>JAVJIX010000056.1:5545000-5927778 GCA_036785185.1 Paratrypauchen microcephalus | reverse complement strand
ATGGGAAAACAACAGGAGGATGGGAGCAGAGAGCCAGTCCCGGGGGAATACTGAGAATCTTCAGCCCCATGTCCATGGCATTACACCCATACTCTTCTATCAGTAATGGAAAAATAAAAGACAGTCATTACAGAAAACAGTTTTCCAGAAAAACAAACCATGTAAATCATTTTTTATGTAGGACAGCCAGCCGAGATATAGACAAGCATTATGTTTGCTGTTTGTTTTGTTAGTTAAATTGATATAGTCTTGATATTTGATGTAAGAATTGAAAAGTCAGTAATGGTCTACAGAGGAAATGACTCATGCAGATTGTTGATAGTTGTAGATTTCTTTCAAAAGATAGCAGTAAAATGGGGTCAAGAATGTACTAAAGTTAGTCAAGAATGTTATTCTTGCATGTACATCTGAACTAAAAGATTTAAATTTCCCATATTATATATATATATATTTATTTTTTTAAATCTTTTAGTCTGTATATATACATGTTCTGTATATATATATATACAGTGAGGAAAATAAGTATTTGAACACACACACACACACACACTATATTGCCAAATGTATTTGCTCACCTGCCTTGCCCTCGCATCTGAACTTAAGTGACATCAAATTCTTAATCCATAGGGTTTAAATATGACGGTCCACCCTTTGCAGCTATAACAACTTCAACTCTTCTGGGAAGGCTGTTCAAAAGGTTTAAGAGTGTGTTTATGGGAATTTTTGACCACTCTTCCAGAAGCGCACTTTGTGAGGTCACACACTGATGTTAGACGAGAAGACCTGGGCTCTCAGTCTCTGCTCTAATTTATCCCAAAGGTGTTCTGTCGGGTTGAGGTCAGGACTCTGTGCAGGCCAGTCAAGTTCATCCACATCAAACTCTCTCATCCATGTCTTTATGGACCTCATGTTGGAAGAGGAAAGGGCCATCTCCAAACTGTTCCTCACAAATTTGAGACGTATGGAAAATCTCTTGGTATGCTGAAGCATTCAGAGTTCCTTTCACTGGAATCTAGTGAAACCAAGGCCCAGGTCCTGAAAACAACCCCACACCATAATCCCCCTCCACCAAACTTTATACTGCACAATGCAGTCAGACAAGTACCATTCCCCTGGCAACTGCCTAAACCCAGACTCATCCATCAGCCTGCCAGATGGAGAAGTGCGAGTCATCACTCCAGAGAACGCATCTCCACTGCTCTAGAGTCCAGTGGCGACGTGCTTGGCTACACCACTGCATCCGACACTTTGGCATTGCAGCGTTGGTGATGTATGGATGAGTCAGATGCAGCTGCTCGGCCCATTCAATGAAGCTCTCTCACGCACTGTTCTTGAGCTAATCTGAAGCGGCACATGAAGTTTGGAGGTCTGTGAGTGATTGCTCTGCAGAAATTTGGCGACCTCTGCACCCGCTCGCGGACCCCACCCCCGTCAGTTCACGTGGCCTACCATTTCGCTTCTACTTTGGTATAATACCACTGACAGTTGACTGTGGAATATTTAAGAGTGAGGAAATTCTCATGACTGGATTTGCTGCACAGGTGGCATCCTATCACAGTACCACGCTGGAATTCACTGAGCTCCTGAGAGTGACCCATTCTTTTCACAAATGTTTGTAGAAAGTCTGCATGTTTCCTAGGTGCTTGATTTTATACACCTGTGGCCATGGAAGTGACTGGAACGTTTTTTACACATCTCGTTTGCTTCTGTGCTTACCTTTGAGCACAGCGTGGCAGTTGGCGCTCTGTGGGCTGGGCAGGGGCAGGGGCAGAGAGGGAGCGGGCACCGACAGCGGCCGTAGCCTCCAGAAGAGCCTCCAGACAACAGAGAACACACGGATGTCCGCACGGTACAGGCACGATACGACCTGGACAAGGAGAATCATGTGAATTCTGTCAGGAAAAAAAAAAAAAAAAAATCATTCTCACTTTTACAAGCCAGTTTTATTGTTCTTCAACTGCACAACTGAGCTCACGTTTGCACACAGAACTAGACCTGGACCTAGGCCTGCTGACTAGATCATGGACCAAAACAAAACCCACTTCAGCACTAAAACAGGGAGCTAACCAGGATCAAACCAGGACCTAACCAGGATCAAACCAGGACCTAAATCCAGGATCAAAACCAGGACCTAACCAGGATCAAATAAGGGCAAGTGTGAAAGCAGCCCATGTAAATGTTTTGCATGTGTGTCAGGTTTAGAATTGTGATCACTGTAGAAAAAACATTACAGTCAAAGGTGGGCTTGTCTAGTCTAATATTTAGTATAGTTTCAGAAGGATGGGTTGCTATAGTGATTAACTATTTAAAACGAATTATTGTATCTTTTGAATGGAAAAAAAGTGCTTAAAATGTTACATATAACAGCAAGCTCAAACTCTTGAATAGTATCTGAAAGTAATAACAATAGTCATACCCGAGATGTAAAATGACCCCAGGAAAAGAAGCTAATACGTATGCTAAAGGCACTCATGAGATCTCAATAAACCATTAAAAAACAATCAATTCTCTCCAAAATTAAATTGAAATAGATGTGACTCTACCTGCTAGCCATAATTATAAATGTATGTTTATTGTACAAACATGATTGGATGAGATGCAGGCCCAGAGCTTAGAGACACTGTGAGGGGGTTGGAGGTACCAGGGTCCCTAAGGTGCTCATGTCCACAGCACAACAGCAGCTTCTGGACCGGGTGAGTCAGGTAAGGCTCCCCTCTGCCTGGGACATCGCCACACATCTGTAACAACAAATACAGACTGTGTTTAATATCTTCATGTCTTCTTTCACTGCTGTCACATCATTTGAACCTGGTGATGCTTGCTTTCTAGTAAAAAAAATAAAAATAAAACACAATGACTTGACTGTTACGCAACTTATTATTAGGATGTTTTTTTACCATCGTCTTTGTTATGGTTGTTCCAAGAAGAAATATTGTTAACAGCTTTCCAACTGTGAAAGGAAGAAACATAATCAAAACTACCCCATGAAGGCGACAAGGAGTGAATGCGATTGAGGAAATCATTTCTGGAGCCCTAGGACACGTAAGTTCAAGTTGTATTTTAAAGGCGCCCAGTCTAACTTTTCTGGTGGAGGGTACTACTTGTCTCCATATGTTGTTGCTTTGCCTGGAATGTTCCATGTTCTGACATTAAATACATCTATTCATTATGGGCGTTTCTATCGTAAAAAAAAATAAAATGATTCTCTCTGAATAGGGTTCCTTCTCCACAGATCTGACCTGTAATGTAGCTAGTAGTGATAGATAGGTTTAATCTCTACTGTGGAACATTCTAGACAATAATATCCCCGTGGAGACAAGTAGGTAGAGGACCCTCTGCCAAAAAAGTTAGACAATGCACCTCTAAGTGTGAGCTCTTTTTAGTTGCATCCAAGATTTTCTAAGGTCTGTAATTACGGTAGTGAATAATTAGACACTGAAACTAATGATGTATGGTAATTACAAAATCAAATTAAAATGGACACTGGCAGTAATTTTACGTGCTGACTGGAAGTTTGCCGGTAACACATGAGTCTAATTAATGTTTCCGGTGAAGTAAACTATGTGCGCTGGAAGTGGGTGGTATATGCCTGTAGTGTATGTGTATGTATGTACTGTATGTAATGGCTTCTAGTGAGGGAGGGATGGGTTTCCTGAGTGGGGTGTTGCCTAACTGTTGTCAGATCTGGGACGTCCCAAGGGAGCGAGGACATGCCAGGCCTCATGATTAGAGGAGCAAGAGTAAGAATCCAAATAAACAATACAGACAACATATTTATTTTGTGTGCAAGCAACATTATTGTCATTAAAGTTATTACTAAAATGTAGCAAGCACATTTTAACTAGTTGGTCTGTTTTGGTGAAGTTTAAAATCTTATGTTTTAGCTGAGCATGGGCAGCATATGAGAAATAAGTAGAGGAATTTCGTGACTGTTACCACACTGTAAACACTTTACTTCAAATGAGTAAAAACATAACTAAAAGTTTGAACTCAATTTTAAAACAAGACATTCAATACTCAAGTCGACGCCAATTACGATACCACAATGAAGATAAAAAAAGCTCCTTGTTTAGTAACAGAATGTCATTTTCATACACAAAATAACTGTACATTTTTTTATGTTACTATGGAGATCTTATACTTGTTCTGAAAAAGCTCATCTTAAACTGTTCAGGAAAGCTCAAATGATGTTCTGTAAATGTGATTTTTTTTTTTGCTGTATCGATACTTGCTCAAAGGAGTTCCTAATTTTGATATTAGTTTTAGTATTGACACAATATTTTACATTTTTTTCTTTTGTTATGATGAATATTTTACAAAAGTTCTATCCCAATTTCTTCTGTCAAAAACATGAAACCTGCAAGTATTAAAAGGTAAGATGCTTTCTGTTGTATGTTGTCATGTCTCCCTTACAATTTTCTTTTTCTTTCGATCGCGTGCCGTCCCAAAATACAATGGCTGGTCGAGCACATAAAACTTGACAGAGGCCAGGAGGTTTTTCTGTCAAAGACTGCACAGGAGACGAGGTCGAGGGGGGCGACTTATGAATCCAAAAAAGCTGTGTGTAGCAGAAACTACAAAAAGGAGCCGTGCGGGGAATGTCGCCCTGATTTTGACTGACACAGAGCAGCTGTCGACTCACACACAATCAGGAGACAACAAGTAACTTTTAACATGCACACACACTGAATTTCAATATAGTTCATACCACTAGTGTTCTTAATTACTGTATATTATGTGGTAAAACAGAACACAGAGTCATATTGTATACAAGCTCACTACCGGTTACTTGCACAGTACTGAGTCATACAAACGAGATTCTAATAGTTACAGTAACAGCTCTTCCAATTAGAAAATTTGAGGAACTTCTGAGTATGCAGTATGTAAGTCTGCTGCCACCAATGAAGCTTTAGGTAAGAGATCATGTTACATACAGTACTAATGACTTCAGGGTAAAAATAGGGAAGTGATTAAAACACAGTATAATTTAGATTTTAGAAGCAGCAGCCTAGTGTAAATGGTTTTGTTTTAGTTAGTGTCTTATAATTTGATATATTCTTCCATCATAAAAACTGCAAAAATGGCTGTTACATTGAAATAGCATTACTAGTTTTTGCAGTTTAACAACATAAAAATGCATTTGCAAAATAGAAAAAAAGGAAGATGCTTGCAATTGATTTTGTTTATTAAAAAATCTATCCAAAAGCAAATCCACTCAACTATATTTGTATTTATTTCATTATACGTATGTAGAAGATAGTAAAAACAGATATTCAACGGAAGTCCTCCAAAGATTCATTAACTGCAAATAAACAGGGTTGTGAAAAGTATATAAAAAATGTGGTGGTATCAATAATAACAAAAGTCACATTGAAGTGAATCTTTCCTGAAAAGCTTTAGAATGACCTTGAGCTGTATCAGAAGTATAAGAGCAAATAGACAAGTACACCCATGGATCAATATGAATCTACCTGGATGAACAAGGGATATAAGATATAAGGCCACATGGTTATATAAAAGAAGGTACTATGATTTAATGTTGAAAAAACATTCTATTATCTAAAGAAAGGCTGTTTTTTATTATCATTGTGGAATTGGAATCATTAAAGTTTAGTCATTAGTATCAAAATAGAGTTTAAAATGTTGGTATCGTGGCAACACTAAAAGACAGTTCAGTTTTATAAATATTGTACAGTCAATACACAGCTGAAACTCTGTTTTGTGACTCAATTTTTATTGTGTGTACAATTTATTTGCAATAGTCGGAAGATTGTTTTATGTACATTTATGTATGTAACAGGGGAAGGTTTGAGCTGTAGAGGGTAGTTAATAACTTCTAAGTTAATTTAATTATTAGTTGATTTTGCCATTTATACCTTTTAATGATACAGTATATTTAAAAATGTGTTTACTGGGATAGTCCCGCTTTGTGTTGGTTTCATGCAGCGCAGTATTCTCTGTAGCAATATATGATGCTTTGAAATTTGTTATTGTGACAGGCTAAGGTTATTGAAGTCAAGACATTTGTTTAGACTGGCTGTAGGAGCTCTGTCTACCCATAGGAGCTTTGACTGATTATGAATGAGTTTGTCATTGAGGACCATTAGTGACCTGTTGGGTAATTTCTCTGCCTGGCAACAGTCATTCTGGGAAAGGCTTAGCGCGGAGGGCCAGTGTACACATCTCCTGAACTTTGAGCTGGTATGTAGTATGCAGTATGCACACAGGGACGTACAGGAGCTGTAACTGCGATATACAAACACAGTCGGGTCTAGAGCTTTGTGCACATCGTACACATATCTATGAGCTGAGACTGTAAACTGTAGTGAGCCTCATCAGGCGCACTTCTAAAAACCAACCACTTTGCTTTGATGCTCCTGACCCACCACAGACTTGAACATACTCCAGACATCACACCATCTCCATCAAGTCTCATTCACTTAGTCACACACATAGGAGGTAATAATGTATGTGGTAATGCAGTGTGAGAAAATGGAAAACCTCTAATGTTATATTCTATTTCAGGGTTAAATCTGCACTAGAACTTCTCTGGTGGAGGGTGTGTCACCTGCTTGTTTCCACGAAGAATGCTTCCAACAACGTGAAGGACAGATCTGTGAAGCGGCAAGTATGCACGAGTAAAGATGGAATGATTTTGTAGAGCTACAACATATGGCAATAGAAACGTACTGACTTTTAGACTCTGAAATGCATAAGTTTGCAGTGATTTCTACTTTTAGCGGGCTCACGGAGGGTAGAGGTTAGCCGAGGTTAATGTCTACAGAACTGTTATTCTGGTCTGGGGCAGAGCGGGGGTCACACGCACACGTCAGCTCTGACCACTCTTTCCCTGAGCGAGCTGCACCGGGACAGGACAGTCTGTCAGAAGAGACTGTTGTGCTTTCAGATCACGTGACATTCAAGAGGCAAGATGCAAATTAAAACATTGGGGAATTATGTAAAAAGGCAGGCTACGTAGTTTGCTAAAAAGAAGAAAAAAAGGACAACACACAACTGAATTGGATGGGACCACTGCATAATCGACTTTAGAACCAGACCAAAAACTGACACATTTTGACTCTCATATATAATGTTTTTGCAAGTAAAAATCAGTATTCTATTCAGAGTCACAGAGATACCAGATACGATTTACCAGTCAAAGGAATCTGAGTTGCATTAAATCTTGTGCTATAACTTCATTGGTAACTGAAATTAAAGCCTCATAAACATCGCAGCAAATCACAAAACAAAACAGGATAGGCTGGAATAAGATTGTGTGCTCCTGTTTGTTTACAGATGGTCTCCTCAGCATGTGTGGTCCACGCCCAACAAATAAGTATAAATCTTCTGTCTATTTGAAAACGATATACTGTAGGTATGTTCTGCATGTCTGGCATCCCAAGCCAAAAAACAACCAGGACAGTTCGTTGGATAGCCAAAGATGCTCGTATAAATATCCTACCACAAAGACAGACTGGTTAAAATCACAGCAGGAAAACTCTCCTTTAGTACACTTTAGTTCAGATGTGTCTTTCCTAGAATCACAGCACGATGTTTATTTATTCTGGACCATTTCATTGCTACCTTGACAGTGGTGTGCTTCCAGTTAAGTTGTGTGTAAAAGAAGAGGTGTTTGTTTCAATTATACAACTGCAGGACAGAGACTGACCAATGAGAGGAGAGGGTAGGGAAAGCATCTGTGTTTGAATTGAAGAAATACTTTATACTTTATACAGAGAAGCGCAGAATAAGGAGACATTATTACCAAAATACCAGACCATAATTAGATTTCTTATCTTTGTTTCAGTCTGCAAGTTCCTGACTGTCAGCAAAATCAAAGTCAGTTTTCTTTACCATGTTGCCAAAAGTAGATGCAGTTTATATCTGGGCTCTAATGTATGTTCTCTTGTAACAACAAAGTACAATTTAAACCAGGGAGAGATGGAGTGTCAAAATACAGAGTTGGCCGACTTTTGCCCTTGTCACGTATATATGGACATTTTATATAAAAACAGTTAGTGCACACTGGGGTTTTGTTTTTTTAGAGATTAGTCCTCATTCTTGGGCAGGTCTTTGAGAGAGGATTACAATACTGGCATTTTAGTGCAATACCAAGCGATGTTGTGTGAGCTCAGAGTGGGTGTTTTTGCCCAAGAGTCCCTGTACTTTCCAAAGGTGGGCCAACAACTTATCAATGACATTTTTCATCTACACCCATTTTAAGTCATGAGTGCCAGAGTGTCAAGACAGTTAGTTGTAAATGAAAAACGGGGACTTTAAGGAGTAATGATGAAACGTAACTGGTAGAAGAATAGAGGTTTACATGGAAATGGAATACTGCAATGGTTGTAGAGTTGAGGATGGAGTATGCAGGGGACGACTACAGAGGAAATTGAAGCAGGCCAGGGGCACTTCTCAGTCATAATCTCCTGTTAAACTTCACACTGAGCCCAGTTACGAAAGAACAAGGAACTAGAACACCCACAGCCTGCAGACTCACCTCCCTAACAAGCAGACGGAATGACAGTTTGTATGGTAGAGCTGGGAAATATGAAAAAATACAATTGTGATATATCGACTGTGATGTTTTTTTTTTTTATTATTAAATTACTTTATCAAAAACAAATCTGACAAAAAAACATATTACATAGTCATCAATCATGATTTCCAATTGAATTTTATCTTGGTTTATTAAAGACAAATCAATATTAATTTCCTGAGCATAATCTACTGCTAACAGACTTTTTATCATTTCCATTTAACACAAAGAAACTGTGAAATTTCTCTCTGAACTCTGTTCCAAAATACATGCTTTTACTGACAGAAGATTGGCTGTATCATTGAGAGTTAATAACAGAAATAACTTGATTAAAATGTGATTAATTGGACCGCCCTGTGAGCCTTATTGTAAAGAATAGCATTAATATGATTTGCCATACAAGTTGATTAAATGATTCAACTCTCACGACTCATATGCCAAATACTGCACTCCCCCAAAAATGTGCATCAGACTATACTGAACAATTAGTTAATATGAAAACTTTAGCGACGGGCATAGAGTTGGGATACAGTTGACAGCAACACTGTCATACTGTGTTACACAGTATGGGACAAATATGAAAAGTCTGAAAAGAAAATAAGAGATCTTAATTAGACTTGAACCAAGCTGGGAGCCTTTAGTCCATCCGCACTGGCTCCACTGAAGTTCTCATGATGTCACAGACGCTTCACTTCGCCGCCTTGCTACGACAGACCAAGATAACCGATTAATGCTCCCCAACTCTGCTACCTCACACACAATCGTGTCCAAACTACATGAGGAAAACAAGCTCCACTTTAGTGTTGACTGCAAACAAATGAAATAAGAAATCAATGCAGAGTTAAATTAGACTTAGACAAACTTAAGTGATCCACAAAGGAAATTATTAACTAGAGTTGATACTATAAACACTTTATTCATCCATAATAGATATTAAAAACGACTAACTGGAGAATTTAGAGGTTTGAAGCAATAACATTACACTGACACCACACCGCAAATACAAAGCACGGTGGTTGAAAATATGCCTTACAGACAAAATTTTACTCACAGAAGGAGAGTTACAGTTATAGTAGCAGCAGTCTCTACTCAGAGCCTCTCAAGAGTGTGTACAGTTGCAGAAGTGGACGATTGACTCAGAGGAAGAGAGGCGGTGAAGGAGCGGGACTTCAGTGAAACTGGCCCCAAGTGCACACATAAAAAGCACCGTTTGGCCATGGGAGTCCGGGTGCCCCATATTAGGCTACGTGGCTATGTAGCTGTAGCAGATAGCAGGTGAGATGTTATCATCAGAGAACACCCCAAACATGAAACCACTCTCTGGGGGCCTCTCTGGTGGGACACATACGGCTGGATGTGCCATGCAACGTATACAAGTTCCTAATTTGGTAATTTTCCAAAAGACATTAAAACTAGGGATTCTTTTATGATGTATCTGATTGTATTTTGACTTAGACTTAGACAAACTTTATTGATCCAAAAGGGAAATTATTTGGGTAGAGTAGCTCACTCCTCAAAAATAATAAGTAACAAAAAAATAGATGGAATAGCAAAAAAAAAAAAAAAAAACACCGGTGTCAGATGAGACATCATTATTAAAAAAAATAATAAAAAAAATAAGCAAATCAGAATAAAATAGAAAAATAAGTAATAAAATATCAAATAAAATATCCAATCACAGCTATATACAGTTGTAGGGAGTATTATCCGTTACATAACTCAAAACAAATAAACACAGTAGTCAATATTCATTTCCTAGACATTAAAATCACATAATTCCTGTCTTATTTCTGTCTCTAAAGTGTAAACTCTGAAAGCCCCAAGCACTGATGATTAGAAATGGTTGAATCTCAAGCTTCATTAAAACAGGATTAATTGCGCATGCCAAATTAAATCTATTACCTGAACTGAGACAGATAAATTATACTTTTTTCTGCCCAAAAAAGTAAAAGCTGTAGCATTTCTGATAGACGCAAGTGACTCCATAGCCTTAAGTGAGAGAATTGCCGCTTGTTTTTGATTGCAAGATATAATTTTAGGTAGAGGATAATGTCCTCTCATTATTACACGAGGTGCTGTGGGACCACTTAGAGGAGATCAGGCTCTTAATCCCTGTTCTATACACCGAGAACTGCTTATTGTTATTGCTATACCCAGTCTTTAATAACAATCAATATGACACAAATTCATTTAATATGATACAGATACCAATTTGACTACGGGAATATCGAGCTGTGATTTAGTTAAGTCAAAGGCTCATTGTTCTCGAGTCAGAAATTGCACTGTGGCGCGAAAATGAAAACAGCACGTCGTATTCAGGGAGGTTAATCAAGTACGAAGAGAGAAGAGGCTCAAATCAAAGAGTGTGATCACAAAGGAAACAGCTGCTGAGGTCTGCATGTATTTGATCTACACACAACAAGGTCAGAGCCGTGTATTGTGCTAAATATGATGCGTGAATATCATTTTCATAAAGACGAATCAATATGGAAATCAGAATAAGTGAAAAAGAGAAGCCTGGAGTGAATAAACTACAGGTCCTTCAGTGTCCACTACTATGTACTATACTGACCTCTGATGGACAAACAGGGAGATGAGTGCGATATCAGGAAAGGTAATAAAACAAATTCAAGTTTAATCACCACACTTTTTACTGGTAATCACCAACAACATGACTAGCTAGTTCAGAAATTATATCCTACAAATCGTTCCAAAATTTACTTCTAGAGTTGACAAAAATGTTGATACCTACATACTAAAACTACAGTGGTACCTCACCTTACGAAATTAATTCGTTCCAGAAGTGGAAGTTGAGTAGCTATTTCAATGGAAAAGGCCTGATCCGTTCTGCAAGTTTTTTTTTTTTTATAGTGTAACTTTTTTTTATATTGTAACATTTGTGTTCTGCATCCTGATTGGAATAAACCAGGTCTAGACCAGGAACTAAACCAGGTCTAAACCTGGACTGGACCTGGACTAAACCAGGATTATCCCGGGACATGGCAGTGCCGTTGGAGGAGCGCGGTGCTCGTGTCTCCGCGCTCCTTGCACGTTCCGCGCTAGAGCTAAGAGGCCAAGAAAGACGCTCTTTCAGTGGGAATAAGAGCGGGGCGGGGGGGGCTCTGGTTCTATGTGACTTCCAGAGCCGGGGGGCTGGACACTGTGAGCTGTGAGCCGTGCGAGCTCGGCCCCGAGCTCGGCGCCGAGCCGCGGGGTCCCGAAGCCCCATCCGGCGCCCCCATCCCGCGCCGTGTCGCTTTTTGATCCTTCGATGTCGGCTCTTCCTATCATTGTGAAGCAGAATTCACCAATTGTTGGATTGTTCACTCACTAAGGGAACGTGAACTGGGTTTAGACTGTCGTGAGACAGGTGAGTTTTACCCACTGTTGATGTGTTGTTGCGCGTTCGGCGCTATATTGAGCCGTGTCCCCCCCACGCTTCACTATCAACACATTCCATTGAAAATCTATGAGTGTTTAAACAAGAGAAATGCGAGAAAAGTGTAGAATGTGTGTGGTGAGGCATTTACAGCCCTAAAACATGTAGAACAATTGCCAAATACAAAGTTGTCCTACCTTGTGGACCTCTCCCACCGCGGGCCACCTCTAGAACCTAACCCCGTGTGTGTTGATAAAGTGTATTTACGTTTCGGGGCGTGCATCTGAGCGTGCATTAATAGAATTTTTGAGATTTGTTGTTTTTAAAGTGCTTTATAAATAAAGTTGGATTGGATTGGATTAGAGATTTCGCGTTTCGTAACTTGAAATTTCATTTGTATTTAGAGACCAAAATTTGACGTGAAGGCGTTTCGTAACTTGAAATTTTCGTTTGTTGGGTCATTCGTAAGGTGAGGTACCACTGTAGTATCAAAACTACACTAATCTGAAAAGAAAATATAAAGAAAAGAAAGAAGAAATAAAGAAATAAGACAACACTGGACCTTCCATGAAAAGTTGTATAAAAGGTCTTGATCGGTATCAGAACTAGTATAAAACTACATGGTAATAATATACAATTAAGTTCACATATGTGGAAAAAATAAGCTTCTATCTTATGTTTTTATTCAGTTTTTTCCTGTTGAACTTTTAGGATCACAGTTTAATCATGAATTCATTTTGTTGGTCACCAGATGGCAGTATAGCACCACAGAATCATAAGTGAGGGCAATTATTTTCAAGAAACCAAATTTAACCTTTTTACCCATAAATCAAAATGCATAAAAGCTACCACAAATGTTCTCATTGTACACAATACACAATTCCCCCAAATAGCCCTGAATGTATTTTTAGCCAATCAGTGAAAGTGTCGAGAAACGAGAAAAGGGCTATTTTAACAACTATTGTGTTGCAGTCAAGACATTGTTCGTCGTAATGATTTTTTTTTTTTTTATCAGCAGAATTACACAGTTGATGATGACATATTGAGCCTGTACTAATTCACGAATGCCAACAACAAGCCATGTAAAATCAAGTAGCTATGACTAATATCTGAAGACATAAGCAAATGGTGGCGTGCAGGGAACATGCAATTTTACCCATATTACACAATTTTTTAATCCATCTTATAATGTTATAACCCGTTTCATTCACAAATGTTTAATACACAAACATTTGCACATTTAGGCTGTGGTCTTTTCAGAACAGAAACTACACCACCTTGTGATGTCATGGTAACAGACAGAAAGTGCTCCACTGTATTTTAAACTCCAAACACCTTCCCTAGAAATATCTGGATAATTTCAGCCCCGGAATTGCCCATCTCTACTGAACTAAGATAATAGATGGCTGTTAACTTGAAAAGTACTGATTCATGACATCACAAGGTGGAGATGTAGACTAATAACTGTAATAAGCATCACTGATACCTGTGTGAATGAAATGAAACAACTCCAGGTATGTTTTTTGATAACGTAACAATGTTATGAAAGGCCTTAAAGCTCACAACAGTCAATTTAGTGTAACAAGACTCCTAAATGTGGGTTGTTTGTTTGCCTTTGTTTATTTTCCGGGGGTTCTATTTAGGGTTTATGTTCCTAAAGCCCCCTTAATGTGTCCTCTGTCACTGACCCAAAGTTAAATGTCTTTTGGGACACATTTCCATGAAGCATCCTCTTTTCCCACACTGTTACAAGGATACAAGAGTCTAAGCTCACAGCAGGAAAAAAAAAAAAGCTCAGCTTAGCCCCGGAGGTGAAGGCATGTCAACAGAAACTTTTGACACCTCTCTGTCACCTCACAAAACTCAGGAAGAAAACAAAGGAAGATTGTACAGACCAGTCAAAAAATATTATGATTAATAATAAGCACAATCTTATCCTATCGCAATAAAAATGGCAGGAGTTTTCTTAAAAGTGCAGTATGTTTACAGTATGTTTAGGGTGCTTTTTTATTTGCCTGGAATGTTCCACAATATTACGTTAAACTTATCCATCCACTTATTCAATTATTAAAACAGAAATACGGAGTGGTCTTGCCTCATCACTGATCTGATCTGTAACTTGGCCTGGTGGTGTCACCCGTTTGTCCGAATCTAGATAGAAAAGCTTTATACAACACTGTGGAACATTCCAAGAAAAACAATACTATAAAAACAATACTAATATTTCCATGGCGACACCTTTACATAAAAGAATGGCAGATGGCAGACCCTCTACCAGAAAAGTTACGCAGTGTAGCTTTAATATAGTGGTTATTGTGACAGGCCTAGAGGAACCAGCTTGTTTCCAATGTCGAGAACAACACACAGGTATCCCTGCTAGAGGCGTGCCAAATATTTATCGCTCAAGCTCTTTCAGCGCAGCACGAGTTACTTAAAAGGCACTGGTCTCACTCAGGCTAATCTGTGCTAATCTCTGCTGCCAGCTGTGGACAAAGAGTGGACAAAGTGAGCCGCTCCACACATTCTTTTGTAGTGGCACGGCTCGCAGTGAAAAACAATTACCCTGAGACATAGGGTTAAACCAGAGGGCTGCATGGAGAGACCGTCTGTTTATGTCCTGCTGCTGAGGCTCTGTGCCACCTTTCTATTGGCTCTTTAGATAATCACAACATGGATAATATAAAGACAGATAAATATGTGCGTGGACCATTTGCCTTTGAAAGAATGTAGCATTTGAAAAGTAAATATGTTGATAAGTACATGCAGTTTATGCAACCCATTATTTCAGTAGTTGACCATTCAGAGATTATTAGATTATTTGATTACTCAATTGTGCATTAAGATTTATTAATACATCTTATTTGAGAAAATATACAAATAAAGTTAATTGTTGGATATATGTCTTTTAACATTGTTATTTAATAACGTTAGAAAACAGTCCACGTGGTCTGATACAACTCAAGACCATTCTCAATCTAGTCAGGAAATGTTCTGTCCTGTGAACGTGACTTTTCTGTATCAATATTTGCTCAAATGAGTATCTAGTTTTGATACTATTTTAGTATACTTTTGAAAACCCTACTGTATAGCCGAGATTATGATAACGAAAATTATGATTATTTTAGTAATCGACTAATCATAGCAGCCTTACACCCTACTTATGGAAGCTTGTTATATTATATAAGCATTTTGTGCAATTCTAATCAAAAAGTCAAGCAGCAACTTTATTCAAAATGCATTTAAAATGTAAGTCCAAAAATCCACCAAGAGAAGAGTGAATATAGCCCTACACACGTCTCCTTATCAGCAGACCATCGTATAATACCTTAAACATACACAGCAGAGCTACATAACACAGATATAAAACATTATGAGTGCAATAAAGCCTTTATTTGAGTTCTTTAATTTAACTAAGCAAGCAATAGTAAGTATGTCTGTACTAAAATGAAATGAACTGTTCATATACAGGATATTTGCTGGTGCTTTATCTTTGTGTGTGTCTGTGTTTAAAGAGAAACAGAATGAGACACAGAGACATGGTTGTTTGCTGAAGTAATTACAGAGCAGCAAATATCTCCTTTAAACAAATCAGTTTAACAGCTGAAGTTTCAAAGGGAGCCCACAGTGCAAACAATACGCACATTTAACAAGAATTTCTGCATTATGTTTAACTTGAGGCGCTGCTCCTCTTTAATTATGTGCAGACACAGACCATACCTAAAGGTGCATGGATATTGTAGCATGTGTACAGCTCTATTACTGATTTGAGTTTTACAGATGGCCGCCGTCTTGTTGCTAGGCCTGTCTCATAAAGAAAATATGATATATTGTTTCTTACAATAGCATGAAAAACTATAATATTGAAGACCACTTAGCCTCTGTTGTTTTAACCCTATAGCATTAAAGTCCCAGTAAACTGAGTGACCCTAGTTAGCTCAAATGTTAAAATACCATGTTTTTGTCATTTATTGAAGGATAAATGGTAAATGGTCATAGTTTTATACAGTGCTTTTTCACCTTCAAGGCACTCAAAATGCTTTACAAGGAACCACTAACCCATTCACACACACACACACACACACACACACACACACCAGTGTACGCAGACATTGGGGGCGAGGTGGGTTAAGATGTCTTGCCAAAGGACACAAATCACACCAGCCAACCTGTGGGTCAGTGGATCTGCCTGCCCAACCAATGACGTTTATGTCGAGAGCGGGATTCGAACTGCCAACTTTATCATGACAGGTCTACTTGTTGCTCTGTTTTGATCAAAGACCCATCTTGCATGTTTGTACTCGCTTGTGTGGTTTATTCCTCAGTACCGGACGCTACTGCGAACGCTACGCAGCCCTAATTTGTCGCCTCCACAAAGGCAGTAAAACGTAAAAGGCATCTGGTTCAGAAAGACCCTGCTTCTATCGCCAGGTGCAGCCCTCCTTGCCCAGAGGGACCCTGTTAAACACCCTACACATTTAATGCCTTGTTCTATTGACTACAGGGAGTCATAGGAGCAGTCTAAATTGATTTTCATCTTTTCAATTGTTAAAGTTGATTCTTTCCGCCCCTGTCTCTCCCACAGACGGCTCTCTGCTCCAGTGCCTCCCTCACATACCCCTGTGTTCTTTGGCTCGCTTCATTACTTGTAGCAATAAACACTGAAGGCTATGGGATACCTGCAGAAAACTCCTCAGTGTGATTACAGAAGTATGGCTTACAGCGCACTTTGAGTTGTCTGGTTGTGTGCAGAGAAACACTAGATTTTAATTTGTGCGGAGCAGGTCAAAGGTTAAGTTGCGTCTTCTCTGCTGCTGTATAAAGCTGTACAGTCAGTCCCATTGGAGGATGTTACTGCAGCTATTTGAAGGGTTGTGTAATCCCTTGCTCTCTGTTCAAAGTTGTGTTTGGAGTTTCTGAGGTGAACTGTGCTGGTGCTTGGATGAGGAACCTCTGGCAGCTCTCCTGGTTTCAATAGGCTCATTATTAAAGCAGAGCTGGACTTCACCCACTATGTTTTTCTACAACCACAAAGGACTCATAAAAACACTTTGGCGAAGTCAGAATCCACTCAGCACCATTACAGACCAGCGTGTCTGCTGTAACCAGTGCACGAGGAGCTGAACATGTGATAGACTGGTAAAGCACAGTGGAAATGCATCTTCACAGAATCCATATTAGAATTTACTGGTATTAACTAAAATACCATTCCAAATAGACACTGTAATTTAACAGATAATTAGGTTTAAATGTGTTGGAAAGACCAGCGGGTGCCTCCAACTCTAGTTTGCAGGCCGAGTTACAGCTGCTGCTCAATATTCAGGCATTTTTATGGAAAGTGCATAGTAAAAGTAATGCCCCCATTTCTCTCCCTCCACACGTTCCACATCTCTACTGCCAACAGTGCTCTCCCTCTCTTACTCTCCCTCTCCCTCTCTGTGCCTCTCACACTGGCCTCAGCCTCAGTCAGTAATATAGGCAGCAGCACCGACAGAATAAATAATTTTCCACTGAACAAAGAGCCTGTGTGTGTTGGGATGTGTGCTGGTCCGCTGGCATATACTGCTCAAATAACTTTCCTGCATGAAAAGGCAAAACATTCAATCAAGCCATAAATCTGCACTAGAACTCACTGAGGGGAGTAAATTTAAGAGACTCATAAAACCAGGACCTTATCATTCGCTCAACATTATCAAATCACTGGGAAAAGTGCAATATGCAGTACAAAAGTGAAAAGGAATTACTTTACATAAACAATTTCTTTCTACTTTAAGAAATGTTTTTTTTTTTCCCCAAATATGTGTATATGTTATCTGGAAATCCAGAAGGATATCTCTCTGTATTTGTTATACAGATCCATATTTATGAGTCTGGGTTTTTCCAGGCAAGTGTATGTAGCAAATAATCTAAAAACAAAAATTCTCTTACCTGTTGGAAACTGAGGACTATTCTGAGCATGTCCCTGCGCACCCCAAACTGCTCTGGTCTGGTGCAGGTTAACAGACTCCACACTTGGTCTTTCGTTGGTCTCCAGTTCAGGTGACACATGACCTTCTGCCAGGTCTCCTCAGAGATCTGTCCTGAAGGCAGCGTTCTGACAATAGCTCTGGTTCCAGTACACACCGATTTCTTGACCTGATAAAACAAACACTTTAAATTTAATTTAAAAATGTGTTATTCTATAATTTGATGATGTTATATGAACAAATAAATGGCACAGGCCTAAATATGAAATGACCTGTTTTTGAAAAATGCCAAATATATGATCAGCAAATGAGGAAACCTATTATTTGTTACGGAATGGCTCCACAAAGTCCTTTCCACTGGCAACAATTATGTCTATGAGGTTGAATAACAGCACCACTTTCTGGAGCTATTGTGAAAGAAATAATATGACTTTATACACAACAGAGAACACATTAGACATGGTGCCAGTTTTTGTTGCAAAGGTAATTGCAGAGATTTTAAATAAACCAGGTCAACAAATCTGTAATCCGACAGTCAAACAGCAAATTCCAGCATAAGATTCTGACCTGCCCAACATAATATTGAACTATATGGATTGTAGAAAGCAGCCTATTCGATAAAAATTAAATATGTCTGGTGTCTTTTACCTTTGTGTTGTTTTTGTAAAAGCGGCGGACGAGAACAGTGGAGCGCTCCTTGCGGTTCCTCTCAAAGTCCTCTTCATCTGCCTCCTCAGTGCTGCTCTCATTGCTGCTCCTGCTGCCGGACTCTTGCCCCAGGGCAGACGGGGGCAGGAACAGTTTGTCCACCACACACTTATTACCCCGAGGTCGTCTGTTGAGGCGCTCTAAACTGGAGTAGCCTGTTATGACGCGCTGGCGCTTCAGGTGTCCTGGGGGGAGACCACGGCGAGAGAGATCTGGAGACCCAGTGGGAGAGGACCCAGGGGAGGCAGGCTCACTGCAGGGGCTGGACCAGCTCAGGTGAGGGGAGGTCTGGAACACAACATGGAGGTACATCACGACCAATGTCCAAAACCAAATGATCAGATTGTGAACTGAGCAAAGACATTTTCACAAAAAAAAAAAAAAAAAATTGTCCAAAATGGCAAAATGGAATCTGTACTTTAATACCAATAACAACCTAAAAGTCTTATATAGTGATCCAGACACTTTTATTTACATTACAATTTCACTTACAATTCATTCAGTGCCTGGGTTTTAACCACTGACCTTCAGGTTTCAGGGAATATGCTCAAACTAGTGATGGGAGTTTTGTGGAATCCAAAAGGAGTCGAAAGTTCATGTAAAAAAGCCATTCAAAAGGCTGGCTCTTTTTTTTTTTTTTTATTTATATGATAGAAAAATTACCAATATTTGCTTAAAATGGGACAATGCATAATCTAAATAAAATGTTGAGCCACAATTATAATAATTAAAAACTAACTTTCCTTTCAATGCCAAATGTTTTTGTGCATTCACTCATGTTCATTCTTTGCACATTCTTTTTTAGTTCAGTGTAAAAATACATAAAAATTGGAAAGAAAAAGGATTAAGTTTATTTCAAAATGAGATCTGGATCCAACCGTTCATGTTAAAGATCCCATGACATGGTACTTCTTGATGCTTTTATATGGCTCCTTAATGGTTCCCTAATACTGTAAATGAATCCTTCTTCAAAATCAACACTAAGTGCATGAGAAACAGAAATAAGATGAGAGAAAGAGTAATTTTTCTCTCTCTGAACAGTCCATAATGGGCGTTGTTGCTTGAATGCAAATGAGGAGAAAAGAGATGGCCTATAGTAGAGGGTGGGGGCGTGGCCAAACTCTCAGCTCTCAGCTGTGCGCTCTCTGATCCATTTCCGCGTTTTTGGCGGAGAAGAGATGAGAAGCCTTCCATTGAAAAATAAACACATTTCCACAGAAAATAAAAATTAAACCACTGCTGTTCAAAGGTCCAGAGGCTCAGATAAAGGACTTCCGAGCCTAGAAACACTCGGACGTGCCTCCAGGCAAATGAAAAAACGCATTTCGCATTGCCTAGTGCATTCGCAGTCCAAACTCTCTGGGCGTGATTTACAGAGACGCTGAGTACAGACAGACGGAGGTGGAACTGCATTTGCATTTCTTTTTTCGATCTGACGTCAATAAGGTGCCTTGTTCAAAATCGCCCGTTTGAGCTCCGATTTTTGTAATGCAGAAAAGGATCGCAAATGCTCAGTTTAGACATTTCGCAACTTTTAACCATGGGGGGGGGGGGTCTAAATAGGGTAGGGGAGCTCACATTAACGTTCAAAAACCTCAGAAAGTGAAAATTTCATGCCATGGGACCTTTAAGGAACCACTCAAAAGAGCCAACTCATTCACGTATGTCAGCTCACTAGCTCAAACCATTAAGCCTCTACTACTGAAAATGTCCTTCACATAACAACACTTTAATCATTTTCATTTTCAGACTTTTTAACGCCATTACGACGTACAGACTTTATAATGATTCACATCAAGGATTAACACTTACCTTGTTGAGGCTGCGTACAGACAAGGGGAGACTGCTGCGGCGGAGGTGTCTGTGCTTCAGGTGTGGACTGGACACTGGACTTGTGTAGACACCAGACCTGTCCTCTAGCAAAGAGTCAAGCTGATCCGAACATCCTGCCGAAGCCTTCACAGGTGCTATCGGAGAAACCCTGATCCCAATAACTCCATCAGGATTTAGTCTGTCCCGGAAGCCTGGAGAGTATCTTAAATCGCCAGAGTATAGCCCGTTCCCATCGGCGAGGTTGTCTCTTCCGCTGTCTGTTGACAACTTCTTGTACCAGAGTAGGGACGGGCCACAGCGCTGTCTGGAGGAGTACGGATCGGGGAACTGGTGAAAGTCCTGGAAGCCACCATTTTTTGTAGAAGATGATGCGCGTTGAGCTACTGCCACAGCACCTAATCTCGTCTGGGTCTTTTCCGAGGCCATCCCTGGTTTGATAAATCAGTTCAGCATTATGAGCACAGAGGAACAGTTACGTCTTTAGGGATTGCATTTCTCCACATTGGCTGAGCAGAAACAGTGGCTTAGTGCAGCTGTACAAACCAGCAAACTGTGGTGACCCGCAGAATTTCCTTGATAGCGCCGAGTCTGTTTTCTTAAGTATTCATGATGGCTCTGCAAAAAAAAGAAAACATTTACTTTTGCTTTATCATTTGCTTATTAAATGTGCACTGAGTAACTTTTCTTGTGGAGGGTCTGCCGCCTTTCTCTCTTTTTATTTAAAAAGGGACAATGCATATTCATGAACATATACTTGTAAATACGCAAGAATTAGCCCAAAGGCTACTTTTCATCTGTAGTCCTGAGCAGGTCAGAGATAGAAGCAACATAAGACAACTTTAAACAATGGACAAACTGTCAATGAAAATTCACAGGACAAACATGATAGAAAAAGCACAATAAGACATGACATACAACAGTGACATTTACATAGAAGCATAACATTTGTAGATCTGATTTCTTTTAAGCTATTGTTTCAGATTGGTTTTAAATTTACCGAGTGTGGTAGAGTCTCTTATTGCAGCTGGGATGTTGTTCCAGATTTCTGTCCCCTTGACTGATAGCACCTGCTGACTGAATGTTGTGCGTCAATAAAGTATTACACAGTCGCCTCTGGTAGAGGCTCTTGTTACCTGACCACTAGTACTGAGTTTTGGCATAATGAACTCACCGAAAGGTGGTGGAGCGAGTCCATTTAAGACCTTCTATATCAAGCAGGCCAGTTTAAATGTTCTACAATGATGAAAAGATAAACATTTGCTGCCAAATATTTTTAAGCTATTTAAAAAAAAGTGATTCCATCGCTTTTAAGGTTGTCATGCTTGTCATGGATAAATAAAAACTTTTAATGTCATACTGTGAAATATTTGAGGCAAAGCAAAATTGTCTCTATGAAGATAATCAGGCAACGGACTCTCCTCCAAAAAAATTACATAGTGTATGTGCACTTTTAAATGTCTAAGAGCTGAATTGAGAAGTCTTGTTAATTCACATCTTACCATCAACTATTCACCCAAATTACTGGACAGAGCCAGCTCACTGTGACTGACACGACTGAAATAACAGAAACAAGAGATTTGAGGCAGGAAGAGTGGAAAGTGACAAGGGAAAGCATTACGTCATCACAACCACACAAGGCATTAGTGTATTTGAGAAATCACAGATCAACAAGAAAACTGACAAATGGACATCAAACAGGTTAGATTTTGATAAACTAACTGCATCAACAACATGGCAGCCCAAGGTAAAAACAAATTGTTATTCGAGACAAAAAATAAAAGAAAGTCAAACATGCCAAAGTGACTTAAAAGACCTGTATTCTAAGAATTAGACTTTTTTGATGTTATAATGTTGTTATTTTGTCAAAAACATACCTGGAGTTGCTTTTTGTTTCATTCCCACGATTGAGTAACCCTTTATTATTACCGTAGTCTGTGTACATCTCCAAAGCTCAAAATGCTCTTTTCCACCTTGTGATGTCATGAAGTTAACAGCTACCTTTTACCTTTTTGCTCAGTAGAGATGGGCAATTCTAAGGCTGAATCATCCAAATCATTCAAGCGAAGGTGTATGGAGTTTAAAAACATAGTGGAGCACTTGACATGACATCCTAAGGTGGAAAAGAGGGTTTTCTGTTTGACAGAAGAACTGAGCCGAAATATGCAGGGTTTGTGTGTTAAACATTTGTGAATTAAACAAAACACAACTCCAGGTATGTTTGTGATGAGGAAACATAACTTCGATCAGAAAATAGCGTAATATGGGCCCTAAGAATGTGAGGTTGTCCGAATTTAATAGCTTGATGTTGCTATGATGATGTTATAGAAGTACATCTTGAATTTGTTATTCTTCTTACATAACTATCCTGAGGTTGGAAGGAGGTAAGGATCTTGCTGAGTGGTTGTGGAGCTTGTGTGAAATTCATTTATGACATACTGACCACAGCTGTTGGCATGTTTACCCGTTGTGTGCTGGTGTAGCCACTGCGGTCGTAATTCATCAAGATTAATAAAAAGATATTGTAAAAGTTCTATTAGTTAAAAATGTCATCAAAATGTGATCCAGGATATTGTCCAGTGAAGCAGCTTGGACCGAGAGTTCAGAATGAGCACAGAGAGAGCATTTAATAGTTGCCAACAATGCTTTGCTTACAGCGCTAATCTCTGTCCAGGTTCAGTGCACTGTCAAAACATACCAGAGTCCCACAGAACACGCCCAGCCAGTGCGTGAGGTCAAATCCACGAGCAAGAGCCACGAGGATAGTTACGTACAGTCGCATTAATCCAAAGAAATGACATGTTTTAGAGAACAGGTTTACAGAGGGAAAAACCTAGAAACAGTGAGTGCTGATTAGGTTCAATGATACTGTAATAAACTAGAATAGCTGTTTTTTAGTTTTTTACAATACGAGTAAAAATGAATGACTTGTTTAGTATCAAAATCAACATTGTGATATTTTAGTGCAATTTTAGACACAATAAAGTCATTGCAATTTAAACCAATATGAACATGCCTTAATTAAACTAGTACAACAGTGAACGATAAACAAGACTAAACAATGTTTGAATCAGAAGATTACGACACAAATAACAAAAACTATATTTTTTACGTGATATATTGTGCGAATGGTATTGATTGTGCTTTAAAGTCTAAGTGACAGCAGGGTCATGTGTTACTACAGATTTTGGACACACAACTACAGATGTGTCTCCAGAATCATAAGCTTTGACAGTTGAACGGGTTTAACTTGATTTTGATTTAGATAATCAGAATGTTAAGTATGTAAAGCAACATCAGATCACCTTTGCATGAATCCATTAATTTACTGCTCAGTTTAAGTGTGTATGCTCTGTACCTGTATGTCTATATGACTTAGCATGACTCACAATACCAGTCTTTCATTTGTTTTATTGTTTTATACATTTATGACATAGCCATCATGCAGTCCACAGGTGCTGGGCGTGGCAACACCTGAGATTACCACCAGTGCTACAGGCAAATCACTGCTCTTCAACAAACAACAACAGGTTTTTACCAACACAAGTAGGTCACACTGCAGAGATGACAAGATTGTTGTTGTGTCGTTTGTGAATCATCTTTTTTTTTTTTTTACAATCCAGAACAAAGAAGAAGGTTCCCTAAAAGCTGAACTGTAGCTTTAAAGGATACCGCAGCCAGGTCCATAATAGACCAGTGGATAAGTTGTTAGAGTCATTGACAAACACTCTTAATTTAGTAACTGGCCTTGACATCTTTATACTCTGGAACTCATTTCATACTGATGTATTTTTATACACTGCTGCAGTCTGTTGAGTTGTGCATTGGTAAATGGGACAATAAATTTTGTCAATAGTTGATGTGTGTACCTTCTCTTTGCACTAGCTGTTATATTTGTTGTAGATTGATAATATTTGAGTTGTAGATGGTTGAGTGACTTCTACAGCTCAGAGATGTTTAAAATGTTTACCTGACTAGCCTGAACCAGACATTTTGACAAACTTTAAAAAAAAAAAAAAAAAAAAAAAAGGCTCTGGGGCCAGATAGTGTCTCCCCAATGCTAGAGGGTGTGATTGACAGGCAGATTAACAAATCAGAGAAACACATGCTCCATTCAATATAAAACACTTTGTAGAATGACCTGGCTGGTTAGGCAACTTAAGTGTGTCCTTGTGTCATGTATTTATTGAATAATAAACACAAACATCTGCTAAGGCACAACCTCAGAGACTTGCAATAAGCAGCCAACCTGTACTAAAAGAGAATTTGGTTGAACAGAGATGCTCTAACTCTCTATTTGTTCATTTATTCCTCACAAGAGCAGTTTTCACTAACCTAATTTACCACAGTAACATTTTGCAAAAAACTGCACTGCTCATTACGTGATTTTATATAATTACGTCTTATTTTTCGCCAGTTCGCAGACTGATTGTATCTACTACTTATGCGCCACTAGCACTGACACTCGGTTCAAACAGCTTTTGTTATCAACTGAACTGTGACCTGGTCCGTACGGGAAACCACAGCAGTCCTTC
The DNA here is from genome assembly GCA_036785185.1 of Paratrypauchen microcephalus. Taxonomy (NCBI): domain Eukaryota; kingdom Metazoa; phylum Chordata; class Actinopteri; order Gobiiformes; family Gobiidae; genus Paratrypauchen; species Paratrypauchen microcephalus. The sequence goes on along the minus strand of JAVJIX010000056.1, from coordinate 5,902,824 downwards.
CAGACTCAATCTCAGCCCGAGGCCAACAACCCAGACGACATACACACACATACATCTACACACACACATAACTAAACAAACAGCAACGGAAACTAGATCACAGTGACACAAGGGAACACGAGTGCATTGACGATGAAAACCCCAATCTCTTCTCCCTCAACTGTGCTCAATAACACAAAAGAAATTGTAATTAACACTTTATATCACCCAGGAACGCAGCTTATTGTATTTTCTTACATGTAAAATAAGACACGTTAGGTGTGACTGTCAAAGTTATGAAATAGATGCTGATTCAGAATGTAACAGATGACAATGACTAAAAATACTGGTAATAAAACTGGGATTTAAAACTGGGTAGATTCAAATGTTTTCATCTTTTTTTAATACAGAATTTTAGCAATAGAAGGTTGAATGGGGCAAACAGAAATCCTACTCAGCTACTACTACTACATATTCTAAATGTTGTACTATTAGAGGGGTTCTTTTTGTACTGGGGGCCTTCTGCTCTTATTCATGAGGGATTATTTCACAACTCGGAGCGATGACTCAGGGCCTGCAGTGTGATTAGGTCAGGCCTATTTTTCAGAACAAAACTTCAGCCACTATTTATGAGGTGAGGAACAAAAGCAGTTGATCCAAACTCAAACTCATTAGCATCAGATTTTATTCCAGGTCTTAAAATCGTTTAGAGCCGTTCCAACTATAGTTTCAATTAAATCGTCATCCAAATGTTTCAAATTGTCAAGGAAAATTCTGTTTGTTTGTTTTTTTTTCATTGCCAGGTCTGCAGCCAGTCCACTGTCTGTAGAGCATGTGGTTTGGAGCAGAGTTCATAATTTGGAGGAATAACTTGGTCTGTTTTCAGTTTTTTGTCCTAAACGGTCATTAAATACATTTAAAGTAATATTTAACAGTTTCGTATAATCCCAAAACAGGACAGAATTCAAATCATTATCAATCAATACAATCTGTACGAATTTTTTCCAGATGGCCCAGCCCTTGTTCCAACTTCGAACTACTATCAAGGCTGCAACAGAAAGTAAAAAGATTAACCTTGAATCATACTGTGTATTTCCATCTCAATCTGGCCAATAAGCTTTACCCTAAAGGACTCCACGGCTTTGTTTGGTGTGAGAAGAAAAGGCACATCATATGACCACAATAGAAGCACATTCTGATGGCCGCCAAAGAAAAGGAGCTGACCAATGTCACCACAAGAGCAAAACGAAGAAGAGGATGGACATAAACCTAAAGACCCCCCCCCCCCCCCTTCCCTTCCCTTTAAGAATGTGTAGTTTGTTTGAGGCTGAATTTTAATTTTAAAATTTAAAGGCCCACTATGCGTGAAAAGTCCCTCAGTCGTCCAGGTAGAATCCATGATCAAAGGAGAGCTGAAAGTCAGAGCTGACGAAGCCTCTCGGATGAGCGGCGAAACGTTTTCAACCAAACAAACTTTGTCCAGTTGACAAATTGAACTTCTCCTTTGATCAAAGGCCCACTATGCAACTTCTTGTGGTGAAGAACTACCTGCTTCTCTCCCCGGCAATGGTATTGCTTTGGAATGTTTCATAGTATGGCATTAAACCTATCCATCTCCATAAGGACACCTGTAATTGCGTAAATGCAAGGTAGATAAGTTTAATGCCATAGTGTGGAACATTGTAGGCACTAGGGATGGGCATTCGGTGAAGTTTTCTTCGTCGATCGTCGGGAGAATTAATGAGTAATAATCAGTTAATCATTAACATACTTTGTCAGCCATGGTCAACTCTTTAACCAGCTCCTGCGCCCTCTGTTCGTAGTGTGTTTCTATCCGCCTCGTCACGGTGCGTCTTGACGTCATGGTGTATTCTGGTTCCAAATATTTTATTAAGTCGTGAAAACCTTTGCCCTCCACGGCACTGATGGGGAGCATGTCTGTTTTGATCATCTTCGCTATCAGTTCGGTGACCTTCTCTGCTCGTTCTCAGCTCCTCCTGGTCTGTGCTAGCACCGAATCCAGGCTAGCCTGTGATGGAGATGATGAACCGCCGCCACCTTCTTTTACCAGACTTGGATGCGCGGTGTTCAAATGATAAATCATTTGTGTTGTCGATGAGGTATATTTGTATGGTGCATTGCAGTGCTTGCAGTGCGCTTGGTCATTTAATCTAAATTAAAGTGGTCCCACACAACACTTCGCCGCGACCTCTTCATGTTTTGGCGAGTGACCTACGGAAGCTCGCATATATCAACTGAGGCACGCCAACTGAGGCGATTGTTTTTTGTTTGTTTTTTTAATCGGTTTGTCGACGAAAATGAACTTGCTCAGTGAAATTCTTAATGATCAATTATCGGTTAATCGATTAATTATGCTCATCCCTAGTAGGCAATAACATGAAGATGTAGCAGACTCTGCAACAGCAAAGTTACATACTAGTGCACCTAGTTTGATCTTGGTCAAAACTGACTCCTCCATTTGAATTAAATAGACCCATATTTAATCTTTACAGTGTGTTTATTGTGTGTTTTAATCAGTGAAAAACAGATTTCCGTGCGGCTGTTAAATTTCACTAAATTCAAATCAGCTCAAGATCCTGGATCAACAAGAACCCAGGAAAGCTCAGAGCAGCCCTTTCAGATAAAAGCTCAATGAGGCTGCTTTTGGTGGATCCACAGATGAGCTCAGCATTAGTCATGTCCACAGAGTGAAGCCAAACTTGTTTGAAATCTACAAAGTTTGGGCCTCATGATTCTGCTTTATCGGGACACATTGATGATTTGTGGAGGTGATGTCATGTACACACCCAGAAAACAGCTATCCAGTGATTTGTTTTTGAAGAAGCCTAGTATAGCATAGCTAGTATAAAACTGAAGTGGTCTCCCTGAGTCTTGTGTCTCCAGGCTGGCTGCAGTGGGACAAGCTCGCACAGTGAACAGAACAGACTTTTCATAGACCTGGGGAACATATGGCTTTGATTAAAAGCCTGGCAGAGACATACACGCCAATGGAAAGTGAGAAAGAGAAAGAGAGAGAAGAGATGGAGGGACAGAGAGAGAGAGAAAGAGAGAGTGAGAGAGGAGATGGAGGGACAGAGAGAGAGAGAGAGAGAGAGAGACAGAGAGAGAGAGACTTTATGTGTGAAGCAGATTATGTTTACATCAGAACTACTACAGAGAGAGCGGCGACTATGGGTTTGGCTTTATGAAACAGACAATAGTAAAACTGGCATGAAGTGTAGAGATGACTCAATAAAAGATGAGTCATGAACGAGATGCACTGAGCGGAACAAATCAATGTGTTTTTGACTGTTGGGGCCCCTTTATGCTGTACTCTAGGCAGTACAGCAGTTTCTCAACCAACTGGTTTTCAGTATTTAAGTATTTATGCATTAGTAGAGATGGCTCAAAAATGTAAATTCATCTCATAAATCATCTTATCAAAAGAAAAAGTTATACATTTTATGGGGTTCTGTAACAAATTCTATGCACACATTGGCAGGCCTTGTTAGAACCTATAGCATAATGAGTAAAGTCTTATTCAGTATTTATAGAGATGGGAGATACAAAGAAACAAATCATAATATTGCAATTAATGTTTCAGACAAAATTAAAAGAAAGTAGCCTATGCAATCTACTTTAAAATGCTACAATTACTATTTCTGAACATTTGTGTTTCATGTGTTTCATCCTACCTATAAAAGATGAAATCATAAAATCAACTTTCTGTTAAGCATCTCCATGGTACTACGCAGTGACTATTTCGATTTCAAAAAGTCACACTGGCAATTCCTTAATGCAATGTGGTTTTATATTCAGGTCACAACTGTTTACACACACTCACCTGGAAACCTACTGCCCTGAGCTATGACAGGAAGATGCTTTACCTCCTCTTTATCCTACGGACATCCACTCTGTCTCAACCTGCCACCAAACTATGTCATTATGTTTTACGCACTTCTGTTGCAGGTAAAAAACAACACAGCGTCATTCAGAAAACAAAAGTGGCTCCATGATTATATCTCTTTTTTTCTATTTCTGGTGGAAAAGGCTGGCCAAGTCTAACCAGTTTCACATCTCATCCCTGGCATTTTTCTAATAGTTTGTGCGCTGCAAATGTGTGCCAGTGCGCCAAGCTGCAAACCAAGATCGAAACTATATTCATGTTCTTTAAATATTCATGCTTGTTTACAGCTGCTTGACAGTTTTTCATTTTTGCCAAACTTTAGTCAAAATGTGTAGGCAAGCAGGTGGATGCTGTTGACACTGATTGAAAATACCATAGCGTCTGAGTGCGCTTGGCGAACTGTCACCGGCCAACTTTACGCGCACGGCTCTGCTCAAAACACGTGAAAACGAACTCCGCGTACACTTTAGACGGTACATGTGCCGTATACTCACCGGTTTAAGCCTTATAAAAGAGTCAACACCCACAAAACTCCGTACAGTCACAAGTTCAAGGCGCACGCTGCAAAGTTTTCGATGACTGAGTTTACTACGATCTGCGGCTGGGACAGAGCCGCGGAGCGAAACCGCGATCCTTTTTTTCTGTGGGGCGTTCAGGGGAGCTCGGAAATAATCTACACAACAAAGCTCTTGGTTTGGGTTAGAGATACTAAAAACGTAAACGTGGTACGGGCTGGGCACAGTTAGTACTATGACTACTGTTTCATATAAATATTTGTATTATGTTTTATTATCTTACAGAACCCTAGACCTGTGCATTAATGAGAAACAAATGAGATATCACTGCTGCAAGTAGAGGGCGCCAGACTCCACTTGCCACTGCACTTCAATAAGTAATAATTCATATATTAAAATGATACTGATGGATGAAAAGGTTTATTGATTAATTGAAAATAATCATGGCTAAGCAGATGAACATGTCCTGGATTAGTACTGACATCATGCAGCAGCAGGACCAAGTAGTGAATGGAGTTTGCTTAAAATAATAATAATAATAATCAATTGAAATAATCAAATGCAATTGTGAAAAGAAAAACATTTAAATCAAATAAAAAATGATTGTGCACATATGTTTTATAAAACATTTGATATTTTGTATGTATTTTGAGGGTTGATTAATTAATGCATTTTTTTTTTTATCTTCCAGGTCAAGTTACCTAAAAACTCCAAACTAAATTATTATAGTAGTCCTAGTCCTCAGGCATCACGCATACCTTTTGGTTTTCTGAATTATCCGTTTGTGGGATTTTTTTCCCCTTGAAAATCTGTGATTTTTTCCCCCCCCAATAGCTTCTAAGGCAGGTGATTTAGTAACCTCAAACCAAGTTAATATAGTAGTCAGGTATAGTAGTCAGGTATACCTGAGGAGTAGGACACATTGACTAGGACTACTAAAATAACTTGGTTTGGGGTTGGTATGTCACCTGCCTTAGAAGCTGTTTAAAATAAATCACTGATTTTCAAGAGAAAAAAATCCCACAAAGGGATAATTCAGAAAACCAAAAGGTATGCGTGATACCTGAGGACTAGGACAACTGTAATAATTTAGTTTGGAATTTTTAGATTACTTGACCTGGAAGATAAATTGCATTAAATAATTAACCCTCAAAAAACATTTTAAAAAATCAAATGTTTTATAAAACATACGCGCACAATCCTTTTTTATGTAATTGAAGTGTTCTTCACCGTGATGGATAGGATTAGGTCCTTTGACAGAAGCTTGGGGCAGAAGGGTGTCAAGAAATTATTATTATTATTATTATTATTATTATTATTATTATTATTATTATTATTATTATTATTATTATTATTATTATTATTATTGTTATTATTATTATTATTATATTTTTATATTGGTATAGTTTTGGTAGTTATTATATCCATAGACTGTATAAAGTGTATATAAACAGCCTATGATTATATTTTACATGGGCCTGAAGAGAATGAGGAATGGTGGATTTTGTGGAATTCTACTGTATTTGAATGCGTCCTCTCCCCTCTGTTCCTCTCTGTGTGAGTATAGGGCTGTGAGCTGTGGAGTGTGGACAGGAGGACAATAACCCAGTCTGGGTACTGCGCTGGGTCTTTGTGTGTCACCACATCGGAATGCCGCCAATAAGTCCTCACAAAAGCCGCTTTAATACACAATTACTAAAGAAGTAATAGTAGCCATTCTTTACAATTCTGTGATGTTTACATTAGAGCAAAATAGCAGAGTCCAAATACTGAGCTGGCACCTTTTCCAACACAGGAAAACAAAGAATGACTTGGAGAGCTGTGCACGTGCAGTGGGGATGCCCGCTTTCCACTTCACAGCCTGTATTCGTTTCACGGTGGAAAAGTGGGGATTCTTTTCCATTTCCCGAGCGCCGCTGCACTCTGATGGGAAAGCTTATGGCATGTGACAGGAATGTGCAAGCCCTTCACTCCTTTCACCCTCTGCCCAGGTTCACACTGGAATCCCCAGCAGCTCCCCCGCTGTGCATAATGAAGCAGATTTAGGTAGTGCGTCATTTATTTGCATGAATTTTGTAGTCTACAGATAACTACATTTCTGGAAACTGCAAAGGTGATAAACTATAACACGAAAATAATTCATCTATAATAATTAAAGAAAAACAACAACATGCAATCATACAACCTCATTAATAAATGTATCTATAAAATGGCTAAGAAATCATTGTGACATTAATTGGTGCAAAATGCCGCCAGTCCAAGGTTAAATATGACAATTGTTGTGGAGTCTGCCCTCTGCTGGTTAAAATACCTCATTACATGAAAACTAAATTAAATTATGGCAAAAGGAGAAATTCAATTTGTCAACTGGACAAAAGGGACACTGGACACTGCCTATATCTGCCTGAAGGGAGGAGCTAACGACAATGAAATTGAGACTACCACACTTATTTTGTTTACAGTTTCTGTTAGGTAGGTAGGCCTATTAGATGTGCAGTGACCTGCAGTAGGCCTATTAAATATGCAGTGGGAGTGTCCAGTTGACAAATTGACTTCCTCCTTTGCCATGGATTCTACCTGGACGACTGAGGGATTCTACACACGAAATTAAATTATGTTCCTTTAACACTTTGTTTTGACTATGCTTGCACAAATACTGAATACATTTTGTAAGTATTGCGAGAAGCCAATTAATATCAAAATAGAATTAGCCCATGACAATAAATAATAATAAATAAATATACAGTACTTCTAAAAAGTCATGAAGTATTACTAGCTCCATCTATTGTACTACTAAAACAATAATTCTTTATTTAAATGTATTATTTGTAAGTTAAAAAAAACAAAACACCATGAATTAGGTACAATGCCTAGTGGTGTTGTGAAATAACAATAGCATCCACACACATGAACAATACAGAGTAAACAATAGAGCACAATGCTCTGGAGCAGGTACTGGAGATGTGCAGGCAGCAGCTCCCTGACTCAGTGGTTTGTGAAAGGCTTCTACGGACAAAAAACAACAGACCTTGCAACTGGCTGTAGACAATGATGTAACCACATTATTTAAAAACAGGGAAACACAACAATAGCTATGAGTGAATTGAGAATACTTTATTGAGAAGTTGTATAAATAATATTTTCTCTTTAAAGAAATATACTTTACTACATGTTTATGAAAAGGTATGAATACAAAACAGCTTCAAGGATAAGGCTTGTATATTCAAACTGATGAATTTAGAAATTCCCTATTATTACATATGGAGCGCATTAGAGCTCAAAGAAAAAGAATAAATAAAAGCAAGTCAGTCATTATCTTAACACAAATTGCATAGTAAATCTGAATAGTATTAGAGTCATTGGTCTATGAAACAGTACAGTACTGTAGGTAGGCTTATATGTATAGCATTGTATTTAGAGGCTTCCTAGCAGCCAAAATGTTTAATGTGTAAAAGAGGTATTGTAATATTTAAAATACATACTATGCCCTTTATAAATACAGTATGATTAAAATATTTAGGAAAGAAAATTCCAAAAATCTGACGTGATTCAGAAGCAAAAAATGCAAAAAATAAAGAAACGTATATAAGCAGCAATGATAAGCTGTGGATTCTAAAGGCCAATCAGAGAACTGTCACAGCTCCAGCCCACAGTAGAACACTGTGTTATGATTATTATACTGATCTAAAACTATAAGAAACTTGAACAAAGCTCACACAGAGCGCTGATCTGCAATGAAGCCTGATTGTTACAGCAGCTACTGACAACACAAGACATCAAGGTCCTAAAAGGTATCACTTTGTCTGCAAAAAACATAATGACTAAAGGAAATATTAATAGTTATTGTTATTGATTGCTTAAGAAAGGATTAAAATACATAAGTAATGGACCATCCACAGGTCCCCTGCTGTTTAAAACCACACAGTCACATGTAAAAGGCACATGTTTTAGCTGCAGGGTTAGTGACCTTTACATGGCAGTGTTTTACACCACCATTTTAAATAATAGGCCCTCTTGACTTAGGTCAAATTTTTTACATACAACAATCTCTATAAAGGCTTCAGAAAAATGACACTTTCTGTCCTCAGACAATAATAAAGTGCAAACAGCTCCCTGTAACGACCCTAGTTTCACACCGAGAGAAAGAGAACACTTTAATAGTGTAAGGGAATAAGTGCTTGCTCTCCTATAAAGAACTGCTCTGGGTCAAAGGTCACGTGTTTCACCAATTGTTCTGATTTAATCCTCATGTGACAGCTTTAACCAAGGTGCTGAAGGACCCTCCAAGTGCACATTGTTCAGTGCAAATCCTATCTACTTGTTTCAACTTAACCTTTCCATTAGCACGCCAACTAAATAATTACTACTAAGTTTTGAAAGAATCTTGGTGTGATAATATTTCTTAAAAACAGAAACACAATTAAAATATTAATATGGTAGATACTTGTATAGTGTGTGCATAGAAAGTTATAATGCACCATGATGTCTCCCATCTAAATAGGATGTAACTATTCACAATTCAAGTAACAATGAAATACAAAAAAACAAAAAAAAATTGAATGTCAAAATAAATAGATACTCAGCTTTTGCGTGAGCTGACGTACCACTTCCTAAGTGCTATTCCGCTGGTGCTGGCAACTACACACAGCGCCCCTCCTAGGCTCCACCAGGTAGGAGCACGGTTAAAGAAGATGAACTGAAAGATAAATGCAAGCACCACATCCACAGTCCTCATCAGAGCCACAGGCCCGGCCTTCTCAATCTGCAGTGCTTTTGTGAGGAAGGACTGGCCAGCTATCCCCAGCACCGCTATCAACATTAGCATCCAGCGATCACGGCCACACGCTGGGATCTTCCACTCCCCAAGGACGGAAACAGTAATAATGCACTCGATCAGTCCAATGACAGCGTAATACCACACAGAGAGGTAGTAGTGGACGCTCTTCCCAATCTTACGAAGAATAACTATTGTGCAAGCAGCTCCAATTGCCCCTGTGAACATAAAACACAATGTTAGTGTCAGAATAAAATCCACATTCAAACAAAAATGCATTGTGGCACCTGCAAATGCAGCTATAGCGCCTTTAATGTGGTTGCTATAGTTACTCTCGATGCCACTGAGGTGCTTTCCAAAGATAAAAGGTGGTCGTGCGATGAGAATGACACCTGTGAGGGTGAAGACAGTGAAGACACAGTCCCAGATTGTACACCTCTCCTTCAGAAATATCAAGGCCAGCACTGAAGTGAAGACTGGATTACTGAAAAAGGCAAAGCTAATAATTAATCAAAGCTATTAATGATTAGACCCAACATCCCCATTTTCTCTTTCATGTTTGCCACATTAGTCAGCCTTCTTTTCATAATTTCCTTTGTCGAAGCATGGCCATGGATTACCCAAACAGCTGTAACTGCCTACATGACATTTCAATAAATTCTAGGAATCAGACCAGATTTTTGGTTTGCATGTAAACAGCCATTAAAATAAATAGCCAGTGCCAAGCACATCAAGAGTCCAAAAGTCCTCACCTGAACATGATGACAGTGGCGTCTGCTAAAGGCATCTGCTGCACAGCGTAGAAGAGCAGGATCATGGCGTTGGAGCCGATGAAGCCGCGCAGTAACAGGTAGATGCGTTTATCTCTGGGGCCAATGAAACCTGTCCTGAGACACACACGAGGAGCACCAATGGAAACAGTTAGATGAACACATGATGGCAAGTGATGGATGTAGTAATAACCTGTAAGTCACAACAGAAAAAGCAGACTGAAGGAGAACAGTGAATTAAAGGAGAGAGTGGCTATATGACTATATGAAGTGTGTGAAGGGGTTGGTGTTAGGAGAAAGATTTTGCAGCTTTGTAAATTGAAAGTTGTGCTTATTTACCTGAAATGTTTAACACATAACATACTTTTCAAGACATTTAATCCATTGTGCAGTTCATTCACAGGAAATTTGCTTGCAAATAGTGAATACAGTGTTAACAAGAGCGTCACATAGAATTACAGCTTACAATATTTCTGCAACTGTCTGTGTGAATAGGAAAATGGCCGACTTTATATTGGGAATAGCCAAACTTGTATAAACAATGTCTTAAACAAGTAAACATGGCCTACTCTCAGGTTGCCTATGTCATGCTTACTTGTGATAAATGAGCAGAGGCGCCACAAAAAGCATCTGGAAGAAGCAGCGAAAGGCACTGATCTCTATGGCGTGAAGTCCCTGGATGGTTTTGACCAGAAGAGCGATGATGGAGAAGAAAACAGTGGACAGAAACGCATAGAACAAACCAAGACCGGAACATCGCTTTGGTTTCTCTGTGTCTGTAAGAGATGGTAAAAAAAAAAACATGTTCAAACTGCTAAATTCAACTTAAAACTCTATGATGAAGTCTTTCTTTTTTTTTTTTAAGAGGCAAGTTGGTGTCCAAATCGGAATATAAGTTTGTAGTCTACTGCTGGTTTATTAACGGTTTGAAATGAATCAAACTTAATTGAACACATTGTGTGTGAGCCTTAAGTGTGTGTACATAGGCTATGTAGACAAAGAAAAGAGCCAGTCATGCCCTAGATGATGTAAATGTCAAGCTGGTTTACAGCACGCGGCTGTCTACTGGCACTGTCGCCATAGAAACCTGCGAGATTGTCAGAAGTTAAATCTACAGTAAAGCAGCTTAACCCTCAAAAGTACAATTACGCGGTAATTACGCACCAATATGGGTTTTAAAAAGAGAACTATGTTTATTTGTCACACACGAACAATGGGGTCATATAACTACAACTTGGAGGGCTGCCTATCTTTTATACTTCTGTGTCGCGATAAGAGCATTTCTACGGTTCTGTAACGTGATAAGAGTATTTCTACAGAGCGTGACGTCGAAAAACGAGAGCGTGCGTAGTCCTTCCTGGCTGTGTGGTCCTTTATTAACAAAAAGGGAAATGACCCTCCAAGTGCACACAAGTTTTCGATATTTCTTGAAAAGTTTCTCAAACAAATGCTCTAAGTCTTGCCCTGTACCTTCCGGTGCGCTCTCTCTCCGTAGTGATGATGATGTCTTGCCACTGACGCAAAACGCCGGCGGGCACAGCGTTTTCTTCTGGCGGTTTTCCGGTGCGCGGTGGTTGCCTCTCGTCTCTTCCTCCTCCCCGGGAGCATCATCACAGCCTGACGCCGCGGAGTCTCCCTGTAACGGACGCGTGTGAGCAGTCTCCTCGTCGAAACACTCGCAGTCCCCGTCGTCGTTTGTGTCATGGCTGTCAACTTTCTGGAAGGCTACGGTAATGCCGTCCTCCAGGGTCAAAGCCCGCGCGTGTCCGCTGTGGTCACGGTCTCCCATGGTAAGGTGTGCCGGCCGAGAGGCAGCATGCCGCGGACAGACTGCTGTCTGCCTTTGTCGCCCTGAACTGCCCACAAGACAAGGTTAATGACTAACCTTGGTGGCAGGATACAAGCTCCCATGCACTGGTTACTTTATCCACAGGGGGGCAGAAACGAACCCGGTCCACCTCTGCTGGACAACTAAACCTTACCCGAGGTTCCGCCCACCTCCGGGAGGTTGTGTAGTGCTGTACCAACGTACTAAGCGCATACAGTATACAGTACACCGTGTAGAAAAACACACTTCTGATGTGTTGGGGTTAGAATACGGTTAAAACGACCTGAATACAATTTAATACTATGATATAAAATATAATTTTACGATAATCCCTTAATCCACAAAAACCCTTACAAAACAACTGAGGGCATAGCCCCCATTCATTGTTGAGCTAAACTTGACCTCTGACCACCTTCAGTTCTGTCTCTTTTGCTTAGTTATGGGGCTACAGATACCAATAAAACCATTCATTCAGAATAACACATTTTATTATTACTTTAAAAAAAAGCCAACTTTTTGCTATAATGACATTATGAAATGAAATAATAATTTCTAAATTAGGGACTAAGTTCTACATTTTCTAAAACTAGTCTTTTTGGAAAGACTACAACAGCAATATTATAAATATAAATTACTTTACAAAACATATTTGGCAAATATAAATGCACTGAATTAGTATAAAAATGTTTTGTGTAAGTCTCACAAACAGAACATAGTGAAAACACAGGTAGTGGATTAGAAGGGAAAAAACAACACAAGTGTGGACAATGGGGGAGACAAGGGTCAAGAGTACTGTGAAAGAGAGCACACACAGTGGGATGCTTCTGGCAAGTTATTCATCCAGAGGTATTATTGTCAGGGGCCTTTTGGAAACCATGTGATAGGACTTTTTTTTTTTTTTTTTCAAAATTTCATCACTTCATCATTCCCAGCAGATTTCTTTTTTTTAAAAACAGACTTATTAAACCTGTGGCTATTGTATTGACCTGACCTATGGAGAACAATGTCTAAACCAAGTAAATCATAGTTACTACAGGCATATATGCCACATGTCTAACCAGGAGTTAAGGTTAATTCAGTGCCAGAATGTAATAATAATAAATAATGCATTTCTCAAAGTCACTTTACAATTTTTGCATTATTCATTCATATATTAATAACAGTAAATAAACCTAAGCAGGGATGACCACAAGACTAAACAGTGACAAAATTTGTTTCGGACAGAACCAATGCAAAACTGATTCCAGACCTTAAAGGAAAAGTAACATTATTTTACAATCTGAGCCTTCTTTCGGTAATAAAACAAGTCGTTTGACTCACCCATATCACGTTCGTGTCATTTGGAGCTGTTTGAAGAAAGTTATGTTGTAGCGTATCCGTTAGCATTTGTATTCGGGGCATTACTTTGCGGTCTCCAAATAACACAAACTTTAGCACTTTTCAAATCATAGAAGCCCGATGTCTTAATGTAAGATTTCGTTTGAAGCAAAAGTGGCCTGTAATCCGAGATTTATCCATAGTTTTCAGCTTTGCGTTTCATGTTTGGGTCCCGGGAGCAGTCCGCGCATGCGCACTGGCGTCCTCATCTACTCGAAACTATGGCTAAATCTCGGATTACAGGCCACTTTTGCTTCAAACGAAATCTTTCATTAAGACATCGGGCTTCTATGATTTGAAAAGTGCTAAAGTTTGTGTTATTTGGACACCGCAAAGTAATGCCCCGAGCAAATGATACAGCACCATGTTAACGGATACGGGATCATTACTAGAACAGAACGACTCAACATAAGTTCTGCGATACTGCTCCAATTGACAGAAAAATGCTATGGGTGAGTAAAACTACTTGTTTTATTGCCGAAAGAAGGCTCAGATTGTAAAAAAACGTTAATTTGCCTTTAACTGCTAAATATGCCTGAGACCCAGGAGGCCTGAATATTACTGGTTCCTAGATCCAAATTTGAGAGGACAAAAAAATTTGATACACTTGGAATGACAATTTCAATTTGATTGCGAGTCCCAATAATTAACTTTAATTACTGAGGTCGATCATGAGGTGCTCGTATATCTGCGTTTTTCCCTTGAAGCTGGACGCAAAAAGAAAGACGCGCTCGTCAATAGCAGCCAGCCCGAACCCTCTCGGGGCCTGGATGTTGAGCTCCTGGGATGAGACAAAGTGGCCCCTCTTAGTGTCCCATTGGTAGACCTGTGTCAGAGAGTAGTCGCTGCCCAGGATGGCGTACTGCCAGTTGCCGATGGTGACGGGTTGAAACACCATGGAGCCGCGAGAGGGGAATGTTTGGACCTCTTTGAACATGGCTCCGTCCCAGCGCATCACCTTGGAGTCCCCAATGAATCTTGTCAGGCAGATAAACAGCTCACCTTTAAAGAGAGGAGAGAGTGGACAAGTTGTTTACTGTTGCATTCAGGGAAAATGATAGGGTTATGTAAGAGGTTATCTCAATGCCCAAAATGTTACACCTGAAAATGCAAACACAAACATTCAATATTGAAAGAATATGAAACTTCTATTCACAGTTTTGATCAAATTTAAATAAATAAATTTAAATAAAAAACATTTTAGTGTTCTGATGCTTATATTATAAGTCACCCATTACATTTAAAAGCATTTAATAGCCATAATATCAAGCACTCAATTTATTCAGCTGATTCAATGAGGTTATATCATCCTTGTGTTGTGTTGTACCTTTTGTCACTTTAAATTCTTATTTGCTCATCTTTGCGACATTAGAGTAAAGCACATTTTACAAACTTTAGAGCCATAATAATTTAATAATTTTAACAAGAAAAACGTTTTAACTTTTTATTTCCATGGAATCATGTAGGTGATGTGCCACCTCCTGAAAGTTAAATACTGTTGTCAAATAAGAGTGGATGATGTGAAAACATTGTAGCCTATTCTTAGGTAGATTTTGTGATCAATCACTTGTGTTTCAAGAAAATAAATATCTAGCCACTGGTACTCTACTGGTAGCAGTTGTTATTGGGATAGTGTTGATAGTTTCTAATCTTTCTGGGGTCCTCAATGGTAATGTAAACACCTTAAGCAATAATGAGTGTATTTGTCTGTACAAAGCCACTGCAACAGATGAGCAGCTCTGACCTTTGACCCGGAAGTGCTTGACAGAGAACACGTCCTCCATGTCTGGTATGTCTGTGCGGCGCTCAAACAGCTTCATGTTGCGGTTCCATTGGTACACCACAGGCCTCTGGGAGCTGCTAGACAGGATCAGGTGAGGCTTTCCGGACATCTCCACATACTCCACGTCTGTGTCCCGGTACCAGGGATGGAGGGACTGGTGAGAGTAGAAGCCATTACCATTCCACTTGTACACTGTAGTGGAGCCAGCCTGCAGAGAAAAGGAAATGAGTTTGGCTATTTGAGAGCATTTGGTAAAACAACATCTGTGAACGTTGATAACACAGAATTGGGTTGATGAATATTTTTCCATACAAACTTACCATGAATTGTGAAATTAGTTCACAATAATGGTTATAGAAAAGAGACAGAATGTGATGAATATTAATTTGCTATGGAATCCATGATGTTGAAAGAGTTTCCTAATTGTACCTTACCCCTCATCACTAACATCATTCCCTCTTCCCTGGTCTCTGGTACGGTTCCTTCATCTCTCAAAACTGCCTCTGTTACTCCCATTCTGAAAAAACCCGGTCTAGATCCCAACAACTTCAATAACCTCCATCCTATTTCCTATTATTTAATAACCTCCATTTCAATCCGGTTTCCGCCCACTCCATAGCACAGAAACAGCACTTCTCAAAATCACCAACGACCTCCTGTTAGCTTCTGATTCCGGTTTACTTTCTATCCTCATCCTCCTCGATCTGACAGCAGCCTTTGACACTATCTCCCACAACATCCTCATTCACAGACTTCAGTCCATTGGTATTTCCCACATTCCTCTCTCCTGGTTCATTTCATATCTCTCTGATCGCAGTCAATTCAGCCAACTCAAATCTTGCAAATCCAACACTTTCCCTGTCTCTGCTGGTGTTCCCCAAGGCTCTGTCTTAGGTCCCCTTCTTTTTATCATTTACATCCTTCCACTTGGCTTTCTGTTCCGTAAACACAACATTCTTTTTCACTGTTACGCAGATGACACCCAGCTCTACATTTCTACCAAACCTTCCTCATCTCTCCCTCCAACCTCTCTTACCCTCTGTCTACAAGAAATCCATTCCTGGTTCTCCTCCAACTTTCTCAAACTTAACAGCTCTAAAACTGAAGTCCTCCTAGTAGGCACCCCTCCTCCACTATCTCCAAATCCAGCAGTTTCTCTATATCTATCCATAATTCCACTGTCCTTCCTTCCCCTTAGATCAAGAGTCTGGGTGTCATCCTTGACAGCACACTTTCTTTTCAATCCCATATTAATAACATCACCCGCTCCATCTACTTTCACCTCCACAATATCTCTCGTCTCCGCCCCTCTCTCACTCCTCACACCACTGCCATACTCGTTCACAGCCTTGTTACTTCCCGGATTGACTATTGCAACTCCCTCCTCTTTGGTCTCCCCAATAAATCCCTCCAGAAACTGCAGCTTCTCCAAAATTCCGCTGCCCGCATCATCACCAGGACCCCCTCCTCCCACCACATCACCCCCATCCTCCAACAACTACACTGGCTTCCCATAAAACAAAGAATTAACTTTAAAATTCTCCTAACCACTTTCAAAGCAATCCATAACTTGGCCCCACCTTACATCACTGACCTCCTCCACATCTCCATTCCTTCTCGCTCCCTCCGCTCCTCCTCCTCTCTCCAGCTCTCTGTCCCCTCTGCTCGTCTCGTCACCATGGGGGGCAGAGCCTTCAGCCGCTCTGCTCCCCTGCTCTGGAACTCACTCCCTCCTGACCTCCGCAATATTGACTCTCTTCCTATTTTCAAATCCAGACTCAAAACACACCTGTTCAGACAATCCTACACCACATAACAGTCACTTTCACCATCTTCCAGTTTTGTATCTCTGTTTTTATCTTTGTATTTTAAGTATTTTTATGTTTTAACTTTGTTTTGTACAGTGTCCTTGGGTGTCTTGAAAGGCGCTTTTAAATAAAAATGTATTATTATTATTATTATAAGAAGAACACGAGTGGTAATGTGTTTTTTACCTAAAATATAAAATGATAATTAAAAACAATAATATTTACAAGGCATTTATTTGCCCATAAATTATATTTGTGGTAAAAGTGTCTTTGCCAGAAGTCCATAGTCCAGATAAAGATGAACAATTGTTAAAACCTGAATTATTCTAATTAATTATTGCAGCCTGGTTACACAAGCATGGTAAACATCTTATGGTTAAAATCTCTGAATATTTATAATACAACTTTTATAACAATAAAACATTATATAATAATAACAACAATAGTATGTTACACACAATTATACAACAAATTATATTAATACAACTTGCTAAAATATTCCCTTTTTAAAAATACATGCTCAACTAATTATACTTTTTTAAACAAAGTGCCATTTTTAACATTGTATAATAAAAACAAAAAATACTAGAGCTCGACCAATATGTTTTTCCCCCAATGGCCTAAACCGGTGCTGATTGTTTACAATCCAGAAACCGATGGCTGACAAGCTCTGCTGATATTTTTTGGCCGATATATAGGGCCTATTGAGGTTATTTTCTCCAAATACTTTAATAATTAAAATAAAATTTACTAAAAACTCACCCACAACCATTTTTTTAACCACAAACTGCTGTGTGTATTTGTGCAGTCATCTCTTCACACTAGAATGTTAAAATAAATCTTTGTGTGTACTCTTTAGGCAGCAGGTCAGTCAAAACAAACTATCCACATGTGCAGGGGATTTAAGGCCGATAGCCTATACACAAAAAAGTGCAAATATCGGCCCAATATACTGGCAAGCGATATATCGGTCTATCATTAATTTACACATATAGCAATATAAACATAAGGTAAGCTCACCTTGGAGCTGTCTGCGATAATGAAGAAAGATTCCCCATCGATCACAAATGTTTCGATGTCATTGGGCTTACGGATCTTTAGGATGTCGATGTCCTGGATCTTGATGAACTTATTGGCAGAAATGTCGCGCTTGTAAATGTGAGAGCCCCCAAACAACTGAGCCACAATGATAAAGAGGTGGTTGTCAATGACCATGGGCTTGCAGACTACAGTGGAGGTGCCTGGAAGAAAAACATGCAAAATGGATATACTTTATATAGTGACAGACGTACATACAAAACATATACAACATAATTAGTCTAGTAAATCCAAATTTAAATGTTCTTGCATGTATTTAAAGGAGACTTTTAAAAGTTTTAAAATAAAATTGTTTTAGCATATGTTTTCTTTAAAGGTTCCATGGCATGAAATTTTCACTTTCTGAGGTTTTTGAACATTAATGTGAGCTCCCCTACCCTGTTTAGCATTTGCGATCCTTTTCTGCGTTACAAAAAATCGGAGCTCAAACGGGCGATTTTGAACAAGGCACCTTATTGACGTCAGATCGAAAAAAGAAATGCAAATGCAGTTCCACCCCCGTCTGTCTGTACTCAGCGTCTCTGTAAATCACGCCCAGAGAGTTTGGACTGCGAATGCGCTAGGCAATGCGAAATGCGGCTCGGAAGTCCTTTATCTGAGCCTCTGGACCTTTGAACAGCAGTGGTTTAATTTTATTTTATGTGGAAATGTGTTTATTTTTCAATGGAACGCTTCAAATCTCTCCCCCGTGCAAAAACAAGGAAATGGATCAGCTGTGGGCTCTGAGCTCTGAGCGGAGTGTTTGGCCACGCCCCCACCCTCTACTATTGGCCATCTCTTTTCTCCTCATTTGCATTCAAGCAACAACGCCCAGAATAAAGAGTTTGAGAGAGATATTTATGACTCTTTCTCATCTTATCTCTGTTTCTCATGCACTGAGTGTTGATTTTGAAGAAGGATTCATTTACAGTATTAGGGAACCATTAAGGAGCCATATAAAAGCATCAAGAAGTACCATGTCATGGGATCTTTAAAAGGAGCACCATGGACAGAATATACTTTCAATTATTAGTAGACTTCCACCACAATCCAGTTCGCAAATGGCCACTGCAATCCATTTTTACAAACTGTTCAACTCTAAAAGCCACTGTCCTGTTTTTTTCAATCACCCCATATTTGGTATTGATTGGAGCAATAATTGTCATCACAATTAAATTGTGATTAATTGTGCAGCCAGAAGACATTGAGTTTTCTCACTTTCAATAGTGTCAAAAGTTCGGAAATTCATCTCGACATGATCCCACTCTAGAAAACTGCATGTTCCAGCAAATGGTTGGGCAAATACAACAAACTGGTCCATGCCAAAGGTGAAGGCCTCCACGGAAATGGACTCAAACTTCAGTGCCTGGTATGAGGCAAACTCTGGAAAAACAAAAAGCACAGGCAAATACAAGAGTATAGTAGGTACAAATAAGGTTAAAAACATTAGCTGTTATGTGTGTGCAGATGACAGAAAGGTCAAAGGTTACCCGCGGTGATGCAGTCAAAGGAGTGTGGTAGCAGGTCATTGATCTTCCTCCCCTGGTGAGAGGGTGGGCCGCTGCAGTGGATCTCGTCCAGGGTGGCATTGGTCTGGTGCATCCACTCCACCAGCCATTTCAGTTTACAGTCACACACAAGATTGTTCCCGCGTAAATCCCTGCATTAAATAAATAAATTCTTCTGGATACTATTTGTCTACTAATGGAGCTCAATAGTGACAGCCTGCTCTGGTTCCGGAAACAAATTTCATTCATTTTTCCCATAGACTTTCAAATATTATAAGTTCAAAGACATTGCAGAGGCTAACCACCTAAAAGCTAATATTCATAATGTGATTGTTTAAGGTCCAGAAAGGCAGATTAAAACACAAGATTCTGTGAAATGTTTTAATGTTTGCGGTTTGAGAAACAGATTTTAACTAAAATATAGGTCTTGTGTTCATTAGCTACCACGTGGCTGATTATACCCAAGCAAGCTTTTGAACTTTTAATTTTATTTTTTATTTTTTTTATTTTTTGGAAAGTCTGAGAAAAATGAATGGGAAATTTGGTACCACAACCATGGGATGAGAGACGTGGCCAAAGTAATACTAATGTTTCTCTTCTTCTGACTAATTATAATATGTAGATAGTTTTAGCATGTGTACTGAACATCTGGAAGTATTTCTTTAATTGAAAGCTCAATGTTACATTATGTATCATTTTGTGCAACATTTGTATGGGGGTGTATGGGGTCTGTTTTGAATTGAACTGCAGCTATTTCTAGCTATTTTCTTTTACACACCACACTGGGACTAAATCCTAAAAAAAACATGACTAGACTGGGTCTAAACCAGGACTAAAAAAGGACCAACCAGGCTACACAGGGCTTAATCTGGAAAAGTGTAATTCTTCAGTTGCAGTTTTTTTCTCTCAGTTTTGCTTTCTCTTTAATATTCAATATGAGTGCACTTGTAGTCAACATAATTTCCATTAGTGTTTGGTTATTACACATTGTTCTGCCCTCTGTCTCCCTGCAACAGAACAGCACTTTGGACTAAGGCCAGACAGCCAACAGAAGTGTCCTATCTCCGGAGTGGTCCCACTCTGAAGTGCACTCAAACTGCAGTTGCCCTGGCAGTATGTGCTCACTGCGTTTGCACAGTGCAGACGCTATTGTTCCTGCTGGGAAACAAACTATTCTGTTGTCAAAGACTGACAACCTTAGCATTTACACTGGGCTACGGCCACACAGGCACGTCTTCAGACTCTTTCTCTCTTGTCTCATGTAGATACACTTCCAGACTGCACAGCCGAGAGCTAAATAAAATCAATACAACCTTCCTTTCAAATGTATGGATAAAAACAATAACATATTTTTACATAGGAATTTAAAGATTTTCAGAAATAAATGTCAATTTCACATGACCGCAAAGCCTTTTTGAATGCTTTAACTTAATTAATTTTAATTTCCCTTTTCATAGTAATTCACCTAGATGATGTGTGTATGTGCCAATTTTACTTCGATTAACTGACTTGCAGTGCATACCACTGCCATCAAGCTTTAAATGTTCCAATGGTACAAAATATATGATAAATATATGTATATACAGTGGTACCTCACCTTACGAAAGACCCAACAAACGAAAATTTCAAGTTACGAAACGCCTTCACGTTAAATTTTGGTCTCTAGATACGAAAGAAAATTCAAGTTACGAAACACGAAATCTCAAAAATTCAAATAATGCACGCTCAGCCACACACATACGCTTTTCTCAGACTGAATTTAAACTTTTATCACATTTGTCTCTCGTTTAAACACTCAAACTTTCATAGATTTTCAACAAAATTATTAATAGTGAAGTGTGGGGGGAAGGGGGAGGAGGGAGAAAACTGCGCGCGGACACGTGTGTGATAGCGCAGCATAACCCGGCGCGGGGACCGCACGCAGTCTGAGCGCATGAACGAACGCATGCAAGAGCCGCGGTCTAGAGGAGGTCTAGAGGAGGCACGGTTTGAGCACGGGTCTCGTTCATGCGCTCAGACTGCGTGCGGTCCCCCTCGCTGCTCGGCTCAGCTGTGACTCGAAACGAAACCAGGAAATAGACCCGCACGCGGCGCTCTAATCCACCTGGTCTAGTCCTGGTTTAGTCCAGGTTTAGTCCAGGTTTAGACCTTGGTCTAGACCTGGAATAGTCCACGTTTAGTCCTGGGTCTACAGTCTCTACGCAGAACACAATGTTACACTATAAAAAAAAAGTTACACTATAAAAAAAAACTTGGATCGGGGCCTTGGAACGAATCAGGCTTTTTCCATTGAAATAGCTACTCAACTTACGAAAAATTCACGTTACGAAACCACTTCTGGAACGAATTAATTTCCTAAGGTGAGGTACCACTGTATATTAATAAATACATATAAATATATGATAAAATATCAGATTATGTATTCACAACCAAAATAAGGCCTTTTTTCTTGCTACTTAAATATACCTGTACTTTGCACAGCAAATTTTGAATATAATTTGCATAAATCCTACAAAAAAAGGTACACTTACACTTTGGTCAGTGCCTCCATGCCCTTGAACACATCTTTAGGCAGCATCTCAAGGTTGTTGTATGCTAGACTCCTAATCAGCGAAGAGAAAAATCATAGTCTTACATAGTAATTACAGGCCATTCTGAGTGGGTCAAATTAGCTCAAGTGTGCTTCAGACAAAACAACTTTAAGTGAGATGAAGAGTAAAGAGGGGGTGGAAAATATCTATGCCAAAGACCAAAAGAAATACTAACATATGCCTGATCCTGGCATTTTTTCTAAGTGAGAAGTAAATTATTTGAAATGACAGCATAATTCATGAGAGATACATTATTTATTGGACAGTGGTTTTCTGGAGGGAAGTCATTTTGCACTGAATCTGAATGAGACCGCACTCTCTTAAGTCTAAAAACACAGGGGGATGAAACAGACTGGACAAGATTCCAGCAGGACCTTCATCTTCAACGTGTTAATAATGTTTCTCTTAATATAATATGCAGCAATATGCCCACTACCAGTGCATATATTTAGAAGAGTCTATTTTACATCTAAGAACTAGGCTGAGATTTGATTAAAGGAATTATCGATTTTAATTTAATTTCAGTAGCTGTTCTTGTGAGTAATGCAGAGGGTTTTGTTTTGTGTTTGTTTAGTAATTTTCCAGGTCTCTTTGCTATTGTTAAATGCATATAGTTGACAACATAAAGAAACGCACACAGCTCTTGCACGCTACAAAGGTATACTGGTACAAACCAGAGTGGGGAAGATTATAGGTCACTTGGTTTTAGTTTACAAGTTTACAACAGACACTTATATTTAGATGTGCTCTCAGCTCAGTCATGTTTGGGGCTAACTTTACTTTAGGCTGATTCAGCATGCACTGTGGTAAACACCAAATAGTGCAAGAATGAGAAAGCTTTAAATTCCCAGTTAATTTCCTGGATGTCTTTCTCCACTGTTTCCTGCTTGAAAGCTGGAAGGAAAATGATTGTTGTTGCATACTGCTGCAACTAGGTCTACCATACAACACTACATTACACTGCAACTCCACTATTGCTATTACTACAAACTATTGCTTGTGCAAGAGTCATTTTACTACTGTCACAGTTAAAAATTAACTAAAATTTATGAACACAACTTCCTCTATAAAACATACTTGAGGAAATGCACTGATTGAAAATATTTCAATACATTTAAAGATTCCATTCAAAGAGACCATTCAAACTCTAAAACTTTACGTCATACTGACTTGTCACATTTGGAGTGACTGCTATCTGTCCTTCAGAAACCTGATCCAACACCACCTCCTGCCAACCACCTCTGCACGTAGCCACAGCAGCAGACACAGACAGGGGCAGAGTGAATTGCATCAAACAGTGTGAAATATATTTGAAAATCACACAGAAAGGCTGTCAGTACAGTACTTACAGATGTATCAGTGTCTTCAAGCCCCGGAAAGCAAAAGGAGATATGGAGGCTATTTTGTTATTTTCAATGAACCTGCAATATAGATATTACTATAATTATTCGAAAAACATTGATATAACAACATTCAATGGGTCTGTTTAAAAAACTCTAATCTAAGGTTAACAAAGATTTTTTGCCTCATCAATTGTGGATTTGTGAACCATGAAGTATAATCAATACAGAAAACTGCTCTGACAATAACTTGCATTTTTGTCATTTATGCCACTATTGTAACATCTTTTTTACTTTGTATTTTTTACAACTTTAGGCATGTTTGAGCACATATGAGCAGATTATATTGCACTTTTGTATTATGCATATCTCTACTACTACTACTACTACTACTACTACTACTACTACTACTACTACTACTACTACTACTACTATTACTACTACTACTACAGATACTACTTACAGATACTCAAGATGTGGTAGTCCGAGGAAAGCATCTTCGTCAATAAGATCAAATGTGTTGGCAGTGAATAACCTTAAAAGAACATATTTTAAATTAATAGCATACTATACAATGAATGTGTGTAGCCTACAACTTGAATGGTTTCAGCTATGGACAGTTATCCAAGAAATCCTAGGTGATCTCAGCCCAGGAAGTAATATTCTATAATATAGTAAAAACTACATTATAACAGGCATTCTTGTCTAAAAGTGGCAGCTCAACAGACAATGGCTTATTCTATTTCTACCGACAGAGTATGAATGAAATTGGCTGAAAATTGCTCCCTCCCACACGCTTCAGTAAATGAATGACCAGCATGGATGTCCACTCTCACACAAGTGTCTCCTTTATTCTTTGATGTCCAAATGGTCAAATAATGAATTTTCCTCCTCTTTGTCCATTCAGTGACTGTTCTTGCTCTTACCAAAGCCAACAGCATTGATTTAATAGCACTTAGCTACAGATCGTCCAGGTCACCTTGGCCTAAAGTACTAATACCAGCCCCTTCATTTTTAGTCATATTCATCACATGGTTTGTCCTTCTGGCGACCAGCCCACAGCAGGGCATGCCTGTTTAGACTCATTTAGTGTTCTATGTGCGTATGGAGTCACTTATGCCAAGAACAGTATGTAGTTGGAGTGTTTTGATGCTTAGTGACAGAAAGCTATTATGTGTTAGATTTTCATTAGAGGCTACTGTTACAGCAGACCTCCATGTTCATTTGGTGACTGACTATAAATTGTTCCTGGCAATGCTCTGAGTATGTAGAATAAACAGAGCAACAAGGCCTACAATACACAAAGTTGGGACAGTGAGGGGAAAAAGAAAAAATATAAAATAACTTTCCGAAACAACATTAAGTTGTAACTGGACTATTTTCACTTTTTTTTTCCAATGTCAAGATGCCATCACGCATAGAAAAAATATGTTTTTCCACTTCTTTGTTCTCAGATTTGGAAATTTTCAAGCCATTTCATTCTGTTTCTAGATTTGGAGCATTCATTCAACTTTCTGTAACAAGACTCTTGAGAGTAATGCATAAAACGTATTAGTTTGCAAACTCATAAAAGGTTATTCTCTTTTCCCCACTGTTAGTCTGTGTAGCCATGTGCTCTATTGCATAATACTGACACCATTAAAGAGAATCCTCCTTTAACGCAGCCTCAAAGGAACCCCTTTGGGAAGAGCCTGCCTCATTGTTTTGCTACTGGAAACCATCAACAAAGACAGATATAAATACTGTGAATAATAAACTGAACTAGAGAAGCTTGTAATGTTGTGTATAGCTGCTTAGTGCAAAGATCACTATATTGCACAGAGCTACATTGCAGTACATTTTCAATCCTTTTGTGTGTGTGTGTGTGTGTGTGTGTGTGCGCGTGTGTGTGTGTGTGTGTGTGTGTTTTAAATAAGTGATTTATGGTGCTACTCACAGCAGTTGCAGTGCAGGTGTGTGGACAAAGCTTCCAGCTGATATTTCATTGAATCCTGACTTGACAAAAGATCTGAAAAGAAAAAATAAATTATTATAATAAGAGTTGATTAATAAAAGTGTACAATTTGGTATTTTACACAGTTGGAAGTGTAGTTTTACGCGTACAGAGACACGACGTCACTGGGAAAAGTATGTGGCACAGATCGGACATTCTCACACAGTGCATTGTCCTTAGTGCAGGAGCATCCTATGGGACACCTCGGCTGCCTCAGTCTCCGTCCATCCGCTAAAACCAAGCACATAACCGCAACCCAAACCAAAAGCGTCCATCCAACTCCCCATCTCTTCTTGGGATATCCCATAGTGTTTTATCCACTCAGCTCCGCTCAAGAACAGCTTGATATTCAATTCCTTACAAAGCTTTCACATGCAACTTCTCCAACAAAAATCGCTCCTCTAAAATGTTCTGTCCCGTTTTGTTTTTAATGATGAGCCTTGCGCGAAGCTTGGCTGTGCGTCCTGCGTCTCAATAGGAAGGCTCCAGTCCAGCGGATTCGTTCTGCAAAGGGCAGGATTACCAATGCGGGGCAGACATTATAACATAGCCCACTAAATTCCCAAGGGAGAGAAAGAGAAAGACAGGGAGGGCGAAAGACGGAGGGGAAGGGGGGAGACTCTCGTAAGGTGCGCTTTTTTATGCGCACGGGCTGCTATAAGCCTATTTATGCGCGTTTGAGAGCTGTGAATGGATAATGAGCAGCTTTGATTCAAGAGGCGTTATAGAGATGCACCTGCCCCCTTTTATCAAGCGTTTTCATCTCTTTTTTTAAACAACCATAGCATGACCTGAAGAAAAGAAAATCATAGGCCTACATTTGCCTTAATTTTTATCTAGACAATGTTGACAATATAAAATACCCTTTTCTATGCAGCCTTCATAACAAAAGAAACAGCTCTACTGTAGTTTCCTTTCCTTTGTGGAGATCTGCTTATGGCTACCTTTGTGGACAAAAGCTGTGCCCGGGTGATTTACCACAGTAGTTCTTTTTCTGTTTGTGATCTCTTTTTGGATTTCAATCGACTGCTTTGTTGAGCTTTGTTGTTCAGCATATCTAGAGTGTCAGTAGGACGCAGATGAAACAGTGGAAGTCTGTTTCTGAACTGTGAACTTTCCGCCCCGCCACCTCTAATAACCCGGGGGCTCATTATACCCAAGCATTCCCATAGGCTATTTGTGCGCCTTTATCCTTTCCTTTCTGGCATCAATTAGCCCATATTCTTTTCTTCTAACTGTCACTAGAGACAAACAACTCATTAACTTACCAACACAGCATTAAATCAACACAAGTACCACTTACGAATAATTATAGAGATCAATATGCTTAAATTTTGTCTTAAAAAAACATAAATCAATTTATATCGCTGGAGTACGTCATCAATTCGCGACTGCGACTGGTTCTCAACGTCATCAACAGTGGACACGGCTACTGCGATGTAAACATTCACTAATAGTGCACACTTTTTTGCTGTGTTTTGCGGATTCACGATGGATAATCTTGTAAAGGTGCTTACTGACGCGAAAACCGATTTCTCCTTTAAAATATTATGGATCGCCTATATACAGAGTTATACAGAGCCACTTTTGTTGTTGCAGCAGCGGCTAGCACGCAAGCTCATGTTTACCTCTATCTAAACGATACTTCGACTATATTCGTGTTATATCGGTACTTTGCAGTCATAAAGTCACGTTAGCATAATAGACATTTGTTATACTATCGTAGCATCTTATTCCCTATACTTATGAACTTATTACAACGTTAGAAGTGCTGGACCGACTACTATAGCACTTCTATATTATTGAGCTAATGAGCACTTTTACATGACTGTGTTTGCAATATGTGTTTCCTCAGGTTCATGGAAGTGGTGGCTATGATTCAGACTTCAGTGATGAAGATGGCCAAGGAGAATCATCAGAGAAGAAGCTCAAAAGGTAGAAAGAGATATTCACATCCTTCTATCAACCAGTATAATTCCCCTCACCCTTGTTTTACTATAGGAAACGTGAAGAAGAGATCCTACAGAAGCCATTTGAAAAGGGTCAACATTGTCAGGTGGCTCACCGGAGTTTCCACACCAGCGAGATAGACAGGTACAAATCTCAACATGCAAGTCATAATTCAACAATGTAGCAGAAATGTACAAAATTAAATTGCTCTCCTCTTAAAGTGATTATTTATTACCTGTAACAATTTATTTTAATTGACAGAGATTAGCCAATATAATGCATTATTATTATGATCAAAAACATTTTATTTGTACACTAGTCTGAACACAATTTACAACTACTTATTGTCTATTAATGTCATGTTCTGATTTTTTAGGGAAGAAGCTAGAAACAGAAGAGCTCACCTAATATCTTTGAATGCTGTATCCTTTTAAATTATAATGGTAACGGATGCTAATTTACAGACATTGTTATTGTTATTGTGTTATTGTTTTGCACTTTTGTGTACTTCTGTCATTGCTTATGCCGTCCCTAACCAGTTTTACAGTTTGAACGACATAAAAAGTTTGTCAATGACTACATTCTCTATTATGGCGGACAGATGGCTGACTTCAAGCGTTCTGCGTAAGTTTTCTATCTCTTAATCACCTCCCATCATCTGCTGTGTCCTAATATAGCTGTAATAACAATATCAGGTCTTATGTGAAATTATGTGGCCCATAAAACGGAACATTTTATTTCCATAGAGCTAAAGACAAAACAGACTATGATGTAATCCGTGAGAATCATCGCTTTCTGTGGAGGGACGAAGATGAGGAGGAGATGACATGGTGATTATACAACGTGCTTAGAATATTTTGTCTGGGATGTGTGCCACTTTGTCGTAAAGCTCTCTAAATCTTTGCTGTTTACAGGGAGAAAGATCTGGCAAAAAAATATTACGACAAACTTTTTAAAGAATATTGCATCGCAGATCTCAGCAGATATAAAGAAAATAAGGTGAGTATGTTGCCACAAAACATTATAGAAGTAATCAACGAAATGTGTCTTTTAAATTAAGTGAAGTGGTCTGGCTTAATCAGTTGTACATTTCCTCTTTCACCTTACAGATGTTAATAGCTAAATCAATTACTTTTGATCCAGTTCAATTTAAATCTCACCTGAGATTTTTCATACTGGTGTAACTACACATATTACATTAGTCTGTCAGTGATGTAATTACACTTTGACAGATGGTTCTTAGTAAGAAGGTAAGCATGCTGATTTGGTGAATTATATTTAGGGATTTTTTTTTATTAACTAGAATAACATTTTGTGTTACATTTTAATTACTTCACTACAAATTAAAACCTCAATTTGTTTTCTATAGTTTGGATTTCGTTGGCGAACAGAAAATGAAGTTATTTCTGGAAAAGGTAAGATCTGCTTAAATTGAATGGTATAACACGCATGCTTGGTAGAATCTCAATAAAAACCGTGTTAAAGTCCTGTGAATTTATTTGGAAGTAGCAGTTCCTCACTTTGTCCACTGGATGGCAATAGAGATGCACCAACTTCACACTTGCTATTAACGTTTCTGCAAGAGGTCTTTGTAGTGTTTAAGATGTAAAGCTCCTTCTTTCTTCTTTTCTATCTTTCTTTCCGTCTGACTTATTGGCTTTGCATAAATATTTTCCTCAAACCTTTTAAATATTTGACCTTTTGCTTGCTTGTTTACTTATCGCTCTTGCCTCTTGGGGAGCATTTGTGCCTCTCACTGAGAAATTGATCAGTTGAGTCACAAAAATGGTGGATAACATTTAGATTTTGTTTCTCTCACACTGTAATAATTTAACTTGTTTTTGTTCTTTAATTATTACTATATTTGAATTATTGTTAGACACCTTCCTATAATATAATAAGTTTGACCTAGAAGTACAATCTTAATTAGTTAACTTTTTTTGACAGCTTGCATACTCTTCTTCACTTTTAGAAAATTAGCTTAATATCCATGCGATTACATACACACCCACAGTATGTCTGAGCAGGCTAGCTAAGCCAATATATTGTTCCAGATTAAGAGAGTGTAATCCTGGTCTCTTGACAGTTCAACCCCTGTGGCTATACCTTTCAGGAAGTGGGATTAGATTAGGTCAGAGGCACCTAATTTACACTGCCACCTCTGCCATTCCCTTCACACTGATGATTCTCATAAAATACTTCTTAAGCACTATTTACAGCATACAACCCTTAACTCTTTTGCTAAAATCAATACTAATCTCAGACTTGGCTTTCCTTTCTGAATGGGATATTTGTGCCGATTGGATGTTAATAGTGTTTGGTTTGCATCTTTCTGCCTTTAATTTTAGTAGATATTTATGATACTTTGCAAAAGCCTAGACTGTTTAATAAAACTGTAGATGTAAAAAAAAAATCTCTATTAATAGCAAATATATATATATAACTAAATCCAGGGCTCACATGAAAAGGAATTTGTCCTCAAACATTCTGCCTGGTTAAATAATATAAATCGTATTCTGTGTCTTTAGCCCTTATGTTTAAAATGGTGCTATACAGTGATCTGAATCCATATAACATGATAATAATATTTTTGGTCCATTCTTTACAGTTTGTGAAATGTTATGTCTTGCATACATATTTTATAAATGCTAGTTCTTGTTCAAAGCCCAAATTCTGTTCTCCACATGGCTGAGCATTGTCCATTTATTGAATATTTAAATGAAGACACGTCTCCCCACGAAGCGGTTGCTCTGTTCTTATCTCTGCTGAGTTTGACTTTGAAACTTCAGGTCATGTTGGTTTTAGGTAATGCTGCTGCTGACTACCTTTGTCCAGTCAGATGGATTTGGCATGTGTAAAACTAACCATTTACCACCCCAAAATAAATATTTGAGCAAACAGACACATTTAATCAAGCCTAAAAATTATGATTTTTTCTTTTAACATGCAAATTAGGTCTTATATACATATATTTTTTTGTTTACGTTTTCCTTACTCTCGTAGTCATTATGCTGTTTCTGATGTTATACTCCCAGTTATAATTGTATACTCTTATATTTCACTTAATCAGTTATTTGCTTATAAATGTAATTTTTAAAAACCCTGGAGTCAGCCGTATTTGCTAGAAACTAAATGCTCATCCTATATAGTTTTTAGATGCTGTTATTTTAAGTTCACATGATGAAGACAGAGAGATGTTTGATATGAGGATAACCTTTACTCCATTTAGCAGGAGCCTAACGCCTGTCTGCTGCTGTTATCCCTGTATACACATTTATCAAGTTAAGATTTTTGCTGTCAAAGAAGGGGAGAGGTCAAAGGTAGCTGAGTACAGTCCTATTTTTGTTGAACTAAAATGGATTATGTAACATTTCAAACTCGCAAAAGGTTGGCCCAGGTGTTCTACTATAGTGAAGCTAAAAACCATGTTATTTTTGTAGATGTTAAGTTTAATGAAGAATTTCTGGACCATTATCCACGTAAATTGAGCCATTTGAGATCTTAAGACTTTCTTAATTGTGCTGTTCTTATTAAAATGACAGCCCCAAATTAAAGGTGAGATCACGTTTAGTTTTTTGCACCTCAGCTAGTTTGCTAAAGCTGTGTTTTTGTCTTTCCTGTCAGCAGCGCTTAGTATTAAAGTAAAAAAGTTTAGTATTAGTAAAAAAAAAACAGGAACGTTGTCGTGGGGACAGGGCCTAAGGCCCTGTCCCCACGACTAGGCCTTTTTTTTACCCGGGGTGAAAAAAAGTCTCGTCCAGACACGTGTTGGATCAGAAAACATGCGCGTCAAGATGAGCACGGAGCGCTGAGTGAAAACGATGTAGTACATATGTCACACCGATAAGTGGCGCTGTAAACCGGAAAGAGCCAGAGCCACCAGTAACGCAGGACTACAAAGAGCACATGCGCAGAAAGTCCTTTCTCTTTCATAAACAAGCAAACACGTGTACTTTAGGGGCCGTCAACACAAGCGAATATATTTTGTCCCCCTGCTCCACCAATGTAGCAGCGACTCACTCCGGTAATGTGAAAATGCTGACCGTCCCTAACATAGACAGACGCCACAGAACTAAGATTTGCGCTGCGTGAGCAGAGTTTTTGCCTATAAATCGATAGTTAGCATTACTTGCTATCGTTTTATTAGATAGACATTAACAAGTAGAACTCTCGTTAACCTTGGGCGTGTTATTTAGGCAAAATGCTTGTTTGGATCTTACTACGGGAATGTTAAACATACTCGGACATTATGTTGGCTTTTCGGCGAGAATATACAACCGGGGACCATCACCAACGGGCAGCTATATATTTTTGTGTGTGATACTGCATGTGCCTGTTTGTAAAAGGTAAATTTTCATTTAATAAAAAAGACAAGAAATGGTTGCTCTTTCTCTTTATTTACAGCACACAACACACTCAAATTGGTATGTGCTCCTCATTGTCCACTATCTGCCTTTCCAGCGATGGGATCTTTCCAGTTTTAAAATACGTGTTTAGCTTTGCATTGGCAAACACCCGTGCGTCGTGCGTACTGCCAGGCCATTTCACAGTAACGTCCATAAACCGGTACCTGTAGTCACACACCGCTTGTATGTTGAGGGGATGTGTCCCATCGATCGATCCCAAACATTGTGGCATGTCATGCACACGGAGGAAGCCCGAAACAAGCTCCTCTGCCTCCGGTTCCGTGAAAGGCGTAATTGTGCATGGTCCTCTGCTGTTGTCGCAATGCATTGCATATGAACAGAGTTTGATGCAGCAGTGCCAATAAACTTCCAAAAGTCTGCAAAAGATACTGAAGTCCATTGTCCGCCATGGCTGTTGTTATCTGGTTGTTACCTGCGGAAGGCGCCGGGTTCCACCCTCTGGTCACCGGTCACGTGATGATTACGGCAGCGCGACGTCATCATTTTCTCACCTGCCGCGCTTTTTTGCCGCCCACATTCCAACGCAACGGGGGGCGTTCTCCGACTTCTCCACTCTGGAACCCGTTTTTGAAAAACTCCGTTCTCGCCCCCAAAAACGCCGGCGCCGTCTGGACGGCAAGCCCAAACGCACCCAAACTTCTCCGTTTCCTCCAAAAAACGTTGTCGTGGGGACAGGGCCTTAGTAGCAGACAGCTCATTAGCAAACAAAGATTTCAGATATGCCCAAAGCACTGTTCTGTCACATTTTCCTTCTGAATTTCTTGTACTTCACCTTGAGAGGTTTGTACAGAAGAACTGTATAGGCATGAATAGGCTGAATCTGGTTCACACCTCACCTTCTTGACTCTTTGACAGCGGTTTTGAGATTCACGCCTGAGGCCACTATGCGCCAGTTGTTTGCAGTTTCCCATAGGCGGAGGATTTATTAAAGGAGTACAACCTGGAGTCAACTTCTTATAAAGCAGTCATGCGCCCACCTGCTGGAGAAAAATTTTGTTTTCATAGTTTGTGTGGGTCAACAGAAATGGTGTACATTGACTTTTTGCTTTTATGCACAGGTGGGTCAAGAAGGAGGTAAACGTGAAAGAAATGATATAATTGGCTGTTTAATGATAGGACGAAGGCTAGCAGAGTTAGTGCTTGTCATTCTCTGGTATGTTTTTTTGCATTCTCCTGTTATTACCTTTTGTGCGTTGTGGGATGCTGGTTTCAAACATAATTTAGAAGACTTAGACTTAGACTTAGACAAACTTTATTGATCCACAAGGGAAATTGTTTTGGGTACGGTAGCTCACTCATCAAATATAATATATAATGTATAACAGAGGGTAAAAAAAATTGATAATAGCAATTGACCAGTGTCAAATGAGACATAATTATAAAAAAATAAAAAACATTGATAATAAATGTATATGTACAATTCAAAATTAAATAGAAAAGTAGTAATAAAGTATAATGTACAATATCAAATAAGATGTACAAACCCAGCTATATACAGTTGTAGGGAGTATTATCTATTGCATAAGGGTGAGTTGTTGTACAGCTGTATGGAGTATAGAAGCGACAGGCTGGTTGTGTTGTCCCGATACTAAAATTTCAAACTTGATTTTGTTCATAAGGATTTCTCTAATAGACTCAATCTTAATAAAATTATAATCTAAATTAAATTATTTGTGGTTGAACATTTCTTCTATGGACATACTGTACATTCAGATAGTGATATAGCACCAGAGTACATTGTAAGAACCTAGTTTCCACAAATATTTCCTAAAATACATGGAAGGTAACCGTTCTGCATCTAAATTTTACTACTAAAACAACACTGGAAGAAATTTAAACATTTATAAACCTTAAATATCATTATAGGTCCTACTTGAGCTTTAAGTCATGTTAGAATGTTGTTACTTTCAAGTTAACAGCTACCGTTTACATTTTGTTTAGTAGAGATTGGCAAATCCATGGCGGAAATCGTCCAAATAATTCTAGTGAGGATGTATTGAGTTTAAAAACACAGTGGAGCACTTCCTGAATTACCACATGACATCACAAGGTTGAACTGAAAACTCTGCCTAAATATGCAGTATTTGTGTGTTCAACTTGTAAATTAAACAAAACCCAACTCTAGGCATGTTTTTGATGAGGAAACATAAATGGATCACAAAATAGTGTAATATGGCCCTTTAAGCACTGATGTCTTCATAAGGTTGTCACACAGTAGGTTTAACTGTAATGCTAACTAATCAGCACTGACTAGCCACATTGTTTGTCTGTGTCACTTTTAGATAATTTCAAAATCATTATTTCTGGAACTAACTGCAGTCATTAAATGCCCCCGAATTAAGATTAAATCCAAAAACAGAGAGGAAAAATTGATATAAATTGGCATCACTGTCTTTTTGGACTTGTCCCCTGGGACCTGTCTCCAGAGGTAATAATGCTTAAAGGGTCTCATAGGTCGCTGCCCTGATCATGTATCTGGTCAGAGTTAATCATGAGACCATCTGTCCTGTTGCATATTGGTGTATTGGTCAGGATCCCGGGCGCTGGCATTAGTAGCCATTGACGCAGGACAGCAGGAGTTTCCTCTCTAACACCTTTAGTCATCTGCCCTCCTGCCAGCACCTTTTCTTCAGCACGTGAGCTCACCTGATGTGTTAGAACCTGTCATCAAGCCGCGAAAGATTGCTTTTTCTCTCTCACTCGTCTCATTTCAGACTAGAAGTTACACACTTAATAATAACTTTTAATTGCCTTATATTTAATAACATTAAACTTAACTCCTTACTCCTAAATTAAGTTGCTAATGAGCCTGAATCATTCTTAAACTATTTGTTCATTATCAATTACATCTTTGTTCATGCTTTATTAAGGCAAATTAAGCTGTGGATATTATAAAGTGCTAAGATTAAGATTAAGCCTTTATTGGTCTCACACACAATGACACACAGTGACACACGGGAGAAATTTGACTTCTGCATTTTTCAGGAGCAGTGAGCAGCCAACTTTTTCGGCACCCGGGGGGCAGTACCGTGAAGGGTCTTGCCCAAGGGACCCACACTGGTTAGCTCATTGCCCGGGGGGGATTTGAACCCACAGCCCCCGGGGGGAAAGTCAGTGACTTACCAGTTGAGCTAACCAGCCGTTTATCACATAGATAAAGATATTTTATAATAATAAATGGAGCTTTCTCTGTTGCAGTAGTGAGCAATGGTCATGTATTTCAGTAATATAAAAACACTGTATTTAGCTTATTGTGAAATGGGTATACTTTATAATACAGAAACATTACTTTGAAGCAACAGTACTTTTACTTGTGTGCAGTAGGCTGTTTGATTAGTATTAAGAGTTCGTGCCATGGAAGATCCGCTGGCTGTTGTCACTGACGTCACGGAGGCCAGTGAGAGAGGATTCTGTCAGGTGTAGACAGGCTGATGTGCTGCTGTCATGGCCATGGGCAGCCTTATACAGCTCTGTAAAAACATAAGAGACCACTGCAAAATGATCAGTTTTTTTCTGATTTTACTACTTATAGGTATGTGTTTGGGCAAAAGGAACATTTTAGTTTGAGTCTATAAACTACTGAAAACATTTCCCCCAAATTCCAAATTAAAATATGATGGTGTAGAGCATTTATTTGCAGAAAACGACAAATGGTCAAAATAACAAAAGATACATGTTTTCAGGCCTCAAACAATGCAAAGAAACAAGATCAGATTCATTTAAAACAACACAACACTAATGTTTACACTTAAGAAGACTTCAGAAATCAATATTTCACAGCTTTCATGCGTCTTGGCATGTTCTCCACAAGTCTTTCACATTGTTCTTGGGTGACTTTATTTCACTCCTGGTGCAAGAACTGAAGTAGCTCAGCTTTGTGTTTGTGTTGGAATTCAACAGACGCTGGAATGGAATGGCTGTAATACCTGTAGAGATGCTGATTTTTTTTTTTAAATGCAGTGGTCTCTTATTTTTTTTCCAGAGCTATATATTCACACTAAAATGAGAGTGTGTGTGAATGAGAGTATTATATTTATTTTGTTATAATATAATTTGTTGACATTTTTATGAGGTTGTGTAAACATGCATACATCGGAATACATACTTGTCTGATATATTGGGAAATGTATGAAAACATCCCCTGATATCACCAATAATAGCACCAATATATCACTGACCCCTCCCTCTTTGCCAAGCTTGATATAAAAATGACAGACAGTTCTATCATGCGTCATTGTAAAAGTTTATTTCACCTGGAAAGCCATTAGAGGTCTCTTGATACTACTCCCAACTCAAACTAGTGCCAACCCTTCTAACGTCATAGATGCTTAATGAGCTTCAGCACGTGAAGGGTAAGTGTGACCGTACAGTCTCCTCCTCACTGTCACAGCTCTGATCCCGGACAGCTGAAGGCAGGCATCCCTCTCCCTCAGACAGCGTAAGAATAAATCCCCTCTCTGCACAAGCCAACAATGGATTTGAGTGACGCACTTACCCCCTCTGGGACAATCCAGAGGAATCCCACAACCAGATCGGTGCCATCCTAAGCTCCTCTTTTGGAGAACAGGCAGATGGGTGCTGTGGTCAGACCAGAAGGGGGCGGAGTCGAAAATGATGAGGATAAGAGGATGGATGAAAGAGGAGTGGGTGAGAGTGGTTTAGAAATGCAGGATGGGCATCTGACACAAAACCTATATCGGCCAATATGGGTTTTTTCATGGATGATGTAAGTGATGAGTAACCAATGGCTGATAAGCTATGCCAATATTAAGGGCCGATATTTTGAGCCGATTTGGATTATTGTCACTGAACTTTCACTTATTATTTACTTTTCACTTATTCACTTTCAATTATTTTCACTGAACTTAATTATTTTCACAAATTTTAATTCACTACAAACATTCAATTTTTTTAAAACTACAAACTCGATATGAGAACTGTACAATCACATTTTGTGCAGTGTCCAAGTGCTCAGATAAAACTTTGGGTCAACCAAGTGCCTAAAATTAGGAACAAACATCGGCCAAATATCGGCCTCTGCTAGAGATTTAAGGACAATCAATATATTGACCAACCGATATACACACGTGGACAAAATTGTTGGTACCCCTCAGTTAATGGAAGAAAAACCCACAATGGTCCCTGAAATCCTTGGCCTATAACTCCAAGGCCAAGGTACAGTGTCAGATCGCACCATTCGTCGTTGTTTGAGCCAAAGTGGACTTCATGGGAGACGACCAAGGAGGACACCACTGCTGAAAAAAAATCATAAAAAAGCGAGACTGGAATTTGCAAAAATGCATGTTGACAAGCCACAAAGCTTCTGGGAGAATGTCTTTTGGACAGATGAGACCTTCCATGAGCCCAGATCTGAATCCCATTGAACATCTGTGGAAGGAGCTGAAACATGCCATTTGGAGAAGACACCCATCAAACCTGAGACAACTGGAGCAGTTTGCTCATGAGGAGTGGGCCGAAATACCTGTTGACAGCTGCAGAACGCTCATTGACAAATACAGAAATCGTTTAATTGCAGTGATTGCCTCAAAAGGTTGTGCAACAAAATATTAAGTTATGGGTACCATCATTTTTGTCCAGCCCTATTTCATTAGTTTGTTTTTTTAAATAATTATGTTAATCAACAATTCAAAAGTAATGGCTGATTTTGATTATTTAATTTTCAATACATTTTTATTTATTGTTACTTTTGTAAGTTTCAAGTGATTTCAGTGAGAATTGTGGGTTTTTCCTTCTTTAACTGAGGGGTACCAACAATTTTGTCCACGTGTGTATTGGTTTATCTACAACAAGTCGAAGAACAAAAGCTGAATGCAAATGTAAGCAGTATTTTATGTCAGATTTTACAGACTTTATGTCCCTAGAGACAAGGTAGGCATGGTGAAATCAAATATCAACAAGCAGGTGACCAGGACGCTGCCAGGACAAGTTACAGGTCAGATCAGTACAGAGGCAAGCCCACATACAAGCTTTTTAAATTGAATAAAGGCAGATCATTTTTATGCCATAGTGTAGAAGATTCCAGGCAAATAAAATAAAACATTCAGAATATTTTGGCAGCAAGACACGTGAAAAAGTTGTGACAGGTTCAATAAAAGCTTGTGAGAATCCAATTAAGACAGCTGGATTACAATTTCGGTCCTAATTAGTTTCTTTATAAAGAAATGAAGAAGTCGGCTTATTTATTCCCGAGGGGCAATTTAAGCATTGTTTAAAATATTGTCAAAATTATTCCTTCGCGGTTTAAATTAATCTCATTTAGGTGTCAGGTATTGCACGTCTCAGTCTATTACTAATTAGCTGGGGGAAAGAATGTTGCAAACTTACACTCGGCACCAAGGGCCCTGAAATCCCTCTTCTTCTGACTATGATGCAACTTAATTAGGGACTTCTCTTTTCATATAAAGTAATTCTTGTCAATTTCAGGTCAGTTCCAGTGTGGACATAAACGCTGTGACAACCAGGATGGCCTGAAGTCTTGGGAGGTGAATTTTGCATATGTAGAACAAGGGGAGAAGAGGAACGCATTGGTTAAACTCCGTAAGTAAGCCATTATCTCTGCCTTATCTAAACATTGCATCATTTTCTTATTATGTCTAATCTCTTCATTGTAAACTGTGTCAAGTGTTATAAGTTATGGTAGCTCTGACCTAATGGAAGCTCCTGTCTAACACCCCACTCATAATAATCCTCCTTCAGGTATCATAGAGCAGAAAATCCTGTTACAATAATTATGGTAATTGGCTGCCCCACCAACTTTTGTGATTGGTGGGACAGCCTGCACAACTGCCAGCAAAGTTCTTATCGAATGGAACAAGTCCTAATTTTCTGACAGTTCAAATCAAGGATAACATTTGGTTTAGAACAACATTAAAATACTGTTTTTTAAGAACAATATGTGTATTCATGTGTATAAATTCTGGGGTGAGGAAGTAAACCGTTACAAATACTCGCGTAACTGTAAATAAAGATATTTTGGGGGCAATTGTATTTTTGAGGACACATGTACTTGTAGTACATGTACTTGTAGTACATGTGTTGCATATTGCATATTACTGCACATTTCTCTGCTGCATCTTCCATTGCACATTTTGATGCACACGGCACATTTTGGACATCTGTAAATAGGTATTTATTTATTCTTTGCACTGTTTTTAGATTTTAGGCTTTTGTCTTAGAAGTTTTTTTATTGTCTATATATTGTATTTTGTACACTGTCTTTTTGCACTACTTGGCCAGAGAGAAACGAAATTTCAAATCACTGTATGTCGAACACATAGCAGAATTGACAATAAAGCTGACTTTGAACTTTGAACTTGAACTTAGTTGTAATTGAGTATAATTCTAGTCATGTAATTATATTTAGCTGCATTTAAAATTCATTAATTAATAAGAGTTACTGAGTACAGCACATATTGTCAGCTCCTGTTCTT
Source organism: Paratrypauchen microcephalus (assembly GCA_036785185.1). Taxonomy (NCBI): domain Eukaryota; kingdom Metazoa; phylum Chordata; class Actinopteri; order Gobiiformes; family Gobiidae; genus Paratrypauchen; species Paratrypauchen microcephalus. Next base: position 5,863,746 of record JAVJIX010000056.1, on the reverse strand, counting down.
TTTTTTTTACCTACAAACATACATAACAACACTTTAAAATGTATTATTGTCTTAAATTGGAGCATCACAAATCAAGAGTATTGCCTGCTCTGATTTAGAACAATGTCTGGCCAGAGCTCAAAGAATATGCAAATACTGGTTTAAAACAATTTAATTCAGCATTCAACTGTTTAATTAATGAAGTGTTGTATAAAAAGACTACTACCACTAAAAAGGTGTTAAAAAGTTACTAATACTTTCTACTCTCAATGGTGGTAAGATGCTTCTGTAGCCATAACTGCCCTGGAATAGACTGATGGAAGTGTGGCTGCCAATCTGTGCACATCCAATCACTCACGCGCATTTCTAGCTGGCAAGGTGAGTGAAGGGCCTTGCCTAAGGACACAACAACAGTATGTGCTGGCCTGATCCGCTGATTTTCAGATTGGTTGACGAGCGCTCTCCAGTCTTAGCCACAGCCACTGCCTGTAAAATCAAAACCTGTGGAGTGTCTTGCATAAAAGTCTGTACCAAATTACATATGCAGCAAAAGCTGTACTCAGGCTGTCATTGGGGTAAGAGTAGATATTTCTGTATTCCATAAACATGTGCTAGTTGTTCTGCTGCACTTGCATTGTAATCAAGTGTTCTTTTCTTTTATATTTTCGCTTCTTGTAGGATTATGCCCAGAATGTTCTTTCAAGCTCAACTACCATCACAAGTAAGTCTGTCCGAATCCTGCTTTGAGGCATTCACACTTCATTGAAATAAGTGCACGGTATGTAGAGCAAGTCATTGCGTAGCAGCAGCTTACGTGGAGATAGCAATCTGAAGAGACGATGTTGTGAATAAATAATGCCAGCTCTTTGAACAGTTGCTGCCGCTTTTATATTGTTCTTGCTGACTTTTTAATGGAGTTAGTGAAAGCCATAACCTTTTCACAGCTTCAAATTGAGATTGAATGAAAGAGGCCTTTAGCAGCGGGCTTGTATTTGATGTTTTGACTGTAATCAGGAGTCCAGTGTTGTGAGTAGTCTTTATTGAAAAGCTGATTCTGTTTTTCAGGAGGAAAGAGGTGAAGGCGAAGGCAAAGACTAAAAAGGTTTTGGATGAAAATCACATTGCATCACCCAAGAAGAAACACAAGAGGAAGCACTCGCGCTCAGAGAGGCACAAACATAAGAAGCGCAGGGGTAAATTCCCAGAATCTTTTCAGCAAGAGACCTGTATATTTCAGCAGTATTTTTTATAGTACATTCCGGGACTGCACAATATATAGAAATGAATTGTGATACATTTATTATTACAACAATAACCATATGGATTGAAAATGAAATCACAGTGTCATCCAATAGAAGAAGTTGTACACTAATCCTAGAATGTTTCTGGTTCGCCATTTTAAGTCCTTAATCTTTATTGTATTGTATCTATATTGTTGAGTCTTGAGTTAGTTCTGATACATATCAACAATATCAACAATAATCACAACTTAAATCCTATTTAAAATCGGGATTAATCAAGCAATTATGTGTTTAGAGAGAAGGTGGGCCGTTGGTGCACCTAAAATGAACAGAAAAAATGAAAGTAGGTGACCTATACAACAGAAATAGACTTTCCAATCAAGGAAACAGGTACATGTGTACTGAACGCACTTAAGAGTCCGTTTAGGCATACCGTTGTCATCAATTACAGCAATAATCATCATAATTGTAAATGAAATGTGATGATTTGCAAAACCTAGGTTTGGACATGGTTTAAATCTGTTAGTGTTTAGTGTTATTTTTGATGTCATGTTATATTTTTTACCCATGTATCACATCTCCCTACAATAAAACTCAAATAACCAGGTTTTAACTTTTACAACATCCACAGTAACTCTTTCTGACACCTCTGTCCATTTTATTTTCCCCAGATCATTCGCCCTCTTCCAGCAGCTCAGACGCCTCCTCAGATAACGGTAGCATTCACACCTCTCTCACACTTACACAAAAGTACCTCCGCCGCCACCGGACCTCAGCATTGGCCAAATCATCGTCCACTCCCCTAGAATACTGCTCCAAGACACTCCCCCAGTTTTTAGTCTGAAAAACAACATGCCCTTAAAGCCATATGTGTAATACTGTTATCCTGACAGCCATACTGTTTCTACTCAGCCTCCCCTCTCTCTGCTCCATGCCTGTTATTTGACCCATAACCGCACTGTTTGAAATGAAATATGTCTTTGCCCCCGAGTCCCCTGTGTGAGGGCAGAGGTCCTAAAGTTTTGTGCACTAAAGCACCTTTTTTGACGAGAGATAATGTCATCGACTGACAATAGACAAAGAGATCAGACGGCCCACTGGTGCAGGGGTTTGGTGTGTGAAGGGACCTGACCAGTTTAGGATTTCAATCAGTGAGATCAAGACATCTTCAGTCATACTTGGTAGAGAAGTAAGAGTAAAGTTACTTCAAAATGATATGACTTAAAATGAAGTACAAAGTAGTGGTCCAGGAAATTTCTCAAGTAAAAGATTTGGGGAAAACTACTCAAGTAAAAGTGACTGAATAACTGCCTGGAGTTAACATCGGATTTATAATTTGTAGGAACATTTATTTAATAATATTTAATAAAATCCTTTGAGATGTAGCGTCTCATTTTCCAGGGCGTCCTCATTTTGAAGCTAATGTCATTGGAAGGACAAATAAAGAACAATCATTTTATTTTCAAAGAAACACCACAAAATGGAAAAAAACAAAATCATTTGTGAAGGAGCAATGTGAGAAACACACATTTACAAATTATTTAAAGCTTTTGCCACTTGTAGACTAATCACAATGGAAAACGTTTACTCAAGTCAGAGTACTGTTACAGTCTAAAATATATTACTCATGTAGGGGGAGTCTAATTCCTCATTCATCCAGGAGTGGTTTTGAAACCTTCTCTACATTCAACAAAAGTGTTAATAATGTGAAATCTGACTTTGCAATATGCCAATACCACCACACCGTGATCCAAGACCTAAATAATGCCTCTGGACCAGTACTTCTTCTTCATCAAGTCTCTGTAGTGTGTTTTTTCTTTTTTTTGGACTTGAACAAAAACAGGAAAGTTAGGAAGCTGATATTTTGACACGCTCAAACATTGCCGAGTGTAAATCTGATTTCGCTCTGGCCGATTAAACTGTAAGGGCCCCTTAAGCCAAAATAAACTGGTGGTCTGTACCCTGCCAAGCTTTCTCTACGCGTTTACCCTCCTGTCAAAAGTGGGCACGGCGTCCAAAAACCCCATGATTTGCCATAACAACGTCAATCTTCTCGGCCAAAACCAACTTAACTGAACCGAGCCTTGAGACAATATCGCTCGCCTACGACATCCATTCATCAATATAATTTGTCCTCAGGGAGTTGACTTGTGCTCTCTGTCTAACTTGTCTCCATAGACCCAGAGGCAGCAGGGGAGCATGAGGGCCAATCAGAGGCAGACCATTGGAAAGGCCCTGCTCCTGCGGTGGAGGAAAAGTCAAGGTGAGGTTAAGAGCTAATGTTCATATTAAACTGCGCCCAGTAAGCTGCATGACTTAGCCCACCAGCTACTAATCACCTTTTATGACACATTATTCAGAGCCTGGACACGGAGGAGCAGCACAATACATCTGTACTACTTTTATTAATATTATTACTGCCTCTTCTGGTGCTGTTGCCAGTATACAGTTACTACGAGTAGCTCAGGTTGAACCACTGCTGCTACTATTGATACTTTGCAGTGACATCACGCTGGGGGTGTTCTGTGTATGTCTAAGGAGGAATGTTCTGCAGTTACCATGGTGAAAAAATTTAAGATCGCCTAAAAATACAGAAAAAAATACAAAATGGATTAAAAAAACACATTTTCAGGAGCCTGTGGCCAATATGGGCAAAAAGACAAAAAGACAATGACAAACTGAAAAACTGTTGGCAAAACAGCTGGCTTGTGACTGTTTATGTGTGAGAGACTTGTTTAAAGGTCTCATGGCATGAAATTTTCACTTTCTGAGGTTTTTGAACGTTAATGTGAGCTCCCCTACTCTCTTTAGCCCCCCCCCCCCCCCCCATGGCTAAAAGTTGCGAAATGTGTAAACTGAGCAATTGCGGTCCTTTTCCGCATTTGAAAAAAGACAGCCCGATTCTGAACAAGTGAACTTTCTGATGTCACACTCGCGGAAAGGTTTCCACCCCCCGTCTGGATGTCCACCCACTGTCTCTGGAAATCACGCCCAGAGAATTTGGACCGCGAATGAGCTACAAAATGCGAGATGTGTTTTTTTATTTGCCTGGAGACACGTGAGAGTGTTTCCAGGCTCGGATGTCCTTTATCCGAGCCTCCGAACCTCTGAAACAGCAGTGGTTTAATTTTATTTTCTTTTTTTTTTTACTGGAACGCATCTCATATCTTCCTTCACGCTTAAAACACGGAAGTAGGGATAGCGGACCAGCGCATCGCTAATCCAGGAAACAGCGGCGTATTTGGCCACAACCCACCCACTGCACTGGCCTGTCTCTGTCCTCCTCATTTGCATTCAAGCAACAACGCCCATAATAAAGTGTTTCAGAGACATATTTATGACTGACTGTCTTCATGAGGCTATCGCATGCACTGAGGCTTGATTTTGGAGGATTCATATACTATATAAAAGCATCAAGAAGTACCATGTCATGGGATCTTTAAAGGGATATATGCCTCCCCCAGGTCAAACTTGGGCATCTCCTCACAGTCCAGAGACTAAAATAAGTGGTGGAAAGCCTTTTTCTGGTGACGCAGCCATTGTCCAGGTCTGTCAGCACTGATGGCAGCTACTCCGCATTAGACTGGAGTCTAACGTAGCCAGAGAAAGATTTCGGCCAAAAGGAATTAATTTGCTCGATGCTTTTCCCAATTACTTTCTGCGTAGTGCGCATTCATATCGAGTGCAAATAAATGTGCAAATCAACACGGAGAGCTTGACTTGGTCATTTTGGGTGGGAACTATTTTTCAGTGCAGAAAAAGACAGACGAAGCACACACCACGCTGCGTAACAGGGGAACTGCCTTCCTGGTGCGTATCTGGGATTCCCGTCAGCGTGGTGTGCGTGGTGTCCCTTTAAGAGCACAAATCATGCCATATCCATCCAAGCTCAATCTAAGTAGTTCTTTATGGTGTTAAAAGATTAAAGTCTAACTTCAGTAATAGTGCTTCAGACAGAGCATGCCTCAGTTAGCGTTACACCCTGAATGAATGTTGATGATATCAGCTGCAAATACTTTGACACTTCATCTGCCTTATCTAGTATGAATATGATGTGTGAGTGAGTTATTGGAGGTGGTTGGAGGGGGCAATAGTGCAGATTAGCAGCCATGCTTCTGTGAGTCTAGCCCAGGGCAGCTGTGGCTACAGAGTGTGGAGTGGATGAATCATGTAATAATTTATAATATGTAATAATTTATTATATGAAATGTCCCATATCACACAAAATGGATTCTTGTGAATTTTAAGCCATTTTCTAATGTTGTTACCTCCTCAAAAACAGTCACACATGCCTGATTAATCCTTTATTATTAGTCTGTCTACTTCTCCAAAGTTCAAAATGCTCTGTTCCATCTTGTGATGTCATGTAGCGGTAATTTTCCAAGTAAACAGCTACCTTTAGTTCAGTAGAGATTGGCAATTCCCGAGATGAATATGTAAGGAGTTTAAAATTACAGCAAAGCACATGTATTACCACAGTGTTTTCTGTTTGAAGATCTTGGCTTAAATATGCAGGATTTGTGTTTTAAAGACGTGTGAATGAAACAAAACTAAATTCCGGGTATGTTTTTGACACATAACAGATCAGAAAATAGCTCCGTATGTTCCCTTTAGAAAGAAGCATACTACTGCTGTACTAGTCATGCTTGTTAAGACTTTTTATCGGGAGAGATTTTAACAGAGATTTTTTGCTGTTTTCATATTTACTTCACAGAGTTACTTAAAGTCTTATTTGTTTATTTATTCAGCTCTTTTGCTTTATACTCCTCCAATTTTTTACCACAGCAGAGACAGCCAAGATATTAAACTATGTGTCAGCCTGCATCCCCCTGCAATCCCCATGTGCTTGACAGGAAGTAACATTTCTGTATTTATTTTCTTCTTGTATTCAGGACGGAGGAGTTTGACGACTACTTTGAAGACATGTTCCTCTGACAGCGCCATTATCAGCGGTAACCCCGCTGCGACTAAACTTTCCCCTGACATATCGGCACGGCACAAACATTCCCTCCAATACAGAAACACAAATAAACAGAATATTCACGCAATTCCTGTCACCGTCTTCAATTTTGTAGCGATTTGCCACCGTCTGTGTGTAGTCCCATCTCATACTAACAGTGCTTTTATCTCGGCTTATCGCATCTTACTTTAATGTACATGCTGGATATTTGTCTTGTTTCTTTTTGTCAAACAGAAATGAGAGGGAATTGTGGAGTGGAAAGCTTTACCATGGTGCAGACCAAAACAATGTCTTTGATGAGAAAAATGCGTATTAGCTCTATATTGTAATATCACGTAGTGGCTCAGTGGTTGGAGTATTCAGCGTCTAACTCCAAGGATGGTAGTCTGATAACTGCTCAAAATAGTTCAGACTGTCAATTTGTCCTTGGGCAAGACACTTTACTCACCTTTCACAAGTGAAAGTTGGAGAAGATAAAAAACTACAGCGACTATAGAGATGGTTTTTGGAGAGGCTATTGCTGCAGATCTGAAGGCACATTTACCCTCAAGGAAGCTGTGGCTACAGAAGTTGTTTACGTCACTAAGTGGAGTGGATTAAAGCAATAAAAAAAACAATATAATGGCATTAATCCTGCATGGAATATGTAAGAAACAAGTGAGCAAATCGAAAAAGGGCAAATTGGCTTGACAATTGGTTACAATATTTGCTTTGAAAAATTGTAACATAATTTGTAAAGCTTTATGACGTGATAACAGTATTTTGCAAGTCCTATTGTTATGTCCAATAGTTTCAAAGATTAAATTGTGATCACTTTTACCTGCACAACACGTTATTCATATACTTGCTGTTAGCTTTCCTACAAAGACTTGAATAACAAAGTTATTGTAGCACACAGATTTCTGCCCTTATGAAAAGCAACAGGAATTAGCCAGTTCCGTGGGCCAAAGGCTCATTGCACACTGCATCCAGCCTGCGAAGAGGGAAAGTGCATGAGGTTACGGGAGATTATGGGCCTTGGCTTAGAGCAAGACAATTACTTTGCCATGTTAGCGCTCTGTCAATCTTGTTTTAACTTTGTACACCTCGGAAATGAAAAGTAAATTACATTGTGATATCTACTGATTTACACTAACAGGTAGTTAAATGTAGTAAATTGGGCTATTCAATAAAGGTAACCCCAGGAAAATACAGATAATGGTGAGTAGGTCACAACTCCCCCTACAGATATAAAGCATGTTGTAAGCAATTATAATGTCTGACTGATGCAATTAATGATATTGTTGAATCTGTTAATACAATTACAGGTGACACTTTGTATTAACTATACTTTAGTAGGGCTTAATAAAGGACTTTGTATTTTTGTTCATTATGAATGAAGTATTATTCAGGCTTAGGGTTTTAATTAAGTAGTTAGTAATTTCTAACTCTTACCCCTTAATTAAAGAGTTACTAAGCCAGAGTCATTTTTAATGCTATTTAAGGTGCAGTTATCAAATTTTTTTAGTCTCTTACAACTATACTGTTTTTCATTATTCATTCATATTTTACTACTATCACAGTTATTACAGCTAGTAGCTCTACTACATTAAAGCTGCAGCTCCGGTCAAAACCGCTGCAATGATTTATTTTACTATGAAAAATATGTTTAGGCTTCAACAAATAGTTTCCCTGCATGTTGAAAAAATATGTAAATGAAGAGTACTTTTTCAAATAAAGTGTCACTCTGAAACTAGGACAAAAACACTGTAACCTGTTTCATGGTGATGGAGGTCCATGCATAAACAGCACTGGTCTAGTAGTGTAAACATAACATTGTCATTTGCATATTTATACTTGAAATCAATCTCCCTTGTACACAAAATGACTGGATGGCAATATGCAGTGGGTTAAGCAACATTTTATCAAGGCAGGATCAGTTCCAATCCACTGATCCTCTTTCCTCAGGGGCTCATCCAGCTTTGAGGCCTTGAAGATCCCTGCACGATATATGACTAAGCCCGAGGTGTCTTCAGTTCATTCCCTGTTTCTGTCTTAACCTCCATATGAGAGCTAAGCATGCAACAGGAAACACACAGGATTTGAACAGTCACAAAAAAGCCATTGTGGGTGTGTACACCATCATATAGTCTTTATTTGCATACATGTATAATACATATGAGGACACATACAGTAAAGGTCTTTAAGTTTCTAGAAGCTTCATCACATTGTCTGGTATTGCATAAATGCACCACATGGTGTGTACAGACCTGCTGTGTTCTGTTTTAAAGAGATGACTGTTTTGTATCTCTGCAGTCAGAAAGTGCTGATGCAAACTGTGCCCTGTACTGTAGATGAAAATAGTCCTGACTCCAGTCAGACCATGGTGTCACTCTGCTCCAACTAAAGAGTTTCCTGGTATTCCCAAAGCCATTCTGATTGGATTAGGAGACTGGTCAATGCCACATTGATTAAAGGAAATGGCACTGTGTTGTGTAACCACACAGTGAGAGTCTCAGCCAGACTTTGTTTAAGGAAGGAGAAATCCAAAGTGATTCTGAAATAGCAGAGTACAGGCTGCCCAATAATGCCCAACAGAACAGGTTCCGTTAAGAGTTAAAGGATTGAACTTTGCACCTGGCTGACACTGCCAGTGTTTACAGTGTCAGTGTATTAGCTTAGGCTCGTAATGGTCTGTACTAAGGATGGTGGCAGTTTCCGGTCTACACTCATGTGTATCAAGTGGTTTAAATAAAAGCAGTGTACATGAACAGTGGCTGACATCATAATGGTTTAGGTGAAACAATGTCTTCACTAAGCTTTGTGATTTCCAGTAGACAAAATAAGTTTTGTGAAACAAATGGGTCTCCATCAACTTTTTCATTTACATTCTCTATGCTTTTTACAATTAAAACATACATTTCAGAAATGTCTTTGTTACATCTACATTATATTATTTTAATAAACACAGTACAAACAGCTTGGTATGAAAGCTATGTGTGCATACTTATGCATGCAGCTTTGAGTTTGCACTTTTCAACACTGTCCAATATTCTTCATCCAAGATAATTCAAGTATAAAAAAGTCAAAGGGTGGGTTCACACTTTCCCTGGTTTGAGCACAGCTTAGTCCTGAGGTAGACTTGGTTTAGTCCTCCTGGCTTAGTCCTGATTTAGTCCTTGTTTAGTCTAGCGCAGGTTTAGTTCCTGGTTTGAATGTAATGTGTATGAAGTGTGAACGCACCCTAAATGATGAATAAAATGAAACTGCATACTGAAGTACATACTATATCTTTGCCCGAGTCATGAGGTGTAAAAGCCGTGAAGACATCATCCATTGACTTGGGCTGTTGGAATCACATAGATGGTTCAATATATCTCAAACTCTGTACTATATGACCAAATCTAGTTTTAGAATATTCCAACCACCTGTTCACCATTATTCAACAGCTACCTTCAGCTCGACTGCCAAGCCAGTGGCAGCTAAGTGCGTTGTGCATCTATCTGTGCTTTGGCATAAAACAAACCTTATGTGACATTTACAACTTTACAATATTAATATGCCTTTATCTGACAGTTGCCAACATTGTTGGTCAAAAATCCTTAATTGCTACCTTGAAGCCAAGATCTGTAATAGCTCTGTTGTACATGGAGCCATGTACTGTGTCTATATACTACAATTCTTCTGTGTCCAGGACAAGTAGACTGGTCCATGTTAGAACAAAAAAGTCCTTCAGAGTAGAAAGAGCAGGCTCACAAAAAAGCAGGACTTCAAAGCTGTCGCCCAGGAGAGATAAGTGTAGCCAACTGTAGCCACATGTGTAGTTTTAGCAGATGGAGCAGGTCTTTGACTTCCCTTCAACTAAACCAAACATACAAATTAATTAAATGTGTTTGAATTATATAACTTAGAGAGATAATAGTGATATCACATTTATTACATTTACCTTCACCTCCCTCCAGTTTCTTCTTCTCATCCTCAATGGCCTTCATCTTTGCATTGTATACTTCAGCCAGCTCGTTCCAGTGTGCTCTGTTGTTGTTCAGTCCATCAAACATTGGCTGGACCTCTTTGTGGAATCGGGCAAACTCCTAAACATCACCCCAAAGTACAACAAGGTTTCAGTCTGCTGCTATAGAGTTGTGAGCAAACCTAATAATATTAATATGTATTCATTTTTTATTCCCTTACCTTGTACACAAATGCACACACAAAGTCAATGAAGCCACACTGCATCTTGGGTAGTTGATCTGAGCAGTTTCGGTCCATCATAGGCTGGAAAAAAGACAATTGTTTAATGCATTTTCCCACAAAAACTCCAAGTAAATAAGTTAAAAAAGGCAAAAGACTCTTACAATTGGTTGCTGGTCTAGCACAGTTCTTTCTAAATCACCCTGCTCCCAGAATTCAGCTGCGACCATCAGAGCCACCTGTGGTAAACACAATTTTTCAGTGATTAATTACAGAAGTCTGTGTGGGTTTGTTTTTCACATCTTGTTATTTTTTCCATTTGTCTTTTTGAGAAATTGCTTCTTTGGATAACCTTGCTTTGCACTTCCCAAGGCTTTGTAATGGCGGACAAGTCACAACTGGTCATCATCATAGCCCTTGACAAAACAATAAAAAAAAAGTGCATGTTTATTAGTATTATTATTGTCTTTTCGTATTATATTCTCTTAATGAATGACAATGATCTATTTGTTTAACAATAATTTTATACATACATCACAATTTCTTTCCTGACAGGGTTGTTGGAAACATAGGAAGTGGCTTCTTTTTCATCTGTCATTGGCTCAGTGGCATTGACAATATTTTGAAACAGGGTTCTTTTTCTATACCAAAAAAATGTATGAATTTATAACTAAAATACAAAAATATGCATAAATCCATTATAATTTCACAGTAATCATTCAGTTACTGACTTGAAGTAAAGAGCCAGATCGGTGGCAATGATGCAGACGTCAAACAGGTGTTGTACAGTTTCGAATTGACGTTTTTGAAGGTTGCAGAAAATGTTCAGTGCCTAGAAAATAAAGCAATATATACTTAAACATCTTTCAGTGGCTACAATCTGGTCAGAAATATAACCCTTTGTGTAGCATACCTCTTCGCCCATTAGCGATTTGCTGTATTCCAAATGGTGCCTCTCCAGAATAGACGACCCATGCAGTTTGGCCAGAGGATGTGCACTCCTGTAAAAAAAAAAAGAGAGAGAAAAAAAGGGGGGATATTATTGTTGTTCAACTTTGTACAGCAACATTGACATTTTCGTTTTACTTGGTCTGATAGAGATTGTTGGTTCCTCGGTGGTCGATATCGTGGCAGAAAGCAGCAGATACCATAGCAAAGGCATCCAGATCGGAGTAGTATTTCCTCAGTTTCCCAGTCTACAAAGGGTACAAAGTATTACAGAACATTTGTAGTGAGGTGTATACTTTTTTAGTTTAACAGTGGGCTTACAACGTGTTTTCTGTTTACCATAGTGATGATACTTTATGGCATTAAACCCTGAACAACAATATCCCTATGATCCCTATGTAATATAATATTTTAGTAATATTGTCACTGTTTAATACTACTGCGCTCAAACACACTTTCCCCTCGTCCTATTGGTCAGCTTGGTGGATTCGACCAATCACAGGGAAGCGGGAACTATCAAAAGTATCATATAGCTTTAAAAAGCCTCTAAAGGATGCACTATGTAACTTTTGCAACCTGCTTGTCTCCATGGAAATATTATTGCTTCGCCTGGATTGTAATTAACCTTCTCTATCTTACAAAAAGGCTCACCTCTCCACAGATCTGACCTGTAATTTGGCCTAGTCTTCAAGGGCATAAATAAGTTTAATGGACATTCCAGCCAAAGCTATAACAGCTCTGTGTGGCAGACCCTCCACCAGAAAAGTTACATAGTGCACCTTTACAGAGGACAATATACAGATTCTAGATATACTAATGCTGTCAGGCAATTAAAAAAAAAAATCAAATTAATTACAGGATTTGTTAATCTAATTAATCACATTTTAGTCTCGTGAGAGAGAGTGAGATTGAGAGAGAGAGATTGAGATTGACTGAGAGAGAGAAAGAGAGAGAGAGAACCCACTTTGCTATTGAGTTCGTCAGTTTTTCTGTGTTCGCTTTGTTCATTCGTTTCCCAAATTCTGTGAGCGTGGTTTGGTGGTTTGGTGAAGTGCGCTCACGCTCGCACTATCACCGGTAACAATGAAACTTGTTCGGACGTGTTTGTCGTTCAAATGATCCGTCAGGCTGGAGCAGCTTCGGTGATCGGAAAATTCTTTTTGAAAAAAGTTACAAATCACCGTGTTTTTGTTGATAGTCCCGTCTTTGTTCTTTTTTTTAAATAAATAAACTTGCCGTTCAAAGGCCCTGGCAGCAATTCGCTCGCCGTACGCCAAATTTATAGTGCGTGCGCATTGAATTGCCACTCATAATTAATTGCATTAATTTTTATAAAGTGTTAATTTGCAGTGTAATTAATTAATCTAATTAACGCGTTAAACTGACAGCCCTAAAATATACATGAATTTTGTTATTTCAAAATTGTGATTTAGGCTCTAAGAAAATTATGCAGATTTTTTTGGCATGCTTTCTGCTTTACTGGGTATTTGTGGTTTATCTCTGCACTGCAAAAAACAACGTTATATTATGTGCATGTTTTGTGTTTTTCTTGTATATGCCTTGTTAGTGCGATTGTTACCTGCAGCAGACAAAACATGGTGTGGCCCACATTGAAGCCATGTCTCCAGTTGTGGTAAGTGATGGTTCGGTAACCCTTCCTCACCGTATACATCCATCTGGTGAGAGTCTGAAAGCCGAAAAGTATCAATGTTTCACAAAAGAAACGCAAAACTATAAAACAGCAACTATGGTAATTCAATGTACACACCTCAGCGGGAACTTTGAATTTCTCAACTACTCCCAGCTCAAAAAACATGCGAATGCCAGCTTTAATGAGGTCAAACTCAGAGACAGGGAAATCGCTAAAGGAGAATTTATACAAGTCTTCTCCATTCACATTATTAGCCGGTGGGATGTTGGCTCGCTGTACAAAAATACAACCAAATCATTACTGGCATGCACTGTTCATTTATAATTCATACCAAGGTAGTTTTGAGAATTTTAAGTAGAAGTAGAATGTTTTGGAATTTCACAATACTTACTAGTAATTTGTACATCTCCTTCTGATCGCAGTCTTCAGGTTCAGCATCAAACTTTTCTTTAGTATTCTAGGAGCATACGTAAATGGTTTAAACTTATTATCATCATATTAAATTGGCAAAATCCTAAACATAACATAAGACAAACACAATAATTTTTAGCAGTGTCAATTTTTACTATTTAGCTAAAAATATGTATTATAATTTATATTTATATTATATTTTTTATTTTTAGATTATATTTAGTAAATTATATTTAGTCTTTTAAGTAAAATTACTGGTTTGGTGTCTTCAAATAATTCTTTTTAGCTTTAATATCTAAATATAATTGACAAACTGTCTACATTCAGTCAAGCTTTTGATCATTTGTTGTAGCCAGCAAAAAATGGCATTGACAAAAACTATGATCACATATACTGGTTGAAGAAAGTTATACTGATTTGAAGGGGGGAAGCTGAAACTAAAGAAGGTGTAATTAATATGATTTGGTAGTAGAACACCGAGAGTCCCTATGTCTTACAACAAACTTATTGGGAAAGTTTCATTATTTTATGGCAAGGATAGAACTAGTTAGCAAGTTTCTGTTCACAAACAACTGAAAGCTACAAGGGCATCCCATTTTCAAAAACTTGTTTTTAAAGATCATGTACTGTTCTTGAATACTGATCGTTTTTGTAAATAAATGATGTATTTCTAACCAGAATGGACTGCAGTTCATCTGAGGTACATTTGGTCTGATACATCAACATCTCATGAGCGATCTCTCTTCTGTGCTCAGTGCGGTTCAGCTTATCATAAGTGTCACAGTTCAGCACGGACCAACCCAGGAACTGTGTCAGGGCCTGAAAAAAATACATGATAAAAAATAAACTTTAAAAAAGTAAAAATAAAATAACAAAATAAATGTTTGTAGAACTGCAGATATATGCAACTCTCCTGTTACAAATACTTGAATTTTGAATAGAAATCTGCAGTTGTTTTGACCACCAAACGAAACTAACAAAATAGCAGAATTATGATTAATATTCTGAACTCATCTAATCCTTATATTATGTATTTTTGCAACCTCAATTAATTCCCCAACAAAACAGTAAAGTGATGACAGTTGAACATACAATACGTTGTAAGTAAAGCTCATATTGTGTTGAAAAAGATAACTAAGCAGGCTATTTATATGCAAATCTATGCCGCAATATGGTCTTAATAGAGACGCTGCACCTGTTGTGTGCTTTTTAATGTAAACTTGCAAATTAGACAGGAGGAAGAGATAAGGAATAAACATGGACTGGGAAATATAGTATACTCACCTCAGTGATCTGCTCATCGTGTTCATCAAAAGGTCTTCCATCTTTCCTGTTGAAGAACGTGGCAATGCCGACGATTTCTTCTTTTTTGTTGACGATGGGCAGAGACAGGCAGTTCTTGATGACGAATCCAGACTCATCCACTGGTCCTTTCTGGGAAAATATAGAAAAATATTTAAGACAATGAAAGCAGACTGTAAAGTGTAAAATTAGGATATTTGCTATGTTATTTTTTCATTTATTTAATTTTTTCTTGGTATGGTTTTAGACAACACATAGCTGACTATTTTGTCGTGTAGGCTAAAATCAACAACTTTTATTTAGTTTAATTTTCATTTCGCAAATAACTTTTTTCGTTTGGCTCCAGTCAAATGAACCTAGGGGTGAATTTTGAGCCGAGTTCCATATTAGTAATAGGAATTTATTTACGGACAAAATAACAACACCAGCATCATGTAGAGCAATAAAAAATATTTTAAGGCCAAAATGAGACTCATGGTAGCAATTACTGTACAGAGAGAGGGGTAACAGTGTTTCTATGTAAAGTCAATTAGAAACAGAGTTAATGGAGCCGGAAGCGCCGCCATGGTCATTTCCTGTTTGGAACGAGGTAGCTACCAAGTTAAATGTGTCCATTTTCATATACATACAGACTGCGATATTGATGAACAGGTGGCAGACCCCTCACCAGTAAAATTACATAGTGCAACTTCAATGTTTCCACATTTTAGACTGTATATTCCAAAATGACAGTATCAGCAGAACACATTTGGAAATGTGTCATTTGTATTTAAATGTACTGGACAAATATATTACCTGGAAAGTGAAGTAGTCGTCTGCAGCCACATTCATCATGTTACAGATCTGGAGGAGGGGAAAAGCACAAAACATTCTTCATCATTTATCGCCATCTCGGTTACTTAAGTCTGAACCATGCACCACCCTGAATATATTCATGCTTTGAGCACACTGTTGCAGCCTGTTGGTATTGACTTTTCTGGCTATCTCTCTGTCTTCATTTCACAACCCAACTCCTCTATTTTTCACTATTTGTATTTTCTTGGGTGCTGCAGTAATTGCGACTGCCCCAAAGCTGTTGTGGAAGACTTACAAAGCCATTCTCTGCGACGTAGGTTGGTAGTCCACTAACTAGGGCCCAGTGATCTGCAGGCGGGCCGCTAAAAAGTGTGAAAGAGAGAAATATAAGATGAGTGAGCTGGAGTGAGACAGTCCCTTCCTGAGCAGAATGTTAAAAAGCTTTGGTTGCCATGTAGAAAGCTGCTTTTGTAACACAAACTTTCAATATTTGGTTCAATCCATGATGATCTCAAACATGCATGAATCAATCAAAATACAACTTGGAATAAGCTAATAATGAGGGAATACCACTGTAACTAGCTTCTTTTAAAAAGTCTTGTCACGGTGCATCTAAGTGGAAGTAAAATGTAGTGTTTAAATTGCTCATTATTTGCCATGACAACCAAAACAGCCTTTGTAAATACTGTACTTACGGGATGACTTTAATTTCTTCTTTGTCTTCCAGCAGATAGTCAATGATCTTGTAAAAGACTACTTCCTGGAAAAGATACACACGTGTAAGTCACTCAGTGGAACAGATACAGTAGAAAAAAAACTAGAAAAAATGACGAAGAAGTGATGTTACCCTGCCATCTGGTGTTTTGGGTCCTTTATATGGTTCCACATCTCCCAGTTTAATTGGCCATTCATCATAGAATTCCTGAACAAAATAAGTAAAGATGGTATTTTCTATTGGTTCTTGTAGCTATAAATGCATAGTGTACGGTTTGACCGGTGTATGATTTGGTATAACCTTTTCTTTGGTCATGTCCAGTAGGCCCACAGAGTATCGTTCACATTGGAGGTAAGTTCTTACAGTGTAGAGAGCTTTGTGAAACTGCCTCTCAATATCTGTCAACTCTTCAAAGACTTTGCTGGCCGACCAGAGCAGGACCTGGAGGTGAACAAAGCAACAAATGAATAATTGAGGTTTGTTGAACACAGTACAAAGTGTTAGAACAAAGAAAATAAATGTAGGTAAACATAAGGGATAAACTGTGTCAGTGAAAAAGTACAACAAAAAGTACTTCAGTACAGTGTTACACAATTCAAAGTTAGAACTGTGTAATTGTTTTAGTCTTTTGGTGTTAATTTTGGTTTTCAGATTAGTTAATATGTAATGATGTCATACTCCCAGATGGGGAGCAAGATCGGATTTCCTCTTTTGGTTATATTGTATTTTATCATGAAATATCCAAAAACTACATTCACAAAATGTCAACCTGATAATTTCTTTTACTGACTAGACCCCAGAAATCACTCTATAACAATGGAAAATATATCTGCATTTTAACAATATGAATTTTACCTGCCCCCGTCTGTGTTAAATAGAATGTTGTGATGTGAAATCCAGCAGGTACTGTACTGCACTGTACTGTACTGTACTGTACTGTACTGATACTGTAATGCTACAATAATCAGCAGTACAACTCCAACAGCACCTGGGCTAATTCTAAAACTATGAGTAATACAAATACTATTCATATAACTTCTAATTACACATACTTTTGCTATAAATTACTTTTTCACCAAACATATACTATGTGTAGTAGGCTTAAAATGCTTCAGAATACTATTAAAGTACAAAATGTATCAAAAAACAACAACAACAATATATTCTAATACATTTATACAGGCTCTAGTGTTACCGAGGGCACACACACACACACACTCTGGAGGAGCTATGACATAATGGTACACTGTGTACCTGACTCCTCCTGGACTCCACATTGAACATGTAGGCAGTGTGGTGCTGCAGCGCGATCACTTGGGCAAAACTCATGTACTTGAGGAACAGCTGGAGACATCACAAGATAGTTAGGACGTAACAAAGAAATGTGTAAACAGTCAACTTAGCACATTTATAGACTATTTTTAAAGATGTACCTGTAGGACTTTTTTATTTGTTTCATCACCTGGGTGTCTATCCATGGGTTTCAGAATGGTGACAAACTAGGGCTGTTGCTATAGAGATTAATTTAAAACAAAATATTGGTTGTTGGGGGTCAAGAGACAGTTTCCCTATTGATTATATTGTATTTTACCATGGAAAACAAGATGCTGAAAGTCATGAATAAAGCTTTTTCTCTCCATGAATATGAGCTTTTTTGAGTTTGTGACAATCCACACAAATCAATCATTTTCGTCAGCAATAAACAAGCTTCTTTAAAAACAACATTGTCAGTCAATATCGGACCTAGCATTTCTAATAGATACACTGCATTAGACTTTATAATGTGCCTTATATGCCCTTTATTTCAATGCCTTCTGAATTGTGCACACTGAAGCTTCTCTTGCTTTTTTTAAACTCTTGTTTTCAGTTCATTTATGTGAATACAAAAACAGTGACCCTGAAAGTGCCAGCTTTATTCTCACCATTCTCTCCATTGTTCATACACATTTCCTTAATAACACAACAGACCGGAGCGTTATCTGTGGCGTAGACTTATCAAACCCTATAGAAGGCATTGTGGGGCTGCTTCATTATGAGAGGAAAATCACAATTACTTGGCTCATAATTGAACTTTTCATTTTCAAACAAATGCTTCTATTATGTCAAAAGTAATCTGTACAAATGAAGTATAGATCTAATATAATTTATTTTTTTAATATATTTTTATATTTATATTTTTACAAGTTTACTTTTCCACTATAGAATAGATAAGTGCTCAAGGTTTGCAGGGCATGAGCAATAAGAACAAGCATTATTCAAATGTATTTTCAATTATAGCATTTTATAATTAATAATTAATAATAGAGCTATAACAGAAATCACAATTATAAATTGATTTGCACAGCCCTAGAAGGCATTCATCCGAAATACAGAGTAGTGTATACTTTCTGATATAGCAGTATCAAGTTCTATTTCAACCTCTAATCTCATTACCATCCAATGTTCTTGTGCATAGCCAAAGCAAGACTCCTAAAGTTACAGTATAAAAATAAAGCATTATCTGTCCCAAAAACTACAAACTACTGTGTATTCTGGTAGCTTTCTCTCAAAATAAGCAATTTGAGCTACACTAGCATGCATCCCTTCTTGTGTGCACCCTGTTCCCTAATGTTAAATCGTCCTTGAACCACTCTTTATAGATACGTATGCTTTTGAACATCCAACAAGAATGTTATAATGCCAAATTTGTGCTTTTCTGCTGAAGATCAAAATGTTCTCTTGCTGTTTAATCCACAGGCAGGTGCCAATATTAACTCCCTGTCAGTGGTCATAATGTTACGGCTGATCTTTCATTACAGTGTGATTTCCTTACCGCCTCATCTTCCGCAGTGAAAGCATCCGCTCCAATTTTGTTCAGCGCCATGACGACACCAAGGCACTCTTTTTCAGCGACAATAGGGAAACTGAGCAGGTTTTTGGTCCTGTATCCGGTCTGTTTGTCCACAAAGTCACTGAATTTTGGGTTCTGGTTCAGGGGGAGAAAACAGTTCAGAAATTAGTTTTGGATGAGCAACAAAAGTGTAAATCAATAGCTGTAAGTCCATTGTAAGTCTATGTGGTATTCACTTGACACTTGACTTGACACATGGGGGTTAAATACTAAAGTACTATATGCCTAAATAAAACTACAAGCAAGCCAGATTCTAAATGATACTGCAGCCTTTTTTTTTCTCATTTTTTTTACAGGAAAAATATTTATGTCAATATTTATTATGCTTTAAAATGATGTACTTACTTTTAGAAACATTTAAATAGACTACAATGTCCCTGGGTAATCTTTGATAATTAGTTAATTTGACAAGTCTATATTGCCAATTATCTTGTTGGCATCTAATCGGCTGCCATGTCCCAGCTAATTTTGCACCAGAAGAACTCAAAAGATTAAAGATCAAGTTATTCTTTACTTCATTAGACAATAGACGACGTTATTAAAGAAAAGTTGTCCATTAGGCTCACCTTTGTGACGTCAGGTACATTTTGGGGCTTTTTGCAGTGCGCGGTGTAGCCCACGATACCGATATCTGTTGGAAACACGATCTCAGCCTGCGGGTGCACTATGTTACTTTCATATTTGGACGTCGGGGTCACATCAAAGAGACATGTGGCCAGCTCGGGTGTGCCGTTCCGTGCCCGCAGCGCGTAAAAGCTGAGCCGGTCCGCCTGGATGATGAGTGCCACTCTCTGCAGGACTCTGTGTAGAGACTGCTCCATATTCCCTGCTTTTTGCAGCTCTTTGACCAGCTCGAAGATGATTGCGGATTCCTGGATGGCGTTAACATCCTTGAAAGACGCGGTGTCCTTTACCTCGAGGTTGGCGTTGAAGGCAGCGGTCAGGGCCTCGGCGCGTATCTTCTTGTCGAAATACTCTTTGGCAAATTGTGGGTTGTTCTCCAGGTATTTCTCCACACTATCCTTATCGGCCATTTTGACAACTTTAGCGATCCCCTTTCTTTAGTTGTATCCCTTTTACAATAACATCACCTGAGAAGTGCGTGGAAAAGCAGTGACCCCACAGCCAGACATGCAATGGGTCTTCCACGGTCCCTGGGTAGCCACTAACGCATCCCCTCGTGTGCGCAGACAGTCTCAGTGAGCAGAGCAGGGGCTTAGGAGCTGAAGGGATCAAAGTGGCCACTAATTAATGTGACGTCATGACATTAAAAGCCCTATCCTTAAGCGTCCTTAACCTGCAAATCCCGCGTGCTGATCATTTTATACCACTAGATCTTCCCAACGTCTGTAGAGTAGTGAGGAGAGAGGGAGAGTCTGGTCAAAAGTCAGCTTTGGTGTTCCCCCTGTCCCCACAGTAGCAGAAAAGGTGGATTCGGGACACTGCGTAGGTAAAACAATACAATGAAGAGGTAAAAAAAGATTGTGCTTTATAAGACCTTGCCAGGAATCTCAAGGGAGAGTATTTAAGGGTTGAACAGACACCTGCAGGCTGGGGCCTCCTGGTATTGCCTATTTTTGTGCACGGTCTCTGTTGGACAAAGACAAAATCACAAGTTCAGGTTAATTTGCAGTAGATTAGATTCAACTTTATTGTCATTACACATGTATAAATATAAACAGATGTATTATAAACAAGTATACAGTAGAGCTATTAGTATATATGATGAGCTATGAACAAGTATACAGGTGTGCTATATATAAGTGAATAAATACAATATGTATGAACAATATATACAAGATATGTACCAGATGAACTATAACACAGAGATATACAGAGGATATACAGTATATATAATGTGGTTTGGGTGGAGTGCCAATGAATGTGGGGATTGGGTAGAGTTCTTTGACATTGGTAGAGGTGGAGAGGTGTAGAGGGAGGTGGTGTGAGTGGTGGCATGGAAGGGAGGTTATGGAGGTTCAGCGGGGGGTAGAGTTCAGCAGGGAAACAGCTGTAGGAAAGAAACTGTTCCTGAACCTGCTGGTTTTAGTCCGAAGGCTCCTGAAGCGCCTTCTGGAGGGAAGGAGCTGGAAAAGTCTATGGTTGGGATGTGACTGTAATTGTCATTATGCCATACACCGCATACAATGAGTTTAACTGTTTGTGTTTTATTACTTATCTGATATTTATTTTTTTTCTGTCAAATATTGCAATTATGATTAGATTCGTGCTACATGTTGAAAAAATTGGATTCTGTTCAGAGTTAATATTGCTCATTCACATTTTTATCTAAATAATTACAGACTTTGCGATTTGATAATTGTGTCAACTGAAATTGCAGTTCTTATTTGTTTGCTATATTTTGTTCAGCAGCCCTATTATCTGGTCTTAAAAGTAATTCATCTTCTCAGGCCATCAGGGTTTAACTGATTTCCTTTGTTTTGCTCTAATCCAAGGCTTGGGAACAGACATAAGTAATGGGCACTGTTTTAAATAAAATATCCTATAATGCTAAAATAAAAAAACAAAACAGTGTTCAAAGTATTTGTCATTGCAACAACTACTACAAACTGCCTTTATTTGGAATGGGTCTATGACTTTTGGTGATAACAGCTAAAGATTACAGCTGTCATAGGCTTCTCTGTCACGATAATTACAATATGTATTTACAATTATAATTTAGCTCATGGTTTTGTAACCATGAGCTGATATTGTAGATTTAGAATCATTTTTGTGGTTTAAGTCTGCTTTTGTGTTATAGTGACAGTGGCATAAATTACTTTCAATTATTGTTTATCCTCTATATTTACTTGAGCAATATATCAAACTGCAAAATGTGTTATTGTGACAGGCCTAGTTATTGTCAAGATCTTTTTTTTTTTTTTTTTTACGTTTATTGTGTTTTTTTCTTGGATCAAAAACGTTGCCATGACAATCAGTAGACCTATGTTTTTTACACTTGCTGAATTTTCCTTTGTTGAAGGTGTCTGTTTCGCTCTCAGGCCTCAGATGTCCTTGTAATTAACCCTGCCCTGGCACAGGCATTACATCACCACTTTTGATGCTGGGGCAGCGGAAGGAGCCTACCACAGCTCCTTAAATAGCAGCAGTCACTGATAGCGTCCTTAGTTTCTATTTAAGTTCTAATGCGCTGTGTTTGCTACCTGCTTCCATCAAATTGACCCCGTCCGCCGAGGAATTAGTCCCAGGATTGGAGGCGGACCGAGAGGTGGGGCCAGGAGGTCTGAGAACAAGGGCCTAAACAAAGATGGCCGTCTATTATTAAACGTTGTCTGGTTAATGCTGGCAGCTCGGAAAAACCCTCACATCCCCACGATTCTTCACTATTGGATTTAGCAGGGCTTATCTCCGGCACTACAAAGGAGTGGTGGAGGGGGTGTGAGAGGCATTTTGGAAATAAAGGCTCCTCAGCTGTCACCTGCTTAGTAGGTGAGCAGGTGACAGCTGAGGAGCAGGCTGGATCGTGAAAGCCAAAATCAAGTAGTCTGTGGGACTGGTTAAGTGCGGCTAGAGAAGGACCAGTTCATGCAAATTCTGATTCTGATTTACATCTTTTCTAGTGGAGGGCACGTCACAGACCCGACCTTACTGACCTTACCTTACTTGGCCTTATTATGGCATTACCAGTTTATTTAATGCCTTACTATGGAACATTCCGGACAAAGCAATAACATCTCCATTGAGACATGCACATGGCAGACCCTCTATCATCCTTAAGACAACTTGGTTTCAAAACTACAACACAAAGTTCCCTAAATCCCAATAGTCCAGCATATCATTTCTGGATGGTGACAATAGCTGTTGTTGTGTGCCATGTCAAGCAGTGAGAATTCTGTAAGTTAACCCAAATACCATTAAATAAAATATATAGAGAAACAACAATGCTTTAGGGCAAATAAGGCACTGACAGAGCACATGCTGTTCTGTCACTGGGCTTTCATTATACAACACATCTGGAAAAAAGCTCTGGACACAGCACAGCTGTGGAAAAAAAAATAAGAGACCACTGCAAAATGATCAGTTTTTCTGATTTGACTACTTATAGGTATGTGTTTGGACAAAAGGAACAGTCTTTAAACTACTGACAACATTTCCCCCAAATTCCAAATAAAAATATTATTGTTTAGAGCATTTATTTGCAGAAAATGACAAATGATCAAAATAACAAAAAAGATACATGTTTTCAGACCTCAAACAATGCAAAGAAACAAGATCAAATTCATTCATAATACTAACGTTTACACTTAAGAAGAGTTCAGAAATCAATATTTGGTTCAATAACCCTTATTTTTAATCACAGCTTTCATGCGTCTTGGCATGCTCTTCACAAGTCTTTCTTGGGTGACTTTATTCCACTCCTGATGCAAGAACTGAAGTAGCTCAGCTTTGTGTTTGTGTTGGAATTCAACAGACGCTGGAATGGAATGGCTGTAATACATGTAGAGATGCTGATTTCAGAAAAAAATGCTACATAGTCTTATTATTATATTATAACTCATGTTCCTCCTATGCTGACTTCAGTTAGCAGAAGAAAAATCCTATGACAAGGTGTATGTTTTTATATATTTTTTATTTTAAAGGTGCACTGTGTAACTGGAAATGTTATTGCTTTGCCTGGAATGTTCCACCGTGAAGCATTAACTAAACTACCGGTAGGCCAATAGGGAGGAGAGGCGTCTCAGTGTATTGTAAGAATGCTTGTTTTTCATGGTATTTTTAATCAGTAAAAACATTTGTAATGGAATAAATCCAAAATACGCATTTAATACTCTACTGTGGAACATTACAAGCAAAACAATCACAACCCCATGGAGACCTTTGTTCATTTTTTTTTTTTTTTTTTTTTCAAATAATGATATGTTTTTGGAGGATTTGCCACCTGCTTGTCTTTACTGGAGATGCTATCACTGGAATGGTATACATTAAACCTTGAACATAACATGACATAGTGCCACGGAGACAAGCGTAGTTACAGGTCAGATCTGTGGAGAAGCGCCCTGTGTACAGTAAGAAAACTTATTTTTCAGGTGATTTTTGTTCTTAAGTAAAACTTCTGTAATGTAATAAATGCAAGATAAGCAATAGCATCTCTTTATACCTGAGAGAAAGTGATAGCAAAAAGTTATACAGTGCACCTTTAAAACACTACAGTAAATTACATTGACGAAATAATTATACCCTGAAAACTGCTAACTAAAACTAAAATATGTTCCCTCCAGCTTCTTTTGACAGTTTCACAACACAACCATTTTCTCTTTTAATGGTCCACAGCTTTCTACTTAGCCTCATTTTCTTGCCTGCTCTGATCTATGCCAGTGCAGGTACTGGAGATATACTCTTGTACTTTCACACTATGTTAAAAAATAGTGGGCTTCTCATTAGAGGTGTGACGTTAATGTACTCCAAAAAGCTGCCATATAACCCTGAGTACAGCCCGTATATCCCACTTGGCCAATATTCTTCTTTTTTGAAATGTTGCAGAGCCTCTGGCCAGGATCCAGCTGCTATTATGTCTGCACAAATGAGTGATTGCTCTGTTTTCAACAAGCCCAGGCTTTGGTTATGCAAGAGGCAGATGTTTGGCTGCTCCGAGTCTTTTACTCCAACCTTAAGCCTCAGAGGAACGGTTACATGAGCGCTGTACAAAACAAGAGCCCCAATTCATATCCGTCTGACACAAGAGATCACAGTTACTTCAAATGCACAACTCAGGAGAGACGGATGCAGAGGGACTGTTACATAACATTTGACTGAGTTCCATAAAAAAAAATCTGACTTTTTGGTTGATTGGGAAGGGGGGTAGTGAAATAAAGTGCTGTAAACTAGCAGAGGGAGATATTGTATATTGTCTACAAATGAAAATATATTGAAAAAGTTGGAAATGTTGAAGATATGGACAATCAAATCAACATGTTGCAAAAAAGAAAGATGTACACAATTACGAAGGTGGAGGTGACTTTTGACATGACATAGATTTAAAAAAAAAGTCTATTTTGGTTATGAAATCAATACTGAAATCCATTTTTATTGCGTTTTTGAAAATTTTATTTGATTCAAAAATACATTGTATGTAACTGTCACATTCAACCCATTTAATAATCTACAAAACTATTGCGATATCTGTTTGTCATGGGGTTCTTTACATGAAAACTATGCAGTGTTTGATGCTCTAAACATAATTTCATTGTTTTTCTGTTACAATGACAATACAATGAATCAATAGTTAAACTAGAGATGTAACAAAAACCTAAATATTGTGA
The DNA here is from genome assembly GCA_036785185.1 of Paratrypauchen microcephalus. NCBI lineage: Eukaryota > Metazoa > Chordata > Actinopteri > Gobiiformes > Gobiidae > Paratrypauchen > Paratrypauchen microcephalus. The sequence continues at coordinate 5,838,403 of JAVJIX010000056.1, read as the reverse complement.
TATCATATCGTCAAAAGTCTCACATTACTGCCATGGGCCGTCACAATATACAGCTCTAGAAAAAAATAAGAGACCACTGCAAAATGATAAGTTTTTCTGATTTTACTACTTATAGATATGTATTTAGGCAAAAGGAACATTTTTTGTTTGAGTCTATAAACTACTGACAACATTTCCCCCAAATTCCAAATACAAATATTATCGTTTAGAGCGTTTATTTGCAGAAAATGACAAATGGTCAAAATAACAAAAAAGATACATGTGATGTTTTCAGACCTCAATCAATGCAAAGAAACAAGATCAAATTTATTTTAAGACAACATAGTACTCTTAAGAAGAGTTCAGAAATCAATATTTGGTACAATAACCCTTATTTTTAATCACAGCTTTCATGCGTCTTGGCATGCTCTCCACAAGTCTTTCACATTGTTCTTGGGTGACTTTATTCCACTCCTGGTGCAAGAACTGAAGTAGCTCAGCTTTGTGTTTGTGTTATAATTCAACAGATGTTGGAATGGAATGGCTGTAATACATGTAGAGATGCTGATTTCAGAAAAAAAATGCAGTGGTCTCTTATTTTTTTCCAGAGCTGTATATTGAATTACAAGTTTCTTTGCTTAAATTCATTGTTATGGTGCAGCAACAGCTTAAAAACTACATAGACCATGATCCTTTGCCCTCTTTCATTCCAATTTACATGATGAAATAACTGTTATTAAGCACTTTTACATTTTAATTATTTGGATTATGAAAGAAAAGTAGTATAGTCTCAATTTTGTGGAGATTTGGACATCATTACATCCCTAAGTTTAACATACATACTATTTTAGAGGCATGCCAATTATGGATTCATTCAGTATTGACTTGACAGCTTACTTACCACCACAAACATCAACAGCCCTACACTGTATACACTGTTTGCAATAGCTTCATCTCTGCTACCTCAACCCATCTGAGATTGTGTTGCTTCAGAAGACAGAAATCAGAATTGATATCCAGTATTCCCTTATCTGAGCCGCAACGCTGTGGGCTCAGTTTGACTGTTCAAAGACGCCTGTGCTGTCATGCATTGAGTTTTATTGATTGCTGGATGTTGACTTTAGCACTCTGCTCCATGTTTTATACAAACAGTGTATCGGGAGTAGTGCAGGAGTCCTTTGGCAGTGTAATGAAATAAACAGCTGATGCAATAATGCTCTGTACTGTCAGGAAGCACACCTACTGTTGCCTGTGCTGGGAAAAGGCCTAAGATTATACTAAAACCCTATAAAACGCGTTAAATCGATTTGAGCAAAGCATTTCATTTCCATTTGAGATGCCCAAATGCTGTACCTGAAGAGCCTGCACTTAACAGAAGCAGCGCTGCACATTTCGTTACATATTTTCTGGAATATGTCTTCACAAGTTACAACAAGCTACAGTTGCGTTGGTATTTGGATTCCTTTTTCTGTAGCCTGTTTTGTCATGAATCAAAAAATTCAAACTCTAATTCATACAGACAATAGACTAATAGAATAATATAATTTACTTTAAACATGCACTTAGTAACTTACAGTATATTTAGGCCTGCTTGTTTCCATGGAGATGATATTGCTTTGATTACACAGTGTGGCTTTAAACCTGTCTATGTATGTCTATGTGGAAAAGCAGATAGCAGCACCATGCAACGTTACAGGCCACATCTATGGACAGAAGAGACAATAAGATTTCGTTTGATGAGGTCATTTTTGAGCAATAGAATACCTGTACTTGAATTAATGCAAAGTTAACTTTAATGCCATTCTGTGGAACTATTCAGGAAATAAATATTTTTATTCTAAGTTTTATTCTACATATACTTTTGCCATAACTGTACCTTTTCAAATGGGTATCTAGGTGTGATATAGTTTAACTTTAGTAAGTACCTCGTCCAGACGTTCCCAAGGTGATGATTGTGTGTTTATTGGAATCTGGGGGAAAAAAGAGCAGAGGGGGGACCTTGCCACAAATCAATAGCAGCAGGAGTTATGTAAAGTTTGACCAATAGAAGATGGAGTTGCAGAGAGAGGGGGAGCTCAGAGGGTTCTCCACCAGTTATTACGCAAGAAGTGCATGCTCTTTATAAAAGCCAGACGCACTCAAACCAAGGTAGATCTCTGAGAGCAGCCCACCTCTGTTTGGTCTCCAGGTAGGTTTTGCATTTTGACTTTCACCACTTTAACTGATAACACTATTAACAGCCTCAATAAAGCATAAAGACTTAATAATAAACAACTTGTTAAGTAAGTATGATTCAAGCTTGGTAAGTACTTAATTAAGGGATTAGAATATTAATTAAGTACGTTAACAAGCCTAAATCATTCATTATGAGTCACAAGTCTCTTTCCATGCTTTATTAAGACTAATTAGGTGTAGTTATTATATGTTCCCATTTATTTTAACTACTATTTTGATTGAATACTTACAGTGACCAAATATGACCAAGTAAATCAGTAAAGAATATTTTCACTAGATGTGGATAACTGATTAAATAAATGAGAAATGAGTCTGTTTGTATTCTGTTACGTGCTGGACATGTGTATTTCTCATGTTATTCTCATGTTAGGGACTCATTGTGTCCCTTCGTCCCATGTGTTCTGTTGGATTCAGGACAAGGGATTGGGTCATTCTAACAGTTAAAGTTTATGTATCTTTGAAATAAATTTGTGAAGTGTTTGTGAACACAGGTATATAATATGCTCCCCTCAACGTACTGTAGAGTGGTGTTATGAAAGTGATGAGCAGTGCCATTGGACACAGTTCAGTTTTGTCTCATTAGACTAGACTAGAGTCTGGCAGAATACTACAGTTTACATGTGCAGCAAACAAACTTCAACATATAGTGCATTACTCAATGTTTTTTCTGCTCTGAATCGTCTCTCCACATCCTTGGCTCTTGGGCGAATCCCTGATATTTCATTTCTCATGTGTTATAAATGTAATAAAAGTTGATCATGGTCAGTTTATGCAGAAATTGTCACGTCACTGACTTTAACATGTTTGGATTACAGCCTAAACAGTAATCACTGGTTTATTATTATTTAGAAATCCCTCTTCAGATGGTGTTTCTTCATTATCTAATCTGACAAATCAGATTAGCTGATAAAACCATTTTGATAGCTTTATATGTAGACCAACTCCAATATTAACATTTGTTTTTGTGTCTTGTCCAGAATGTTGCGGTACGCGGTTGCCCTCTGCCTCGTGGCTGTGTCCTGGGCTAGTTCCCAGGACTGCCAGGTGGCTAACATCCAGGTCATGGAGAACTTTGACAGGACCAGGGTAATCATGACTTCAGTTACCAATGTGTGTATTGGCTGAGGGTTAGTTTCACTGTATGTGTCTTTGGTGTTGCATTAGTACACAGGCGTATGGTACGCAGTGGGTAAGAGGGACCCGGAAGGCCTGTTCTTACTGGACAACATTGTGGCTAACATGGTTATTGATGAGAATGGTCAAATGACTGCCACAGCCGAGGGCAGAGTCATCATTCTCGGGTGAGTAGCTATGTCTTTATTTGTCTGTATGAAAGTGAATGTTTAATTGACTCAAACTCATAAATAATCTTTAAACTTGAATTGCATACTCTTGCTCAAACTCACAGCAACTGGGAAACATGCGCTAGAATGAGTGCCACCTTCCATGACACTGACAACCCATCCAAATTCAAGATGAAGTACTGGGGCGCTTCCGCCTACCTGCAGGCGGGATGTAAGTACCACACCTGCATAATAAAGGATCTACTGAAACAAATCATTTGTTCTTGTTTCGGCAATATAAATGTGTTTCCTCCAAACTCTCTTTGTACTCTCATGAACATGCTTTACATTCACTATATGGCAATTAAAATAGCATGAGTATTACAGCAAATAGTCTGCCATGAGGAAAGATAACTGTAAGAATTTTACTACACAAGCTGATTTTAATGTAAAATATATATAAAAATTCAACATACTAATTACTAATGACCTATTTTAAATGACTTTACTACTTAAAAAAGAAGAATAGTGACTGTGAATTAAAATGAAAATCAATTTCACTATTATTGATCATAACACAGTATCTAAACTACACACACATTTACTATGTTTGACATTCCAAGCTCTATGCTCTGTTCTTATTTCAGATGATGACCACTGGGTGATCGACACAGACTATGATAACTACGCCGTGCACTACTCCTGCAGACAAATAGATGAGGATGGCACATGCAAAGATGGTTATTCTTTCATTTTCTCTCGAGACGCCAGTGGTCTGAGGCCCGAAGATACGACCATAGTCACCCAGAAGAAAAGGGATATCTGCATGCTGGGAAAATACAGGCGTGTATCGCACACCGGTGAGTCCCAACTGGAAAGTTCAATTTTGATGAAGTGAAGCCACAATTGCAATGTCAATTTTATGCATTTAAGGATATAAAAAAATTGAAAATGCCCAAAAGCTGATCCTGATCAGCCACAACACTATCGAAAAGTTTGCCACATATACTCTAGAAAGTTCAAGAGCTAAGAAAAGTTAAAGGAAATACTTTGACAATACTTTTGATAACGATGAACAATGAGTACACAAGGGCTGAGCTCAGTACTATTCAAAAATGGAAGTATAGGCTACTACTCAACTGATGTTATTTATGTTGGCACAAGTAGAATATGATGAAAAAAATATCTCAGGAAAAAAGAATTGTTTGCGCTTTCAATTACATCCACTTTTGCCTTTCAGCCATTGTTTTAATACACCAATAGAGACTAATATTATACACTGTGAGACCAATAAAATGTAAGAGTAAACTTGAATATCTTTTTTTTTTTTTACAGGTTATTGTGCCTCAGCACCAGCCAAGTGATCCAAGAACTCTCAGGAACTTTGGTTTTGTCTTTTACCTCGGGGACTTTAAAACACTTGACATCACTGTGATGAAAATAAAGCATTCCTGTTTCATGAACTTGTACCGCTGTAAATAGAAGACTGAAGACATGTGTCATAATTGTTACTGCTTTTCTGTCACTGGACCTTCCTTTTCCCATGTAAAGCTCACGCTATTGCACAGATGTTGACAAATCCTATAAAACTATAAACTATATTGGGTTCATTCTATGGTTGTATGAGGTCTATGATCCATTTTACAATTACATGCTCATGTTGTGTGGGTTTACACATTCTAAACAAGTGCCAATTTGCTTTCATAATCATGTGTTTATGATCATAAAAGTAGTAAAGTTCTGTGCTGAAATATCAATTTTAGATATCTGTACTTCACTTATGTCAATTTTAACATGGATACTTTTTACTTTTACTGCACTATATTTGAGAGCAGGTACCTGCACTTTCTACTCTACATTTTTTAAACTGGATTTATTGTAACATGTTCAGTTTAAGCAAACTAAAACATAAATAATCTTACTTTTTACTCTTTAAGTACATTTTTAACAGATACTTTAAAACGTGTGATACTTTTACTTGAAAATTTTCTTGCTCCAGTATCTGTATTTTTAATTAACAAATTGTCAATCTAGCTGTGATTTCAAATGGGAAAGTTAGTATGGTGAGCCCAAATTTTATGACCAATATTTTATTTGTAAATGAAATAAAACTGCAGTACAGTATTGGAAGGACATTTGAATCTTTATTGCACCTTTTATACAGTACAGTAATACACTTCTGGAGGACATGATCACATTACAACATAACAGAACACAATCTATATAACATTGTAAAAATAAATTTAGAAAACTAAAGGTACTTCATTTGCCTTCTATTCACCTTGTAGACTGCATAAAGGTACTTTAGCCTCATTTCTCCTTCTCCAAGACCTTTACTAATCCCTCCTTTAAATAGTTTAGTACGAGGAATTAACGCAATGCAATCTCATTCCAGCTTTAGCGGGCGAGCAGCAAGCTTGAAAAGTCAAGGTGGCAAGGCATGTGAAATTGTAACACACACTAAGTACATTGTATTTATACTGTATTGCCTAACACAAAAGAAGTCCAAAATAGTTTGTTCATGATTTAGATACAAGTTTGTGTAATGTTCCCTTCTTTGAATAAATAATGATTGATCAATGATGACCTTTGCATTAAAATGTGGAGTGATGCTTCACTTTGATAGCTAAAAGTAAACATTGCAAGATACAAAAATGTAAAGCCATTAACCAAAACATGATTAAAAACAAAAAACAGCAGTTTTCACCCAAAATAAATACATAGGATAATCGCAAAGATCAAACGTTTTACCAAGAGCTTTTAAAACATAGAAAGTTTATGCCGCTTCTTCAATATCATATTAAATATTCTATCCAATTGGTACCACATAATTACAAATACATTAAGTTGAACAGCTCAGAGAGGAACACCAAATCACATATTAGGATATTTTGGTACCAGTGTGAGGCCAGGTCTCATTTTACCGTTTCAGGCCATGCAGTAATCGATGTGAGCGAGCAGCTCGCGATGGCGGCTCGTGGGGTATGGGGCGTGGCATTTGGGGCATTCCAGAAAACTCTCGTCCAGCAGGCAGGGGACTTTAGATGGAGAAGTGGGTCCTACGGGGTTGTCAATGGTGAGGCGCTCAAACTCAAGGTGGTTATAAGAGGATGGCTCGGAGAAGCGGGCGTTGCATGGTTTCTGAAGGAAAACGACCAAAAGGACAGATGTGACAATATCAAACTTACATTAAGAAAGAAAAAAAAAGCTAAACGGTAAAAGCTTTTGGTATCTAATAAACAAAGATTATGACATAGACTTTACAGAGAACCAAAATATATGGTCAAAGTCATGATCACTGAAATCTAAATGTACGATAGTGTTAAACGATAGTCAGTTTTGTATTTGGTTTTGATTTCATCTCAAAGAAAGCTTAATGCCATACTGTGGAACACTGCAGGCCAAACAATATCTCCATGAAGACAAGTGAGTGGCGCACCCCCTACCCAAAAAGTTGCACATTGCACCTTTAAATATATATTTGATCATGTTTTAAGCTAATCAGTCTTCTTTAAAGGGACAGTGTGTAAGATTTTTACCTGTTAATTACTGAAATTGAAGATACCCATTCAAAAATACATTGTTTTCCAAGCCTTTTCACTTCCATCATGAAATCAAAGTATTCTTTTGGACTTAGATATAGTCACATAAAAGGGGGATCTTCCCCATATAGAGGCAGCCATTTTGAATACGAGAGCCGCAGAAGGACATTTGGGCTCATCCTTCGCCTCGGCTCCTGCTAGCGCCTGCTCATGTGGGAGAGAAGGAGCGAAGGAGAGAAGGGGAAGGGGAGGGGGGAAGGGGGGAGCCTCGTGTAAAGAAGCATGCTGCTGTATCACACATCGTAATGGATATAACACGTATTTTGGACTAAATTGTTTTACTGGATTTTATTCGCTGGATCCTTATGGACAGATTGAGACCAAGTTTATGATGAAATACAGAGTTTGACCTGTGCAGAGCCTTCAAAGGTAAGCTAAGTAAGCTAAGTTTTGTGCTTTTCTGTATAAAAGCCCCATGTGCTCGGGGAGTGATTGTTTTGCAGGGAAATGAATTGCATAGTCAAAAAGAGGAGACTGTAAGGTTTCATTTGATGTGTAGATTGTCATGAATCATGATCGGGATTGTGTGTTTTCATGCGAAAAGAAAAAAAAAAAGTGAACGGGGGACTGCGTTTTATGTATACAGCGGTGCGCGGTTCGTGCGCGGGCACGCGAGATGTCGGCGCTACGTTGCGCCCGGGTGACCCTCGAGGTCTGCCGTAGCCAAAAGAGGAAGTGGAATAGCTACTAACCACCTATGCGCCACGAATCCTACACACTGTCCCTTTAATGGGTGGACGTGGCATATTGAACAATTTGTCCTCAAATGTAGCATACTAAAGTAGATGAGTACCCTTAGTAAACACAACTAGGGATCAGGTTTAAAAGGTGCTCTGTGCAGCTTTTTAGTGGGGAGGTCTATTACCTGCTTGTGTCCATGGAGATGTTTTTGCTTTGCCTGGAATTTTCCATGGTATTTCATTAAACACATCTATCCTGCATTTATTCATTACAGGTGTTTCTATTGAGCAAATATACAATAATACAATAATGTAGCCTATATGATAACAGGAGAAGTTCAATTTGTCAACTGGACCAAGTTTGTTTGGTTGAAAACGTTTCGCCGCTCATCCGAGAGGCTTCGTCAGCTCTAATAAGAATACTGGTAAGACACTTGCTTATATCTTGCTGTAGGGAGGAGCTACCTAGCTAACTACTTTCCGGAACTATCTCATTGGTTTCGGTCTTTTGTTTCTCTGGCGTCTAGCTTAACGATCCCTATTCATCCCTACACGCCTGCTTTTTCACACCTCTGGCCCTGACCTGGCTAGCCCCATTGTTTCCCTGTTTGTTTGATCTAGGCTTAATAATGGAATTGTAGATGGGATGTAAATTATATCTTACGCCACCATTTCTGTTCAGAGAAGGATTCTCTTTTTTGACAAAAATAGCCTCTTTAACTCCCCTCTCAAACCAATTCTTTTCCCTGGCTAAGATCTGAACCTCACTGTCCTCAAAAGAATGTCCCGTGGCTTCTAGGTGAAGATATACGGCAGAAGACGGTCCACTCTGGCACGCCCGTCTGTGTTGGTACATCCTCTTGTGAAGTGGCTGCTCACAAGAGGATGTACCAACACAGACGGGCGTGCCAGAGTGGACCGTCTTCTGCCGTATATCTGCCGTGGCTTCTTCACCTAGAAGCCACGGGACATTCTTTTGAGGACAGTGAGGTTCAGATCTTAGCCAGGGAAAAGAATTGGTTTGAGAGGGGAGTTAAAGAGGCTATTTTTGTCAAAAAAGAGAATCCTTCTCTGAACAGAAATGGTGGCGTAAGATATAATTTACATCCCATCTACAATTCCATTATTAAGCCTAGATCAAACAAACAGGGAAACAATGGGGCTAGCCAGGTCAGGGCCAGAGGTGTGAAAAAGCAGGCGTGTAGGGATGAATAGGGATCGTTAAGCTAGACGCCAGAGAAACAAAAGACCGAAACCAATGAGATAGTTCCGGAAAGTAGTTAGCTAGGTAGCTCCTCCCTACAGCAAGATATAAGCAAGTGTCTTACCAGTATTCTTATTAGAGCTGACGAAGCCTCTCGGATGAGCGGCGAAACGTTTTCAACCAAACAAACTTGGTCCAGTTGACAAATTGAACTTCTCCTGTTATCATGGATTCTACCTGGACGACTGAGGGACTGTTCACGCAATGTAGCCTATAGTTGTCTAAGCAAATAACATCTCCATGCCAACCAGCCTGTGACGGGCCCTCTACCAGAAAAGTTGCGCAAAGTTTTTCACAAAGGGAAAGGATAAAAAGGCAAGCCGATATATAGATTTGTGTGCAGTTGAACATACAGCAGATTCCAGTTTAGCAATCTGGTCACGAGCCTTCCGCAGCTCCTTCAGCACCTTCTGTAACTGGTGCTGCATGCTCTGCCGGTCAATCTTCTCATTCTCAAACTCTTTGGCAGACAGTTGGATCTTAAAGAGAAAATGTTAAAACTAAAATGGCATGTAATAAAATATAATGTCAGCAGTGCACGGTGAGATGATACATTACCTGCTGTTCCAAAGCAGCAATTCTCATTTGCTCTTCTTTTTGGCTCAAGAGAGATTTCTGCAACATGTTGAGCTGTGGAACTCAAAAACATATAAAGTTAGTTACTTAAAAATAACACTCATAGAAAAACAACTTCAAATTGACAAATAAAGCAACAGGCTAATTACATCAAAGTAGGCCAAATAAATAAAATAATGCCTTGAATTTGAAGGAACCACATTCGCACATTCACAAGGTGGGTAAAGTGTCTTGTTCAAGGACACAAACTACCAACGCATCCGTTTTTGGGCAAAAGGTCTTAACATTATTGCACAAATAATGAATGAACTTTTCACCTGTAAAAGAAGCTCAGCCGATCTCTTTCTCTCTTCCTCGAGTCTCATGTCTGCCGTCTCCAGCTCAATCCTCATTCGGTCTGTCATCTCGGAGGACACTTTTCTTTCCTCATTCACTGTATGTCTAATGCAAAAAAAATATATAAAATAATCTTCACAACTGCAACTGAAAATGTATTCGAATGTATTTGACAGCGGTTTTAGCAGTCGACTACTCTGTTCATTTATCCAATTAGTCGATAAGTCAAACAAGATTTCTATTGTACGCTGAGATTTTTAATACATTTTTAACCAAATTAAGGTTGAAATATGGTGTCTGAAGGCTTTTAGATAGAGAATATTCACCAATGAAGTGTATTATTAATAAAAATCTAAAACTTTATTCTTGACAACTGACATTTTGATTGAATATGGCAGCTAGCTGTTATGAAGTTCTTTTGACATGCGTTTTAGAGTCCATTAAGTCCCTATGACTAATGATGATTCAAATAAAACAGTGGAAACAGATGACAGATCTATTTAACAGTAAGAATGTTAAGTTACAGTAGCTTGCGTACCTGTTTCTGAGCCTCTCCCCCTGCAGCTCCTCTCTAGCCTCGCCCAGCTCTCTGCTCTTGACTTCATACTTTCGTTGAAGCGATGACATCTCGGTACATTTGATCTCGTAGCTGCTCTGCAAAGCTGCGATCTGGCTTTGGAGCCGGGAAACCTGCAGCTTTTGAGACTCCACTTCAGCCTGGGCCTTTGAGCTCTGCACAGTGAAACAAAACCAATATTAATGCTGTCACAGGCATAATACAGACACTGTTAAAAAAAGGATTATGGTACAGGTAACAAACACAAGGCAAGAAAATCTGACCAGTGAAAAGGAAGGATAAATTAATATGTCATAAGCAACAGTGTATTGGACCAAAGTATTAAATTACAATAAGAAAAAAAGATAAAAGTACAAGCTAATTACAACAGTAAAGTCAAAATAAAATACATATATACAAAGGACTACATATATTAGATAAGATAAGACTTTATTGATCTCACGCAGGAGAAATTTACTTGTCACAGTAGCTCCAGGTAGGGACGATTTGAACAAGGAAGATAAGTGCATGCAGGCAAGAATAGATAAGTAATAATAATAATAAAATAAGTAATAATCGAATAAGTAATAATAATAATAAAACAGTGACAGGGAGAGTATTGAAAAAAACAAACAAAAACAATATTGCACTTTGGAAAAACGATGCACGTTAGGACCATTACAGTGGAGTTATACAATAACAATAAACAGTAACTAGGAGAGTATTGAAAAACAATATTGCATTTTTGGACTATATAGTGGAGTTGTACAGTCTGATGGTGGTGGGGATGAAGGATCTGTGGTAGCGCTCCTTCTTGCACTGGGGGTGCCTCAGTCGGCTGCTGAAGGAGCTGCTCAGCTCCTCTACAGTCCGGTGCAGAGGATGAGAGGTGTCGTCCATGATGGACGTGAATTTGGCCATCACCCTCCTCTACAGAGGACAGCCCAGGACAGAGCTGGCCCTCTTGAAAATGTGTTCTTTACATCCATCGAGTTTTCAGACAATCTTAAAACTTTTTGTCAGTGTTTGGTAACGTATGCTATTTCAAATCCTGTGTGTGCAACCTGTACATATGGTTTCTGACAATAAAGCTGACTTTGAACTATGCATAGTGTCTGATAAAACATTATCGCCGACAGAGATCCATACAGCACACCCCCAGTGTGATGCCACTGCAAAGTATCAATATACATTATGAACAAGTTACAAAAGGCATCGACTACTGAGAGTTCACACTTCACAAAGAACTGAATCACAATATGACAAACTCCCCAAAATAGCACATCATCACATGGATCAGATCGATTTTTATTGCCAAACTGCCTAGCCCATGGTAAGCCTTCTGAATGTAATGCCTGGTCAGTGTCTGGTCCCAGAACAAATGTGTTTTACCTGTTCCTTCTGAAGCTGCAGTTCAAGTCGATTTCTGGACACCTCATTTTTCTGTGTCTCTAAATCTTTCTGCGCCACCGCCAGCATCTGCTCCAAGTGCTTCTTCTGATCATCGTCCTTTACCTGACCATCTGTCAGACGATTTCAAAAAAGTTTAACTTGTATTTTTCCATCCACATTATTGTAGTTAGCTTGCCAAATAGGCCTGTCACAATAATCTAATCTAATCTAATATATCTATCTATCTCAATTAGTTTCAATATTATCGTTTCTAATCCATATTTACTTGAGCAAGATATCACCCTTCAAAATGTGTTATTGTGACAGGCCTATTGAGAGACAGACACATTCAAAACACAATTAGTTTTTTCCTTGTATTGTACATTCCAGGAACACCTTTTCAGTTGTCCTAGATCCGAAACATTCCCCGAACATTTTGTGCCCCGAGGAAGGATTGGTAAAGCTATAAATCACTCCGTTTACATAGATTTTGCAACTTGCAAACCTATGGCATAAAAAGCTGACTGCTTCTTGAGAGCAGGGTCTTGTACCTACGGTTGTAGAAGCCTAAAAAACACACTGACTGAAAAAAGACATGTCTGTGCATCAATTTACCTACTTAAAGGGAACGTGGGGTGGATCAAAAGTCTAAAAATTACTAGGATCTTACACAACAACTACTACAAAGACACATGAAAGTCTAATTAAACTGTGCAGTCACTCCAAAATCTCCAGATAACCTAATCCATAATATAAACAGTCAACTAACAGTCAACATCAATGGATTAATAAGATCAGTGATGAAAGAGGTGGGTTAAGGATAGATGGATGGAAAAAAATGTGTTAATATCGCAATGTTGTTGAGATGATTGAAAAAATAAATACACTTGCAGCGTAATCTTCCAAACAATCAAATAACATATTTTTGTGGTTAAATTTCCAATTTTTGCTATACTTGATCCTCAACCAAGAGACGTACAGGCAGATTTGAGCACAGTATTGTCTAAGTACCAGGGTCAAAAAATATTGAGATTCATTTTTAATCAATCATGCCCATCCCTACTTGGAACAACAACAAGAAGGATGGAGGTCAGAGTAGTATGTTAGCTTCAGACTTGTGTAAATAATGAACCATCTTACCCTCTGAGGCTGGTTCTGGCGTAGCTTGTTGCTGTTTGGCCTGAGCCAGCTGCTGCTCCAGCTCTCGAGTGTGGGCCAGCACTGACTGCACATAGGCCTCTCTCTGCTGGTCGTACATCAACCACTGCTGGTTCTTCTCAAGGGCCTTCCTCAAAATCAATCATTTATATTAATACACCCAGCACATTCATTTGTATGCAAGTAAGGGAAGATGTAAAGTGTCAAACTATGGGGTTATACAAGATAAGATATGTGGGGTGATGGGATGAGCAGAACCAGGTAAAATTTGTCTCTTTTGCATAGTAAGAAGTGTTTCATGTTGACAGACTTTTTCACAGTACAAAATAGTAAGATGAATATTCAGACCCACATCTTTCAGTTGTTCTTGAACCAATGCCACTTCTGCAGGTGCTGGTTGTCCATTCTGCAGTAAAGACAAAAAACATTATTTTTTGGTTTCAAGTGATGAAAGATGACTTCTTAACTGTAAAAGGTCATGTGACTGAATTACTAAAAGTAAAGTACATTTATAAAAGACCACATGGTTGAACATAAAACTCAAAGCGAAACTAAATACATCCTAGTTAAAATTCTCTGTAAAGGAGGGCTGGGCATAGCTTAGCATTTCTTGTCCTTGCATTGAACAATGTTGAGTTTTAATAAAATCAATAGATTTTTTTTTAAATATGGAAAACATAAAAAATATACAGTTAGTTCTCCCCAAATCTGAACTTCTCTCCAAATCACATGTTTACTACCACAAGAATGGCTGATATCTAGACATCAGTTAAATGACGTCAGTATCAATCTGATACTGAAATCTGTAAACAATTTGATCACATTTTCATTAACTGCACAGCTATAAGTGACACTGATCTTCATATACATAATTACCCCACTTCTATGCTGTATCCTTCATTGCCCTTGGTCTTATCCTGTTCCTCGACAACAGTCCTGCAGCCTGTTCAACATCTCATAATTCTGTCTGTGTGACCCGGTGGTCCTAAGGTCAGGATGTCTAAGCCTTTTACTGCTATAAGCCCCTAAATGATCATCTCTGGGCTAAGCAGCACCATAACAGACAAACATCATGAGCTTGACAACTTTTCCAGATGGCTTTAAACGTATGGACACATAAGCCGTCCAAGGATCATATTTAAAATGCCAAAGTGCAAAGGTGGACATGTCGGGCTAGTTGGATTATTTCTAGTAATGCGAGGGCAGTGACACTAGTTTGTGGACAGGAGAAATGAGCATGAGACAAAGCCTACATGAGAGAAGCCACGTGGAGTTAATATAGATACGATACCTGAAGCAGTGCATCTCAAGAGAGCGGTGAAAAAATAATCACAATTGAATTGAAAACTGAATTGCAATAGTCACCATTACAAATCTCAAAGGCAGCAATTATTTAGGCAATAACTAAATGTCCCTGTGTCTCCATGGAAACCTGCTTATACAAGTGTATTCTGAAGTGTAAGAGATTCACTGTGCCATATTTACTCTTCTCACATGTTGATGCTCCTGAATAACTCCTGAATAAAATGTATCATGTATGAACTTTTAATTATTTAAAAAAAATATTCAGCCCCAATATATTGTGCTCCCACCAATAAATGTGTTTGTATTCAATTTCAAGTCTCCTATGTAGGGTACAAATAAGGAAGGCATATGCAAGCTGCATTTACCCCTAAATTGGGAATTGTGGAACAGAAGTGAGAGAGGTATTAAACAATTTAGCAGAGACAGCTGAGTAAACGCTGGGCCACAGAACACCAACATTACAATTAGGCTATTACGGGGAGATGATTAGAGGACCAAATGAGGGAACAGGCCCACAGTGCCATCTACTGCTGTATTGGGAAACTACAGCTAGAAACAAAGGTTGCCTCTGAAGGACAAGCCAAAAAATAAATAAATAAATACATTGTTTCAATGTGCCAAAACCGCCAGCCATCCTATAAATGACTACAGTCGTTTTGATTGTTATTGAATAAAACTTTTTATCATCTACTTAGTAAATATATTTTTCCTTTCAACTTGGATGTAATGAGAAATCCTATATTGTGGAGAAAGTGATTAATGTGGTTTCATTGTAGTGACTTATTAAAATTATAATTGAGGTTGTATGATCATCTTCTACATAAATATGTAAAAGATTACTCATAAAAGACAAAATTATTCATTGTATAATAAATAGATGTTAACAAATTATATTGAATTAGCCCAATAAAGTATTTTCACAATCCATCTAGAATACAACATGCACATATACAATTTGTACAGGCCAGTATGACCCGTCATGGACTGCTGTAATTTCAGTGGTTTGCCTCATGAATTAACAATGTAGTGGCACCATATTGACAGACACTGGTCTCATGTAATAATCTCTTCAGAGAGTGAGCTATGGACAGGTCTGAAAGTTTGCCAACTTACTGCCAGCTGTGTTTCCAGGGACTGGCAGCGCGCAGACACCGAGGCCAGTTTGTTTTTGAGGTTCTCTGTCTCTTGTGATACGCTCTGGAACAAGGCATCCCTCTGCTCAGCCTCCCTCCTCCTCTGCTCCAGCTGGGCTTGCAATGAAGCCACCACCTGAATAACACAATATCAAATACTCATCAGCAACAAGACCAGAGGAAAAGCTGTGTCAAGTGAAGTGAATTTGGGAAACGTTTGTTAAAATTTGTCTCCTCCCCTCTCCTCCTGCAATTATGGCTGCTTCATGCGCAGATTACATAGCAGGAAGCCTGCTGACATTACCCACCAAGAAGCTCTTGTTTTGCACTTCTGTTGACGACTAATGAAGAGGCAAGTGTGATTATATATCCCATCTCATATTCTATTTACCAGCATGCCATTCCCATGTTATTCCTGAAATTCAAGCTAATTGCGAGACAAACCACAGTATTATTTATGCAACAGTAGAACTCCTATTACATAGTCAAGCTACAATCCAAAAATGTTTCTGATCCACAAATAAAAGCCAAGACATTTGTATAAATATGCACACATAAATGCATTGTGTGTTTGAAATGAGATTTTAAAGATCCCATGACATGATACTTCTTGATGCTTTTATATGGCTCCTTAATGGTTCCCTAATACTGTAAATGAATCCTTCTTCAAAATCAACACTCAGTGCATGAGAAAGAGAGATAAGATGAGAAAGAGTCATAAATATCTCTCTCAAACACTTTATTATGGGCGTTGTTGCTTGAATGCAAATGAGGAGAAAAGAGCTGGCCTATAGTAGAGGGTGGGGGCGTGGCCAAACTCTCCGCTCTCCCGCTGTCAGCTCTCAGCTGATCCATTTCCGTGTTTTTGCACAGGGGAGAGATTTGAAGCGTTCCATTGAAAAAACACATTTCCACAGAAAATAAAATTAAACCACTGCTGTTCAAAGGTCCAGAGGCTCAGATAAAGGACTTCCGAGCCTAGAAACACTCGGACGTGCCTCCAGGCAAATAAAAAAACGCATTTCGCATTGCCTAGCGCATTCGCAGTCCAAACTCTCTGGGCGTGATTTACAGAGACGCTGAGTACAGACAGACGGGGGTGGAACTGCATTTGCATTTTCGATCTGACGTCAACAAGGTGCCTTGTTGAAAATCGCCCATTTGAGCTCTGATTTTTTGTAACGCAGAAAAGGATCGCAAATGCTCAGTTTAGACATTTCGCAACTTTTAACCATGGGGGGGCCTAAACAGGGTAGGGGACCTCACATTAACGTTCAAAAACCTCAGAAAGTGAAAATTTCATGCCATGGGACCTTTAATAATGCTGGTGTAATAGTTTGCACATAAAAAAAATAAAGTATCTATCTACCATATTCTAAAAAGCATGTAGGTTTTAATGTCTTATTATTATTAACTATATGGCTTCAAAGTTTAAATATTAAAAAGTTGTCTCAAACAGCTCAGTAATATTTTGTACACAAATACAATTATTTATTATTATTAAAATATTAAAAAATATTATAAAAAAATAAAATAAAATAATATTTATCAACTTCTGTTGGTGCACTTTTGTTTATTTTACTTTCAGATGTGAAGTAAATAAGCCATAAATACATTTGAAACCCAAAAGGTAAAAGTTCAACAATAAAATTAAAGTGCACAGTGCTGGGGCCATGCTTGTGGCTACACTTCTTTTCGGCGGAGCTGCTGTCAAAGGTAAGATAGAAGTCATTTCCCACCAACTGTTACTGTGGCAGCTCGGTGAAAAGCCAGCGTGATTTGTTTCTTCTTTGACAGTTGTCTGCTGCCATCCATACATACATGTAGCATCATGTGTCATTACCACAGCAAAGAGACAGCATTTCACAACAGAAAAGTATAGACATACATCTTAATCACTGCCAACTGTCACCTAGTTTTGAAAAAATATAATGTTTACAAAGGCCTTCAGTGAGGACCTATCGCACCAGTCCTATTGCTTTTTATTATGGATGCATTTCTCCTGTCACTACTGCGCACATACCTCTCCTCCTCGAGCTGTCAGCTGCTGTCTCAAAGTTTCAAGTTCCTGCTCTTTGACCAACAACTGCTGGTTATTTCTCTCCCGTAGTGTCTCCAGAGAAAGGATCCTCTAAGGTTGCAAACACAAAAAAATTAAAATCTTGCATTCAAACAGGAGACAGGAAGAGGGTGGATTTCCTGTACCTCCAGCAACTTGCTTTTATCAGAGTCAGGTGGTCGGATGTGTCGTTTGGGGAGGTCTTCAATCTTTTTTTTGAGATGAGCGTTTTCCTTTTTCACACGATCCAACTCTGCCTCAACTTTGGACGAACTGCTCGATTTGAAGCCCAATTTGGACACAATGGTCTCTTTGGCACCTTTAGATGTCATGGCTCGTACTGAGTGAGTCACTGCCTAGAAAAAGCACAAACATGACATATGTATTTACACACATTTGGAAAAAACAAACAAACAATTGGATGACCTGTAGGTCTATTGCTCACAAATACAAAAATCTGTTGGCTATGATTAGTATTTGATTGTGGTCCCTGGTTGAACACAGCATAATAAACACTCCATAAATTGAACTCTGAACAAAAAGACCAGAGAATAAATTAAATGATAATTTAAAAAAAACCTGACTGTTTGAACTTTCATAGGTATTTGTTCATCTATTAACAGTTTGAAAGAAGGACACTTCTGAAATCACTCTTATTTCATGCTGTTCATGTTTTGAATAGATTCATGGTTTATCCCAACGTAACGCACTATTTTACGCTATGGTGGACAAACTATGCAATCAGTAATCGCTAAATACTGTTATAAAGACTTACCGAGAAAATGGGCTGTAGATTATAGATGAAACACTCTCGTTGAGGATGACAACAAGACGGTTTGTGTCGGACGCTTTCGTTTCCTGAAGTTTGAATTACAGCGCGCTGACGTCACGTCCGGAGGGGTGCGCCCGTTTTCAAAACTCGGGTGGTAAAGTCTAATACAGCTCTGGAAAAAATAAGAGACCACTGCATTTTTATTTTATTTTTCTGAAATCAGCATCTCTACATGTATTACAGCCATTCCATTCCAGCGTCTGTTGAATTCCAACACAAACACAAAGCTGAGCTACTTCAGTTCTTGCACCAGGAGTGGAATAAAGTCACCCAAGAACAACGTGAAAGACTTGTGGAGAGCATGCCAAGACGCATGAAAGCTCTGATAAAAAATAAGGGTTATTGCACAAAATATTGATTTCTGAACTCTTCTTAAGTGTAAACATTAGTATCATGTTGTTAAAATGAATTTGATCTTGTTTCTTTGCATTGTTTGAGGTCTGAAAACATGTATCTTTTTGTTATTTTGACCATTTGTCATTTTCTGCAAATAAATGCTCTAAACAATAAACGATTTTTATTTGGAATTTGGGGGAAATGTCAGTATTTTATAGACTCAAACAAGAATGTTCCTTTTGCCCAAACACATACCTATAAGTAGTAAAATCAGAAAAAAACTGATTTTGCAGTGGTCTCTTATTTTTTTTCTAGAGCTGTACAGTAATCCCTCGCTCTATCGCGGTTCACTGTTCGCGGCCTCGCTGTTTTGCAGATTTTTTTTTTCTTCAAATTTTAGTTTTTTTTTTTTTTTTCAATTTTTTTTTATGGTGTAACTTTTTTTTTTTTCATAGTGTAACATTGTGTTCTGCATCCTGATTGGCTAAGAGACTAGACCAGGACTAAACGTGGACTAAATGTGGACTAAACCAGGTCTAGACCAGAACTAAACCAGGTCTAGACCAGGTCTAAACCAGGTCTAAACCTGGACTGGCTCTGGACTAAACCAGGACTGGACCATGTCTAGACCTGGACTAAACCGGGACTAGACCAGGTCTAAACCAGGTCTAAACCAGGATTAAATCACTCCGTGCGGCTCTTGCGTTCGTTTGTGCGTGTTCGGTTTGTGGCTCGGGCTGAGATGACGCGGTCCGGGCTCCGCGGTTCTATCTCGTGCTCGCAGCCCCGCTGTACGCGCGGCTTCATGCTGCTCTGTCACGGATTTGTCCACGATGAACCCCTCATCGTGGACAAATCCTTGACAGAGCAGCACGTGCCACGCACTTCTCCAAGGGGTTTGTGCGCGTCGCGTCCCAGGATGTGGCAGTGCTCCTCGTGCGTCTCCCCCCACGCGTCACTATTAATACATTTTGTTGAAAATCTATGAAAGTTTGAGTGTTTAAACTAGAGACAAATGTGAGAACATGTTAATTCCAGTCTGAGAAAAGCGTTTAATGTGTGTGGTGAGGCATTTACAGCCTTAAAACGTTAAATGTAGAATAACTGTAAAATATAAAGTTGTCCTACTTCACGGATTTCTCTTATTGCGGGTTATTTCTGGAACCTAACCGCCGCGATAAATGAGGGATTACTGTATATTCATTTACTAATATATTAATATAATAATATACTAATATACCAATGTACTAATGTACTAATATACTAATATAATGTCTATAGTCTACAATATGGTTTGGCAGGGTGAAATATTAAAACATGATTTTACATCATGTTTTACAACTTTTTTTTATTTATAAACTGATTCTCTCTTATGTATTTAGTTTATATTTAGTATGAATTTTATGTCAGATATAGCCACACATATCATAAAGCCTATCTGTGTCCAGAATCCTCTCTCATGCTCAGTGGATTCTTGTTTTCATTTCTGTCTTTGCTTAATGTATTGTGTTTCAGCCTACTAGTCTATTTAAAGGTATAGCCCTAGCATGTAATTTCTCTGGTGGAGTGCTCTCACCTGCTTGTCTTCATGGAGGTGGTATTGCTTTGCCTCTAACGTTACACAGAATAACATTAAACATATCTATCTCCATAGACACAAGCAGGTGTTGCCACTAGGCCAAGTTACAGATCAAATTGGTGAAGCAAGAATGCATGTTTTTGAAGGTATTTTTGGTCACTGATAATAACTGTGAATGTACAAATGCATACATTGAATAGATATGTTGCAGAATTCACAAGAGAATGTCTTTCAAATGAACAAGGAGCAGTGCTAGGCTGCTGACTGTGTTTTCCCTGTTTATTTTATAGGACAATGTGAGCTAATTATCGCAAACTGAATGAGTAAACATGGATCCACACACACAGGCTGCGCATAATAAGAACCCAAGTGAACTGAGGTGGTGGGTATAAGGTTACATTTTATTTTACATGTGTCCGTTTTGATTATGGACGTTATGAGCATAATTAGGCTATTAATATTATGACCCTTAGAAATAGTTTGAACCTTTAGTATTCAGTTGTAGTAAGCAGAAGTAGCTGTACCATCTATGGCCAGGAGAAATATCGGGATGGCTCTTGCTCAATGATGATATCTCTTTGCATTATATCGGCCAGTACTGGGACATTTTGCTTTTTTAAACCACTGAACTCACCACAAATCACAAGAAATCACCAGTAATATGGTAAATAATGATATATAATATATAAAGTAAGTATATCTTATTGAAACTGAGCAGATTTTTTTTTAATCCCCAAAATGACTGGTGAGACACTGCCTCACCTGCTTCACATGACTGCATGTTGCTGCATGTTTATTTTTGGGGCTTTGTCATAATATTGTGAACTGCCTAAGTCTAGGATCTGAAAAGCTCTATCAGACAAATACAAATGGTCTATTATAAGGAAATATGGAACTAGTAACTGTTCATCTCTGCTAAACTGCATATTCTTTAATTATTTACACAATTAAAATGTAACTAATCACAACTACAATATGAATCTCTGAGTACACGTTGCACTAATTAACTTCTGATAGAACTTGAGTCTTTGTGGGAAGTCAGATTGTTTCTCATTCCACCAGTGGCACATGAGTGCCCTTATACTGATGCTGGGTTTGATCTGAGAGACAAACACAGGTAAATACTCACAGATGGATGAGTCACGGCTCCTCTCTGGCTCTTTTCTCAGCTCCATATCCACTCAACCAAAACATTTGTGGGGAACTTTTAAATCCTGCCTGCCTTCAGTTCCATCATAATAGTCGCCACAGGAGCAGATTCTATTACATCAATAAAAGTGCTTCCTTGTACAACTTTTTTTAATCGTGTTTAATAGAAATTGATGCAGTGTCACCACAGTGGATGTAGTAAAGTGTGTACAAAATTGTATTAATCTTTATATAACCTCATATTTAGGAAGGACACTCTTGAGGCCCATATTACCCTATTTTCTGAGGTATGTTATAATGTTGTTTACTCATTATAAATATACCTGGAGTTGTGTTTCATTTCATTGACACTTTTGTTTAACACACAAATTCTACATATCTAAATATCTACATATCTCAGTTTGTGTTTTCAAACTGAAAACACAAGGTGGAACAGACACAAGAGATGTGGTGGTACACAAAGTGTTCCACTGTGTTTTTACAGTCCACACACCTTTGTTTGGATAATTTCATCCCAACATTTGCCAATTTACTGAACTAAAGGTAAAAGGTAGCTGTTAACTTGAAAACTACTTCTACATGACATCACAAGGTGGAACAGAGCATTTTGAGCTTTGGAGATGTAGACAGACTAAAAATATGTGTGAATGAATCAAAACACAACTCCAGATACGTTTTTGATGAGGTAACAACATTCTAACATGGCTTAAAGCTCACAAGTAAATTTTGCATAATATAGGACCTTTAACCATTTTGCTGTTAAATTAGAAATGTTACAATCCCTTATAATTAACACATAAACAATAGTAAAAATGTACTGGCTTTTGTTATGCAGGCATAGAAAGCTGTCCAGTAATAGCCCAAATATATTAGACCAGCCATTCCCAAAGTATTCTGTGCCACGGCCCCCTATCAATGCAAAGATAACACGGGGGCCCCAAATAATAATTTACACTACATTTAATAGAATATGTAATGTTTTTTTCCTTTTATTTACATGCTAAACAAAATAGAATTATGCCTGTATGCTTAACCCTCCGGTCGTGTTCGCCTCCAGCCCCCTACTTTAGTGTTCCCGGTCAAAATTGACCGGTCTGTTTTAACTGCTCTTAAATTAGTACAATTTTTTTTTTCAACACCAATTTTTTTTTTTAAACATTCTTTAGTTGAGAACAATGTTTCAAAGTAGTGTCTAACAACAATTTATAGAAGTAAACATTAAATAACATCAGGGAAAATACAATTGGGCACTGAAAATGAACTACAAAATTAACATATAATACAAAAAATAGATGGAAAACTCAACTGTGTGTGTGTGTGTGTGTGTGTGTGTGTGTGTGTGTGTGTGTGTGTGTGTGTGTGTGTGTGCGTGTGTGTGTGTGTGTATTCATGCACATGAGTGGCATGTGACACTCAGGTCAGAGTGGGCCTTGCAAACATAAGCATGACTTTTGCAGCATGTCAGGCTCGTTTTGATGTCTCTAGGGGCACAGAGGCCACAACGCTTCCTTTTCTGCCCATGTCCTTGTTGGGGGAGAGCAGCCAGGGTAGCAGCTGGGGCTGGAGCTTGCATGCTCCTAACCAGACTGGCGGAGGCTGGTGTGCGGGGAATGTGCTGGTGTCGCTGTATAAGAGGAGTCACCAAAGCTTTCCTCAGCTCTGCGAGGAAAAGTCTCCTCTTGAAACTTTTCCCCTGATTCCAGGTTGGGTCGATTGCTGTCCACACCACATACGTGTTGAAAGCTGACTCATCGAGGATGTTGTGGAACAGTGCCACAGGCCAGCGAGCCGTCATCCACTTACAGGTGTATGTACCAATAAGCTGCAATAAAGGAACAATAAATAAGAGATTAGGAACAATATTCAATCTGTCGTACACAAAATGCTATGATTCACCTAGATAAAAATAAAATAAAATGCATGATATTACCTTATCAAGGCAGTCAACGCCTCCCTTGTTCTTGTTGTAGTCCTGGATCATCAGGGGCTTCCTGTCCTCTGTGGTGCTGACAGCGGCGTCTTTGTGTACTGTGCTCATCAGGATGACATTTCTGTTCTTCTTGGGAACGTATGACACAAGAATGTGAGTGTCAGTGAATGCAAATTGTGATGAGAGTGCCTGTCTTCCACTGGTCGATACCAGCGCAGGGGTAAGTTTGGGCTTGTTCTTCCTCACTGCCCCTACCATGGTGAGCTTTCTTTTCAGTAGCTCCTGACCAAGAGCATGTGATGTGAGGAAGTTGTCACAAGTGATATTATGCCCTTGGAGACCGGTTGTCATGTCCAGCACAACACGCATACCCTGGTTTGTGTGTGTGTGTGTGTGTGTGTGTGTGTGTGTGTGTGTGTGTGTGTGTGTGTGTGTGTGTGTGTGTGTGTGTGTGTGTGTGTGTGTGTGTGTGTGTGTGTGTGTGTGTGTGAGAGAGAGAGTGAGTGAGCTGGGGCAGTGTGTATGGGGATGTTTTCTATATGTTGAATGAATTTACTCTGGATACCCATTCATTTCCTATAGCGGTCACTTTTGACCGGGAACACCACAGGTGTAACAAGGTTGATTAAAACACTCAAAATTGAATGAAATAGGTGATCATCACTTTTATATGTTCAAGTACACAGTGTGGAGGATATCATAAGGTCTTGAGGTAATCAGATGAAAAACATAATATTTATGAATATTATAAGTTGTAAAACGGTCAGATTTGACCCGAACACGACAGGAGGGTTAAAGCAATACATTGAAACTAATATCTTACGTAAGGTTGTTTTCAGACTTAATTTTCTTTTTATGCTTGTTTAATGAACAACCTTTGGGGCCCCCCTGCAATGCTTCTGAGGGGACCCTGTACCCCACCTTGGGAACCACTGTATTACATTAATGTAATTTGTTGCTACTCCTGTGAAGCAGTTTTGTTTTTATCCCCATGTTGCAATCTCAGAATGTCAAGGTTACTGTGTTTATCCACAAAAGAAATATTTGCACACAGTAGTTTAAATGTTTTTTTTTTTTTTTTTTTTTTACAAAAATAATCTAAAAAAACAAAACAATGACAGTAGTAACAACATATTGAACAGTGATGGAAAAAAATACTTTGATACAGATTATTGAATACCTGCATTAAAATGTACTGTGTAATGATCAAAGGAGAAGTTCAATTTGTCAACTGGACAAAGTTTGTTTGGTTGAAAACGTTTCGCCGCTCATCCGAGAGGCTTCGTCAGCTCTGGCCCTCATGCTGGTTCGACCCTGTTTATATCTAGCTGCAAGGGAGGAGCTAATTACCCTGAACAAAGCTCTGAACCTATCCCCGCTACTCTCTTTTGTTTTACGAATTCCTCTGGCATCTTGTATTAGCATATCTATCAGCCCTGCTAATACAAGACGCCAGAGGAATTCGTAAAACAAAAGAGAGTAGCGGGGATAGGTTCAGAGCTTTGTTCAGGGTAATTAGCTCCTCCCTTGCAGCTAGATATAAACAGGGTCGAACCAGCATGAGGGCCAGAGCTGACGAAGCCTCTCGGATGAGCGGCGAAACGTTTTCAACCAAACAAACTTTGTCCAGTTGACAAATTGAACTTCTCCTTTGATCATGGATTCTACCTGGATGACTGAGGGACTTTTCACGTACTGTGTAATGTAATTTGATACATCGTCCAGTCAGAGTAATGTATTCTGAATACTTAGAATACCTCGAGTTGCATTTAAATTACAGTGTGAAAACACAATATAGATTTTATGTTTGTTTCACCTCTTGGTATGCATTTCCTATCCCTATCTCCTACCTGGAGAAGGAAAAATCACACATACACTCACCACAAAAGCAGTGTTTTCTGTATTTCCCATTAATACCTGAAACCTAAATTGTGAGATCAAGTACTGCAATGTATTCTTTTGATTTCAGAAAACTAACTGTATTCTGAATACCACCAAATGATAAAGTAATGGTTACGTTACTAAAAATTAGAGTATGTATTCTCGGTACATGTATTCAGTTGCTTCCCAACACTGCATATGAATAACAATAGAAATATGAGTTATAGTAAGTGAGTGGTTCCAGACACAACTCTCTCAATTTGCACTACTATCCAACTAAAAAAGCTTCTCTGCATCTGCTTCTCTGCATCTGCTATTGCTGTGATTAAAACATCACTTTCAACCAAACGCACAATTACCTCTGAAGCTGCTCTGTTGTCTGCATGCATTGCCAGATCATGCCTGCTTTTTTCTGCATCTTGGAGCATCTATCACCCACCTGTTCCGGATTGTCATCCTCCCCCTCCCTCCCACAAACTACACGCTCCCCTGCATTGCTAAGCGCTGTGGCCTCTTCTTATCACCATAAGCTGGGTCATATGCCAGAGAGAAATGGGAAAAAAGCACTTCATATTTTTGCTTTCCTTACTCAGTCATGATGTTTAAGTTTCCCTTCAAAGCAGATCAAGCCAGAATTGTGCAAACACGGGTTACACAGCAGGATTTACTCTGGGTTATATTGTTTCACGCTTGTCAAAATGAGTTAGAATTTGGGATTGCCAGGGGGAGAAAGCATGTGTGATGAACGGAACCCGAAACGTGAAAGGACAGTGAAATTACAGCAGGGGTTTATAGCAGCTAATGCATCACTGCTCCAAGTCAATTTATCGTTTTGTTGACAGTTATCTTACAATGCTGAAACATAGTCCAAATCTGGACTTCTCCGACTCATGTCCCTGAATGGTACAAAATCATTAACATGTTCTAATACATGGGTATGAGAGGGAGAACAACATATGAAAACTTGTTTATTGGACATATCTTTATAATAACAACAACAACAACAACCTAAGGCTGGACAAAAAATCGATTTATCAAATTTGAAGTTCAAAACTATTTTATTTTTCCCCACTTTCTCGCAAGCAAGGCTGCTCTCTGCAGTCACAGGGACCAATGTTTAGCACTTGGTCCTGCAGTGCTGATGCTTTGAAACCAATGACGTCAAATTAAATGTTGGAGCTGCATGTTTTATGCAGTAGTTTGTTTTATTTCATTTTATTTCCCCACCACCGACGACCATTCATCAGCCCATCACTTCTGCTACCACACCTACTCCCATCCCCATGGAGAAGCCCAGCTCAGTGTTTTTGTCACCTGCGTAGGTGAGAAGGCAGTTGGAGAAAGTTCACCAAAACAAGTCTCCTGGACCAGACAAAGTCAGCCCCCGCGTGCTCAGGACGTCACAGCTCACTGGGATCCTGCACTGAAGGATCCTGAGTCTGAAGCTTGAAAGGATACCAGTGCTATGGAAGATCTCCTGCATTGTGCCAGTGCCCAAGAAGCCTATCCAATCTGGACTTAATGACTTCACACCAGTTGCTTTGACGTCTCATGTCATGAAAGTGTTTGAGAGACTTCTGGCTCAGCTCAGACCCCTGGTGGCACCATCCCTGGACCCTCTACAATTCACAGGCGCACATTACTGTCGATGATGCTTTAATCTATCTTCTGCAGTGGGCTGCACCTGGATAGTGTTAAGGGCTCTGTGAGGATATTGTTCTTCAAATTCTCCAGTGCCTTTAACACAATCTAGCCCTTTCAGATGAGTCAGAAGGTGCTCAGGATGGGTGTCAGCTCCTCCATTGTCTCCTGGATTAATGAGTACGTATGTGCGACTGGGGACCACCCTTTCTGACACTGTTGTCAGTAATGTAGGAGCCCCCCAGGGTACAGTCCTGTCTCCATTCCTATTCACTCTGTACACCTCTAATTTCTACTACTGCTCCAGGTCCTGCCATCTGCAGAAGTTCTCTGATGACTCTGCATTGGTAGGGTGTAACAAGATGGACAGGAGCTGGAGTACAGGACACTGATTGCAAATTTTGTGGAGTGTCCCAGGCAAACAATCTCCTTCTGAATGTTGACAAGACCAAGGAATTGGTGACTGACCTCAGGAGGAAGAGAACATCAGTGGAGTCCATTACCATCCATGAGGTTTCCACCTCATGGATAGTGGACTGCTACAAGTACCTTGGTGTCCATGCCAACAGGCTGGATTGGAGGGACAACTGTAATGCTGTGTACAAGAAGATAAGATTGAATAGTTTGGACAATTTGCTTTAGTTTGCCAAACATTTTTTGTGGTAGAAAAAAAAAAAAAAAAAAAGTACAATTTTATTTTAGGCAAAATTGCCCAGTCCTATAATAGTCATCTTATATAGTCTTACATAGCCCTTTTCCAGATACTTGTGTGCATTATTCTTTCACTCCATACTTGGTGTTGTTAAGCTACTCTTGTAATGTATATATATCAACATGTGATTTTATGCCATATGTACTCATTGACGCACTGCATTTATAGGAGAGGTGGGTGAAGGTTTGCACGAGAACAGGGATGGGCAATTATTATAACTCAATTCTGTATAATATAAATTGTATAAAAAAACAAAAAACAAAACAGTAAATAGCATTGTTTTGACAAGGTGGCAAGACTGGTAAGCAGTGGTGAAAGGAAAGCGGTAGCACCGGTATAAACTTCACAGCCGGTACGCAGAACCGCTAAGAGAATATGGTTAATGGTGGCCAAAACCCACATTTGAAAAAAAACAACAACCACACTATGCCATTCGAGAATACAGTGGTACCTCACCTTACGAAAGACCCTGCAAATGAAAAATCCAAGTTACGAAACGCCTTCACGTTAAATTTTGGTCTCTAAATACGAAAGAAAATTCAAGTTACGAAACGCGAAATCTCAAAAATTCAAATAATGCGGGCTCAGCCACACACATTATACGCTTTTCTCAGACTGGATTTAAACTTTTCTCACATTTCTCTCTTATTTAAACACTCAAACTTTCATAGATTTTCAACAAAATGTATTAATAGTGAAGCGTGGGGGGAAGGGGGAGGGCGGAGAAGTGTGCGCGGACACGTGTGTGATAGCGCAGCATGACCCGGCGCGGGGCTGCGAGCACGAGACCCGTGCTCAAACCGTGCCTCCTCTAGACCAGGTCTAAACCAGGATTAAACCACCGCAGCTCTTGCATGCGTTTGTTCATGCGCTCAGACTGCGTGCGGTCCCGAGGGGAGGCACATCCCTCCCCTCCTCACTGCTCGCCTCAGCCGTGACTCGTGAGGTACACCGGCAGAGCTAGCACGAAACCAGGAAATAGACCCGCACGCGGCGCTTTAATCCTGGTTTAGACTTGGTCTAGTCCTGGTTTAGTCCAGGTCTAGACCTGGTTCAGTCCTGGTTTAGTCCAGGTTTAGTCCTGGTCCAGTCCAGGTTTAGACCTTGTTTAGACCTGGTCTAGACCTGGTTTAGTCCACATTTAGTCCTGGGTCTACAGTCTCTTAGCCAATCAGGACGCAGAAGACAATGTTACACTATAAAAAAAAGTTACACTATAAAAAAAAAAAAACTTGGAACGGGGCCTTGGAACCAATCAGGCTTTTTCCATTGAAATAGCTACTCAACTTAAGAAAAATTCACGTTACGAATCCACTTCTGGAACGAATTAATTTCGTAAGGTGAGGTTCCATTGTAACTGAAAGCTACCCGAAACTCTCATGCAGAGATATCTGCAGCCTGTTAAGCAAGGATTGTCAAAACTTATCTGACTGTAGCCGCGAAAGTAGCCTAAACCATTGCGAGGCGGTGCCTAAATAATTAAGTATATTAAAAAAGTTATTTATCTATGAAAAAGGTGCACAACGTAAAAAAAACAAAAAACAAAAAAAACGGGTAAAACAAGTGTCAGTAAAAGTGACATTATAGCACCTGTAAGAAATGAAAACTACTTTCACCACTGCTGGTAAGAGTATGTTATTACTAAGCAATGAAAAAGTGAGGTTGCCTTACAAAAAATATAATTTCAAAAAACACCTCTAAAGTAAAAGCAATGCAGCTTTAGTCCATGCATGAGGTAAAATTATATAATATTATGTTTATTTTGTAATTGCAAATTAGCTTAAACGGGCCGGTCAGAGTCAACCAAAGGGCCGCATGTGCATGCCCGGGAGCTGGACAACGCCCAGGTCTGCTGCTCATCTCTGGGACCTGGTTTTCCCAGTGGTCTCCAACGTAAATACTAACCAGACCCAACCTGAGCTACCGACATCAGATGAAATTGTTTTTCTGAAGGTGGTGTGGTATTTTTATTAACCAAGATGACTAAATATGACAAGATTTTATAAATGAAAAAATAGAAAATAAGTATGCACATGTCCTTGCTTCAAGTGGAGGAGTTCAAGTATCTCGGGGTCTTGTTCACGAGTGGGGGGGGGGGTGGAGCTTGAGATTGACAGGCGGATCGGTGCAGCGTCGGCAGTGATGCGGTCGTTGTACCAGACCGTTGTGGTGAAGAGGGAGCTGAGTCAAAAGGTGAAGCTCTCAATTTACCGGTCAATCTATATGTTCCTACCCTCATCTATGGTCATGAGCTCTGGGTAATGACCAAAAGGACAAGATACAAGTGGCCGAAATGAGTTTCCTCCGCAGAGTGGCTGGATGCACCCTTAGAGATAGGGTGAGGAGCTCAGTCACACGGGAGGAGCTCGGAGTAGAGATGCTGCTTCTCCACGTTGAGAGGAGGCAGCTGAGGTGGCTCGGACATCTGTTCCGGATGCCTCCTGGACGCCTCCCTCGGGAGGTGTTCCAGGCATGTCCCACCAGGAGGAGGCCCCGGGAAAGACCCAGGACACAATGGAGAGACTATGTCTCCCGGTTGGCCTGGGAACGCCTTGGGGTCCGCCTGGGGGAGCTGGAGGAAGTGTCTGGGGTGAAAGAAGTCTGGGAGTCCCTGCTTGGACTGTTGCCCCCGCGACCCGGCCTCGGATAAGCGAAAGAAAATGGATGGATGGAGTATCCACAGTTTAGTAATGTGATATGGGTTTAGATTGTAAAAAAGTGTAATAAATAACAGCTTTAATGTGAAATTGTTTAATAACAAATAAAGTGATAGAAAATGGTGCAATATGTACATGTGAACATCACTTTTAGTGAATAAATTAAAGGTGCTGTGGGACTTCTTAACAAGGCGTTGTGTTGCTTTATTACATTTCTTATCACCATTTTAGCTTGTTTCTGCTGTGCACAACAAAATACTTTGTGACTCTTTGACATATTAATGCAAAGATCATGGTTGTTTAAAGTGTGCATTTGGTGTCGTCATGGTGCCATAAGCTGAATTATTTTTGCCGTAGAAAGACAGCATTTCCAGTCTTGTCATTTTTGTCCATTAATTATTCAGTTTGTTTACCAGCATGACTCCCTCACTTTTTAGACCTTCCCCACATGGATTCTTCTGAATCACCTTCTGCACCTTCTGTAGCACCTTCTGCAGGTTTGCTGTGTCCATTTATATATACAGCCTATGATTACCAGTTAGTACCTACCTATATAGTCCACTTATTAACCATTTTGGACCATGCGTGAAAAGTCCCTCAGTCGTCCAGGTAGAATCCATGATAGCAGGAGAAGTTCAATTTGTCAACTGGACCAAGTTTGTTTGGTTGAAAACGTTTCGCCGCTCATCCGAGAGGCTTCGTCAGCTCTAATAAGAATACTGGTAAGACACTTGCTTATATCTTGCTGTAGGGAGGAGCTACCTAGCTAACTACTTTCCGGAACTATCTCATTGGTTTCGGTCTTTTGTTTCTCTGGCGTCTAGCTTAACGATCCCTATTCATCCCTACACGCCTGCTTTTTCACACCTCTGGCCCTGACCTGGCTATCCCCATTGTTTCCCTGTTTGTTTGATCTAGGCTTAATAATGGAATTGTAGATGGGATGCAAATTATATCTTATGCCACCATTTCTGTTCAGAGAAGGATTCTCTTTTTTGACAAAAATAGCCTCTTTAACTCCCCTCTCAAACCAATTCTTTTCCCTGGCTAAGATCTGAACCTCACTGTCCTCAAAAGAATGTCCCGTGGCTTCTAGGTGAAGATATACGGCAGAAGACGGTCCACTCTGGCACGCCCGTCTGTGTTGGTACATCCTCTTGTGAAGTGGCTGCTTGGTTTCTCCAATATAGCGCTCACTGCAGTCTTCACTACACTGAATGGAGTAGACCACATTGCTTTGTTTGTGGCTCGGTGTTTTGTCCTTTGGGTGGACGAGTTTTTGTCTTAAAGTGTTTGTGGGTTTGAAATAAACTGGGATTTCATATTGTCTGAAAATCCTCTGTAGTTTTTCCGACACGCCGGCCAGGTACGGAATCGCTACCCCTTTCCTCCTGGGTTCGGATTCTCTATTATCTTGTTTCTTGCCCTTGTCTCTCTTGGTTTTGTTAACAGCCCATTTGGGATAACCACAAACAGAGAGGGCTTCCTGCACATGTTGTTCTTCTTTTTCCTTACCCTCTGTGCTTGTGGGAACCACTTGGGCCCTGTGTTGTAATGTCCGAATAACACCCAGTTTGTGCTGCAGTGGGTGGTGTGAATCAAAAAGCAGGTATTGGTCTGTGTGTGTGGGCTTCCTGAAGACTTCTACTTGGAGTCCCCGGTCTCCTCCTATCGTTACTGCACAATCTAAGAACGCCAATGTGTTATCCTTGGCATCTTCACGGGTGAATTTGATATTAGGATCTACAGAATTGATATGTGCAGTAAAAGGTTCCAAATCTTGAATTTTGATTTTTGTAAAATTATCATCAACATAACGAAACCAGTGTGTGGGAGGAGTGCCTGGATATGAGGCTAAGGCACTCTGTTCAAATTGTTCCATGTATAAATTAGCCATGATAGGGGAGACCGGTGAGCCCATCGCACAGCCATGAATTTGCCTGTAGAAGTTCCCTCTGAACTGGAAATAGGTGGTATTTAGACAAATTTCCAGCAGTTGGCAGATTTGGTCAGGAGAAAGTTTGGTTCTCTCTTCTAGCTTGGAATCCTGTAGTAAACTCCTTCTCGCTGCTTCGACCGCTACAGCTGTGGGGATACAAGTGAAAAGAGAGGTTACATCAAAGGAAACCATTGTCTCATCCTGACCAAACTGGAGAGACTTAACTTTGTTTACAAATTCAGCTGTGTTCTCAATGTGGTGCTCCGTGTTACCCACCAATGGAGCCAAGATGGTTTTTAGGTGTTTGGCCAAATTATATGTGATAGAGTCAACACTACACACAATGGGTCTGAGTGGTACTCCTTGTTTGTGTATCACTTCCAAAGTGTAGTGAAGACTGCAGTGAGCGCTATATTGGAGAAACCAAGCAGCCACTTCACAAGAGGATGTACCAAGAGGATGCACGCCCGAGTGGACCGTCTTCTGCCGTATATCTTCACCTAGAAGCCACGGGACATTCTTTTGAGGACAGTGAGGTTCAGATCTTAGCCAGGGAAAAGAATTGGTTTGAGAGGGGAGTTAAAGAGGCTATTTTTGTCAAAAAAGAGAATCCTTCTCTGAACAGAAATGGTGGCATAAGATATAATTTGCATCCCATCTACAATTCCATTATTAAGCCTAGATCAAACAAACAGGGAAACAATGGGGATAGCCAGGTCAGGGCCAGAGGTGTGAAAAAGCAGGCGTGTAGGGATGAATAGGGATCGTTAAGCTAGACGCCAGAGAAACAAAAGACCGAAACCAATGAGATAGTTCCGGAAAGTAGTTAGCTAGGTAGCTCCTCCCTACAGCAAGATATAAGCAAGTGTCTTACCAGTATTCTTATTAGAGCTGACGAAGCCTCTCGGATGAGCGGCGAAACGTTTTCAACCAAACAAACTTGGTCCAGTTGACAAATTGAACTTCTCCTGCTATCATTTTGGACCATACATAACTTTCAATAGGGACTCCTGAAACTTCCATATGACTTCCATTCTAATCAGCTCCGTATACTTACACTGACTGCCTATATAGGACTTTACATTGACCTACTTTCTACACAATAACACCTTCTCTCTTACCTTCCTTCAAGTACCCCCCCCTCTGTTTTAGACGCCCTTGTCCACTCTGCTGCCTTACATCCAAAACCTCTCCTTGCTCTAATGATTAAATTATTGCTCTTCACCCTTCACAGCTACAGCCGCCGCATTCTACGACCTGCTGTAGCTAGCAGAAAAAGGCCCCAAGATTGAGATGTGCCTCCGAACCGTGAGCTTGCAATTAATTAAGAACCTAATAGATATTCCCATGGCTTGTGTATGTCTCAAGGAGAAAGAAAACGTATTATAGAAAAGAAAGACCTGATTAAATACACTACCAGATGACATTGTGACACTAGAGTAGATTTTTTCCCCAACACAAAACAATCAAGCTATTATCCAACTACTGTAATAATCTCTTTAAACAGAAATGCTCATTACAAAATATGATTAACGAACTTCCAGATCCTGCCAAGCCGCTGATTTGATCAATTCCTTTTCAGGATTTTTTGCCTGTTTTGTGTCAAGATGAGATAAGGTGTAATGAACTCCAATTGCACACTCTTTGAGGCTTT
Organism: Paratrypauchen microcephalus; assembly: GCA_036785185.1. Classification (NCBI taxonomy): domain Eukaryota; kingdom Metazoa; phylum Chordata; class Actinopteri; order Gobiiformes; family Gobiidae; genus Paratrypauchen; species Paratrypauchen microcephalus. The sequence goes on along the minus strand of JAVJIX010000056.1, from coordinate 5,804,535 downwards.
ATTACAGTTATTACGTTATTTTTCTTGAGCAGTGGATTTAAGTTGCATTGCGAGTGTTTTGGTGTCTTCAGAAACAGCAAGGCGTCTCAAGTACATTTCCAATATGCAAGTCAGTTTTTCAAGATCTATAATGGGTCAAATTACAAAGGTCGTTGTGAGTCCAATACAATGTTGTCAGTAAATAACACAATACAAAAGTAGGGGAGACAACCTTGCAGTCACCTCAAGTTTAAAAAGACCAGTGAGGGACACCTGGGGAGAATGCAATAGGTTTTTAATGATCAACGTGTGAATAGAAAATGGTGCCTAAAAGTACATGCAGAATACATTATACAGTGAGTGAAGTTAAAAAAAACAAAACAAAATAAAACATTTTTTCCCAATTTTCGTTTAAACAGTTTGCAAAGTGTTCATGAAATGTAATTTAGTCTAACTATGTGGAAGTTATGTGCAATTCATTTTGGTTTAAATGAGAATTTAAGGTGGTAATAGTTGCAGAGCCTTTTCTAGCTTTGTAGGGCTGTGCAAAAATGCCTCTGGGGGCTCCTATTTTGCAAAGATAAAAGGTTTTTTTTTTTTTTTTTTTTAATACCCTAAATCAGGGGTCTTCAACGTTTTTCAGGCCAGGGACCCCCAAACAGATGGCAAACTGGGCCAGGGACCCCCTACTATATATACGGCATAGAATTGTGTTTTATATTAAATTGGGCTTAGTGTCATGTATAAACATTGCTACTCTGTTATGGTACATCCAATACAAGGAAATAATACACAGGTTAATACTGTATTTTACACTATAAAATATAAAATTATATTATTTTAAAGTGAAATCAAAAGATTTCGCGACCCCCCTGCAGTACCTCAGCGACCCCCCTGTTGAAGACCTCTGCCCTAAATCATTAAAGGTCCTATATTATGCAAAATTGCCTCTGTGCCTCTGTGAGCGTAAGTCATGTTATAGTGTTGCTACCTCCTTAGAAACATACCTGGAGTTGTGTTTAGTTTCATTCACACGTTTGAGTAATCCTGTATGCTGTCTGTCTAGTCTACATCTCCAAAGCACAAAATGCTTGGTTCCACCTTATGATGTCATGAAGCGGTAATTTTCAAGTAAACAGCTACTTTTTGCTTTTTGTTTAGTAGAGATTGGCAGTTCCAGAGCTGAAATTATTCAATTTATTCTAGTGAAGGTATATGAAGTTTAAAAAATATGAGCCCTTTAATGTTGTGAACTTGACTGCGCTTTTTTTTTAAATACTGTACTTGCGTTTTACTTATCTGGCTCTTAATTTTCTTCTAAAAACCTAAATACTTATTATAGTAAATGCATTACTATATACTGTACTAACTATGATTGTGAGTAATAGGGCCTTATGCTTTTGCACAGTGTCCCTTCACCAGGAAACAGTACTAAAGAGTTACATTGCTCATTTACAGCAAGATAAAAAAAAAAATATATATATATATATATATGAAGAAAACAAAAATGTATTACATGTTATAGATATGCATGGTGCTAAACAGTTCAAGAACAGATCTTTTAGTCCTGGTGTAAATGCTCTGTCCATTGAGTAAAGATGCCATGTTCCCCCTCAAAAATAACTAAAGCTTTTAAGTTTTCTTGTAATTCAGTAAATGAAACAGGGAAATAAGATACTTTACAGCTATAATAGTATACAGTATTGTAGTAGTATTCAATAGGAAAGGACACAGCACTAAACACAATAGAGCCATAGATGATTCACAATGCAGTCTTAATGTTTAGTTGCTATGGTTTCTGTCATTGAGCTCTCTTGCTTTGAATACATGTTTTTTTTTTCTTTTCCAATTCTATTGAAGAAAGCTTATTATATATTATACATTTTTGTTCCAAGGTTTAACATTCTACTCTTGCTTTACTAGTTTATGTGTTTGTTTTAGCTTTAAAAATACTTGATCCTCCTTTAGTCTTTGCTGTATGCAGGTTAAGCTTAATAAACATGAAAGCATTTACTGGCTCAGTTGAATTCAATTTCAAATGCACTCTGGCGCTACTTTTAGTTTTAAGGTCAAGTATGAAATGAGTTCAGGTCACTCTTCTGTTTTTCAATATCTCCTTTTATATGTTAATTATGTTTTTTATATGCAATTTGAAATTGACTTTTGACATTGGTTCTTTCAGGACATCTGCAGTTGGTCACCCTATCTGTAGACATCTTGGAAATCTTTTTTGCTTAGTCTAATTGGATGGAAATGGGTATAAAAATGAATGCAATGAGTGATTTGGAGAGCTCTTGTGATCAAAATGAAGGGTTTACATTTGATTAGCTGCCCTCATTACAAAGAAGTCTTACGTTTTAGCTGAGCCACAGCGTAACACACTATTACACTCTCCACTGACACAAATAGGAGTTTAATATGGGGAGCTTTGACAGAAGACCAAAAGATCAACATATTTATACGTATCTAGGCTTACATTTTAAATAAACACATTTTATAATCACAAAGTTGTAGTTGATACAGTTGTATCAAAAGATATTATGTTTTTCTGTTCCTCGGACCTCACAGAAAATGTAGACATGATTGTATATATAAATGGACACAGCTAGCCTGCTATCTGCTGCATTCCAAATGTAGGAAGTGAGTATGGGTGCACTTCTGGCTCCATTGATTTTGGTCTTAACTTTTTTAATTGTACTAATCCATTCTACAGTACATGATGAAAAAATCGAAGGCCCACCACACACTACAGTAAAAATTGCCTGATTTTGGCTGTTTGGAGTTCGAAAACAGCGCTGTGACTCCAGTTTGAAAGTAAAAAATAAAAGTAAAAATGCGAGAGTAGCACCTCGTGTGTTTACATCCACACAGCGAGTGGATCAGGGTGAAGCTGCAGATTAGCGATAGTGACTCTACTTCCTGTGTACTTTACTGCCAGCCTTCTGTGCATTAAAAATCATATGTTTGAAGTATTGCACCACATTTCACAAATAATAATAACTCAGTTTTGACTTGTATCAAAACTAGAAGTACAATGCTCTGATCTTTTGAATACTTGAAAGTTTTTGTTTCAAATTGTCAGTGATAGCATTATAGAGATGCAGCAGCCTTGTAATTATGATGATCAAAAAAAAAGAAAACATTTTTGAAAATCCATCAACTGTGGATGTGGTGGGGCCAGATAAACATTAGCCAATAGATAACGAGGCTACCTTGTTATCTATTTTCCAACCGGAGCTTCCTCCCCGTTAGCACAAAGTTTGTTGCGATGGCAAACAAGAATCCACTACCAGTTAGCCGCTAAAGAAAGTTTGTTTTTGAGGTCGCTGAAAGAAGAAGAGAAGGGGATAAGGATAAGGAGCGAAGTTAAGGTGATTCTCGGAGATTCCTTCCAGCGACGGTGTGCACTGAACAGAGGGTCTAAAGACTTATGTGTTGGTCGCTAAATTACTTCTGGACACGAAACTTCTGCTTATCATTTGAAAACGTGCAGTATAGTAAGAGCAGTAACAGCGATTCTGAATGCGCACCGGCTGTAAACAAACAGTGTAAGCGTAAGGAGGAGGCGGGAGGAGGCATTTCTCCTTAGGAAGCACACATGCGCAACATTTGAAAAAGGACAAACAGTCGCTGGAATTTCTCCTTCCTTTAAAAATCCTCTATACAACTTTTAAGAGTCTCAAAGCAAAATTGTTTAAGACTGAAAAATCCTGTAGTGTGTGGTGGCCTTAATTCTGGATCATAGATATTGGATTAAAAATACTATTCCTTTTCTCAACAATCTGACTATTAAATACCCAAAACAGCACAATATGTCCTCTTTAAATATGGTTATTATTTGTTTATCTGGACAGTGCAGGTTAATGAACATTAGCTAACACATGCATATAAACGGACTGGGTTACATTTATCCATCTGTTAACCCTATACATTAATACATCAGGTTACACAGACGGTGCCACCAAAGCAGCAGCCTTACGCAAGGACACGATAGCAGTCTGGAATCTAACCATCAACCTTCAGACTAATGGGCGCACTCCACTTTGAGCTTTTGCCACCTACTCCAATCCTCCCCCCTCCCCACTTGTGCATGCAGTCTGGCCTTGTTCCCACCCATCATATGCAGGGTGAGCCAAGGTAATGCCAGCACTTATTTCTGCCCCTCATATGCATGCTAATGTATGAAATCTCCCCCTTTTTCAGAGGATGAGAAATCACATCCCCGGTTTAAATATGAGCTGGCTTAGAAACTGACATCATAATTACACAATGTTCTGCGTCATCCTGGCTTCTTACATTAACTGTCAAATTTTTCAATTTTCTGGAACCGTGGTGGACATATGGATTGTGCTTTTGGCAATAATCTACTAGAACTGCATGCAGTACAATCAAGAACCATGTGAAGTACTGAGCCCAATTACCTACAGCTTCCATGCAAATGAGTGCAGACCTGGAGTCCACTCAGAACACCTCATTACACAGAGAAACAGGAGGAAGGCAGATACTCGACGCTCACACTTGGGTTAACGTAATGGTTAGAATGGCTCGCTTAGAGTGCCACTAACGCTGCTACTAGGCATTTCTATAACTTAATGTTACACAGTATTACTAAATCATTTTGGCTGTCTTTTTGCTCACGGCCCTGACAAAGAGAAAATGTAACTAAATGGCCTCAGTAATAAATACATTTAAAAACTATTGAAAACATGGCAAATTGGAGATGTTTCATTTGTACATATTAAAAAAAGAATGTGTTTTTGTTCAGATAGAAAATGAGCAGGGTAAAGGGGCACTAAAACAGCTTTTTTTGGTGAAGGGTCCACTACTACCCACTTGTCGCCATAGAGAGAATGTATCACATGTATCAAATGTTACAACATTAAACATATCTATCTCCATGGAGACAAATAGATGATCTGAGCTCTGTAACCAGACAGTTACAGCTCAGATCTATGGAGAATGAAACAGTTTAAATATAGTATTTAACAACAATAATACCAGTTAAATATAGGCAAGATTAATTATGCCATACAGAACAACATTCTATGCAAAGCAAATATCTCCACTGGGACAAGCAGGTCGTGGCTGGACCCTCCCTCTAGAAAAGTTCCATAGTTGACGTTCATGTTTCCCTGCATCTCTGGAGTAAGCCTCTCTGTTACAGTGGACTGGTAAATTCCACTCATTTCATTGACACAGTATATGTGACAGTTACTGTTACTTGGAGCAGCGGCAAAATTTACAGCAGTGTCTTCATAAATGCATACTGGAGGCCACAGCTGTCATGTTTGTTGGCTCTAAGTGTTTTAGTGTGCAAACAGAACATCACTGGGAACATGGTTGTTATAGCAATAACATATTCCCACTCTCTCTGTATTTATGCAGCATTTAAAGCATTTTCCCAGGGTACACTATTAGACTTTTCACTGGCTTGCAATCCGCTCGTCATTGACAATGGACCCCACGGGTGCGTTACTGGACGTGAGGAGGCCTACTTTACAATGATATATATTAGGTCTGGGAATATTAACGCGTTAATCGTGATTAGATTAATGTAAGTTATGATCGCGAACAATTTTTTAAATCGCGATCAGAGTTTGCCAGCATTTTCCGCAATTCTACCATCCATATGCAGCTCATTTGGTTGTATTAATTAAACTCATTGTCGGTTAAACGCGCTATTTTGAGTTTGCTAGTATTTTGTTCCTTCTACGCATCCGTAGGCAGCTCGAGCGGGCTTCAAGGGCTTCAATCAAGTCGTCGGCATTGGCAAGGAAGGACACGCTGTTGTCTTCAGTTTAGCCAACTTTGTGTAATGGACAAGCAGCGGTTTTCTGGACCTCTCAATGGTTTGTTTGAATATAAAAAACATCCAGACGGACAAATCGACAAGACTAAAGTAAAATGCACCCTGTGTCAAGCAGAGTTTCAATACCACAGGAGCACTTCTAGTCTAAACTACCACATCCAGGCTAAACACCCAGGTGCATCGACCGTTTGCGGAGCATCCCAGCCACAGATTCCCCAAACAACTATTTGGCAGAGTGCATATGGCGGCAGAGTGACAAAAGAAAAGATAACAACAGCGATTGCTAAATGGGTGGCAATTGACTGCAGGCCTGTCAGCATCGTTGAAGACTCAGGTCTAAGGGATGTTCTGAGGTTGGTATTTTCTGACCTGACATACACCTTACCGTTGCGGGGGACTATTACGAAATGCATAAAGGAGATATACAATACAGACAAAGAAGCGAGGATGGGCCTCCTGCAAAATGCTCATGCCGTGGCACTAACTGGGGATTACTGGACATCAGTGAGTAATCAGGCATATCTCGGAGTTACTGCACATCATATCGACACTGAATGGAAGTTACACTCATTTGCTTTAACAGTTTAACACACGGAAGAAAGACACTTTGCGGAAATATGTGCCCAGCATTTTTCTGAAGTAGCTGAGCAGTGGGGTGTTAAGGAGAGGGTGACGACAATCAGCACTGATAATGCCCGAAACATGACCGCAGCAGCTAGAATCCTGCCTTACAGACACATGCCGTGTATTGCACACAGTTTACAGAGATCCATCGTTATAGCTATCCGTGAGAGTGGCCTCGAGAACATCTTCCAAGTCGTTGGACATTTTAAACATAGCCCAGCGAATGCAGCTGAACTGCAACACCAACAAGTGGAGTCCGGACAGAAACAGGAGCCCCTCATTCAAGACGTTTGGACCAGGTGGAATTCCACTCTCGACATGATCACCCGGCTCCTCAGAAACAAGGATGCTGTCAGAGCTACACTTGAGCTCCATCGGCAGCAAAGAAGCATGCTGACGAATGCTGAACTAGAGAAGATGGAAAAGCTTGAAGCTCTTCTCGAACCTTGGAGGTAAGCTACTTAAAAAATAAATTTATTTTGTTAACGTATGAAAAAAAGAAAAGTGATCACTTTTTCGTTTTGATTGCTTGTTTGCTTGTCATGGTGTATGCGACTCCCACTTTCAACATGGTTGTCAGTTCCTGAGGGTTTTTTCCGCTGGAGTTTTGTCATGTCATCGTCAAATTGTTACACCAACTGCTTGTTTATAGCCTAAATAACTATTGCTTCCACATAACTTAGTAAAGTTGTTAAGTTTCATAATTGGATACGTTTTGATTGACTAAATCCATTTTGTATTTTATGGTTATTGTAAGGTTAATGTCACGTTTTTAAAATAAATACGCAGTGAGTCTCTTAACTGGGTCTAGTGCCCTGTAAGCACTGCAAGATGCAAAGGAGGAAAGCCTACAGTATGCACATTTTTTTCAGTAGGTTAATAATCTTGCAGTTGGGTATTGTTTAAATTGTATTTCTCTTGATCTTAATGTGCAGGATATCTTGACTTCTCTGGTATGTAACTGGTTATTAATTGCACTTAATTTTTCATGGCAGGTATGTGTCAGACCTTTTGGGAGGAGAGCAGTATGTATCCTGCTCCGTGGTCCTGCCTGCACTGTGCCATTTGTTCCGAGTGATGGAGGGGTGTGACGATGATCCAGGCTATGTGCTCCGGTTTAAAGCAGCCTTTACGTGTGACCTGATGAAGCGCAAAGAGAGTGCCGATATCCAGTGGTTGAGCATGGCAACTGCTCTTGACCCCAGATTTAAGGATCTGAAATGCCTTCCCAGATCTGAAAGAGAGGAAGTCTGGAAGTCAATTGTAGAAGAGAGTGCCCAGCAGCCTGAAGCTTGCAGAGAAATTGACCCAGAGCCACCTACAAAGAAAATCAACCTTCTGTTAGTTGCATCAGATTCAGATGAAGAAGTGGACCCAGCATCTGACATGACACAGAGGTGAGCCCAGCATCTCCTTAAAAGACTGTCCATTAAAATGGTGGTCTGGACACGCAGTGGCTTATCCAAGTTTGGCACCTCTGGCAATGAAATATCTAGCCACACCTGCAACAACAGTGCCTTGTGAAAGACTGTTCTCACTCTCTGGTCACATTATCCAAAAGAAGAGAGCAGCCCTGTCCACTGATAACATCACTAGATTGGTCTGTGTTAGTAATTGGCTCAAAGCAAAGAATTAGGGCCTTGTCCTTGGCTGTGCCCCCATTCCAAAAAAAAAAAAAGAAAAAAAAAAAAAAAAGAGTGGAACTTCACAGTCAGGCAATTATGGAAAAAAAATACAATGAGAATTATTACAATTGTTACAACATTTTATTGCAATTACTTGAGTTATTTATAGTTAGTAATTGACAGCTATTTGACAGAATTTCTGTTATTTTAAGTTATGAAGTGTTTTGTATTGTTATTTTATTACATTTTATTTATTGGTTATTTATGGTTATACTTATCTTAAGTATAGACAACTGGGTCTACATGGCACTTTTTCTGATTTTTTTGTGTGTTCATTTATTTACAATTTCTCAAAGTAAGCACTATTACTGGTTCATTGTTACTTTTTCCTTTCTCTGCACTTTTTTGAAATAAAAAAAATGGTGAGAAATACTTTGCATTGTGAGTTTAACTTTAGATTCGAACGGTCTTACTGCAAGATATCAATTTTAAACATGCAAAATAAATCACGATTAATCGCGATTAACTATGAAATTTCTGAGATTAGTTGCGATCAAGAAAATTAATCGTTTGACAGCCCTAATATATATATGTGCCACCATAGGTGGCCTTATATTGTTATTGTTGTGGTTTGTCTTCTTATTATTATTATTTTCCTCCTCACCCTCCTGGGCACAGTTTGGCGACTTTTTGATTACAAAATCTAAAAAAAAAAAAAAATTGGCGCAACAGCGCCCCCTGGAAAATCAACATACATTGCAACTATGGCTATACCTGAAGAATGAACTTTGTCATAGGCAAACGAAATTCAGGTGGAGGATAGGTCATGTCGTTCAGAAAAAATATATTGCACGGTTGCTAGCTATCAAACTTTGACGAGTGATAATTTGCACATACTTTGGCCGATTTCACTCAAACTTTAATTGTTGGTAAACCCGCCGGCCTTGAACAGAAATCTAAAATGGCCAATGGTAATTGCATGGAAGAGCAAAATTTTACTTTGTCGTAGACATACAAGATTTGGTACCCATATTCGAGGCATGTTGTTGATAAAATAAGTCAGTGACACCCACATGCCATCTTCAATCATGTTGCCATGGCAACAGGCCAAAAATCTGCCATTGCCAATGTGACATTCTGACAAAAACTTTGGCGTAGCCAAACCAAATTTGGTACACTGATGCATCATGGGAAAAGGAACAAAAAATATATTGTGACCACACGCCCTACCAAACCAAAATTTGCCATCTTGGATTAATTATGTGAGAAATTACATAATGTAATCCTTGGTAGACATCTAATTCTGCCACATTTTTATTTGTGAAACTTTTAAAACAGCCACAACCTCAAATATGGACACATCTTCAAAAAGACACGTTAGCACCCCCAACTGGTTAAAAGTTGAGACACACATAAAATTATAATGGACAAAATAACTCTACCGAAAAAGAGAACAATTTGTGTGTGACAGCATTATTAGGGGGCCAAGCATCGAAGGTGCTTAGGCACCCTATAAGAATTGCCTTGCGTTGCCTAGGCAAGTTGCCTAGGTAAGTTGCCTAGTAACCCTTTGATCTTTCCTTTGATGTTCTGGTCTCCTGATTCTTATTATTCTTTATTCCTTTCACAATGGGAATCTATGGCAACCCCTAGAACCGTCAGGTAAAAAGTTGTGAAATTTGGCATGCACATTCCAGCCAGTCTCCTCATTACCCACAGCAATTTATAGGCCCCCAGCCCCAACCATCTAGCGGCACCAGCAGGTCAAATTTGCAGAAATTTGTCAATTGCCTAGCAACGCACCTAGCAACCTTTGATCTGTCTTTGATGTGTCTGTTCTGACAGGGTTAGACCCTTACCCTGTCAGACCCTGTCAGACTCTGTTAGATCCTGTCAGACCTTGTTAGACGCTGTCAAACGTGCTTGGCCCCCACATTGCTGCTTGCAGCTATATTTATTATTATTATTATTATTATTATTATTATTATTATTATTATTATTATTATTATTATTATTATTATTATTATTATTATTATTATTATTATTTAAGATGCTTAAAATTTTAGAAAGAAAAATAAATGTTATTAGACATCAGGAAAATGTATTAATTTATTAATTATTCATTTATTTTACTGATCCAAGCTTGCAGATTTAGGCCACCCTATGACATACAGGTTCTGAGGACTGAATGTACAAGACACATGAACAGAGTTGGGAGAAATAAAATATGCAAGTAATCTCCTCTTAATCAGCTGAACTTGCTCCTATGGACCCACCACCTGTGGGAGGATTCATGAGGGCTGGTGCATTGTGTTCTGAGCAGCTTAATATTAATATTACATTAACTCAAATTATTGAGTACTGGCAACAATCAAATCTGTTGTAGTTGGGTTCCATGTGTTGGTACACTTATAGTTTCCCTTGGTTTGAACTCAATAATCTGAGTTTCAGATGAAAAGTTCAGTTTACTCAAAATTCTGTATGCATAATGTTTTTTTTTTTAAACTCTCGTTTTACCTGTTTTTTTTTGTTTTTTTTTACGTTTTACACCTTTTCATAGATAAATAACTTTTTTAATATACTTAATTATTTCATATTTTTTTAGTCAGCATAAACCCTCTCTTACAGGTGCAGGCAACGCGCCGGCCTTAAATCTTCTACCAGTGCGCAGCACCGCCTCGTAATGGTTTAGGCTACTTTCATGGCTACAGTCAGATAAGTTTTGACAGTCCTTGCTTAACAGACTGCAGATATCTCTGCATGAGAGTTTCGGGTAGCTTTCAGTTATTCTCGAATGGCATAGTGTGGTTGTTTGTGTTTTCTACTTAAATAGCGCACCTTACTTTTTTTTTCAAATGTGGGTTTTGGCCACCATTAACCATATTCTCTTAGCGGTGCTGCGTACCGGCTGTGAATTTTATACCGGTGCTGCGTTCCGGTGCGCACCACTTTACTTTCACCACTGCTCTAGACCAATCTCCAGCTCTTGAGTGTGCACTGTACATTCCTATAAAATATCCAAAGCACTGAACTGTATCATTTCTTTTAAAATTAAATCTTTTAAGTTAAAATAAACAGCATAACAATATTTATCATAGCTGCTCCCATCTGAATTAAATATTACTGGAACGTGCATATGTGTGCAACATCCTGGGGTGGTTTGCACTCATATGTTAAGCGGCTGGGATGAAAACCAGCTCCTCTAAATCCAAGGCCATGGTTCCTGACCAGAAAAAGTCTCAAGTAGAGGAGTTCAAGTATTTTGGGGTCTTGTTCACAACTGAGGGAAGGATAGAGTATGAGACTGACAGGTGGATTGGTGCAGTAATACAGTCGCTGTATTGGACTGTTGTGGTGAAGAAGGAGCTGTCCCATTGGAAGGACCCCAGGGAAGATCCATGACATGCTTTAGGGACTATGTCTGTTGGCTGGCCTGGGAATGCTTTGAGGTCCCACTGGAGGAGCTGTAGGAAATGTCTGGCATGAGAGAAGACTAGAAGTCCCTGCATAGACTGCTGCCCTTGCGACCCGGCTCCAGATAAACAGAAGAAAATGGATAGATGGCACAGAATCATAGTGGTAACTGTAAGGAGGGCTTGAATAGTGCCCAAGAAAGCTTGCTAGATTGCTCAAACATAGATGGGTGTCACATAAATCCCTTCAGGCATGTTTCTGATGAGGGAACAACATTATAACATGGTAGAAAGCTCCAAAAATGGGATCTTGCATAATAGCCCTTCATTAATATCTTTGACAACAACCCTAACCTTATGCCACAGTAATAGTTGTTTATTGTACTATTACTAGTTGTAGTTGTAGAAGTTGTAGTTCTTGTAGGCTTTGTTCTTTCGCAGACAATTCTTTGTTTCTTTACTAGTACTAGTAAGCCAGTAAGCTAGTAAGCTATGTTTACTCATTTACACATCATTCAGTTCAAATGGCTGATTTAAATAAACCTGCAAAACATGTCTTAAAATAATTGCATCTTCTGTCGGATTTTAAGCTCTAAGAAGGGTTGCCACTTCCGATTTCTCACCCAACTACAGTGAGTCAGTGTACTCCCTCACTAGCACTCAAACAGTCTGCTCCAATAGTCACGCACATTCGCCTGACAATGTCTTCTAATGTGATATCCTATTTTTATTTAGGCGATTGCCAACAGCACGGAATTCTTTCATCTGTCAGAACTACTGCGGACTTCAAGCCTGTACATTGACAGCCAAACCTGTAGAAAAAAGCACTGTGTAAAATGACCAGTAAAGGGAATTTAAAAAGTAAAAGGGGGTGGCATAGAGAGGTGAGCACAAAGCCTGAGGGGAGCACATCCATTTGAATTGAAGATTAAGCGTACAGAGACTTTTTAGCAAGCAAAGCACACCTGGTCTGTGAGGTAGGAGGAGACGTTCTATTTTCTGAATGCAAAATGCAAATGGTATTCTAGGACTGGCCTCTGTGTTTCCAGGAAATTTAGCTTGATCTTTTTACATCCGAAAAATAGAAATGATAATTCACCTTGGATGTGAGAAGATTTGTATAATGGTTTTAGGTGAGTGAAAGGGTAGACTCAAATGTGCAAATGTTTGGTAATTAATTTGAAGTTGTTTTAAAGGTTTTTCCACAGTATAGAAAGAGAAGCAGGTGACATTGCCAGGTCAAGTTACAGGTCATATATCTGGAGAGACAAGTGTACTCACAGTAATAAAGCACGTTTGTTGTGTTATTAAAGGTCCCACCACTTCATTATGAGCTCTGAACGAACCCTGGGTGTCTTTACTGAGGTTACACTGAAAATCAGGCCCATACCAGAGTATCAGAAATATGGATCTGTTGTATTTCCCATTTTTGAGCAAGGTGCCACTTGTCTACAAGAGGTTGCCAAAAAGAGGTGCGCTCCAGCTTCAATACGGCTCATGGATAATGAACAATTTAAATTTACACTGAAACCCCAAGTATCTTCAATTTTCACATCATTTTTGGATGGTTTGAAGAAATTTTACATCACAAAGTTCAAAGGCTTTGACCCCAAACGCCTGTATGTGGCCACCCTGTTGTTTGGGGTAGATCGTGAGAAGGTCCTGCAGCATGAAAAACAAGTGTATGACATTGCTGCGAAATTTGGGGGCCTGGCAGCTGGAGAGGACAATGGGCAGAGGGGGTTACATGTTGACCTTCGCCGTCGCGTACCTCCGGGACTTGGTTATGGATTATTATGTGATTGGAGAATCCTTTGAAACAGCTGTGCCTTGGGACAGGGTCTTGTACATTTGCCGAAATGTAAAGGCTCAGATCATTCGAGAAAAGACAAAGGAGTGCAATTTCCACCTGCAGGGTCACTGAGACTTATGATGCTGGTGCCTGTGTTTACTTCTATTTTGCCTTCAACTACAGATTATAAACAAGCAGACAAGCTTGTAGCACCAAAAAAGTCACCATGAACTTTTATTTTTAACTTTATGCAAATTTTGGAGAATGTAATTACAAAATCCATTGTATTCGCAACCTTTGTACAAGGGGAAAAAAAAAAAAAAAAAAGGTCAGTTTAGTCGTCAAAGCTTTGTTCAAAGTTTGAGGTCCAAATTTCAGGTGTATAAAGATATTGCTATTTTGTGCATGGTTAATGGTTAAAGGGTTTATACATATGCAACAATCTGGAGAACTTTCATCTTCCTCAGAGAGATGTTTTATTTACTCATATTTTACCTTTGTAACCCTTTTCCTTTTAAACTTCAGTGTGTTTTGAGATACAAAACCTTTTACTTAACACTTCAATAATTGGAACACACAAGCAAAGGCTCCAATCCCTGTTACTGTATTTTAGTCATGGCATTTTTCACTTAGCCTCACACGTGTTCACAAGAGTACTGTAGTGTTGCAGAAATAGATTATTATGTTATTGTTATGTTGCATTATGTATATTTACATGACAAATGTGCGTGTTCGCTTCAAGTAAAAAGCATTTTCTCTGTGGAGCCCTTGTGTCTATCTGAATGCCCCCTGGTTACTGGAGAGTGGAGATGTGATAAACAGTCATTATCAGCTTCACTGTGTCCAGCGAGCCACACAGACAGGTTTTTTTTAAAAAATACTTTAAAGGTTCACTATGTAGCATTTCTGGTGGACAGTTTGCCACATGCTGAGATACACTTTATTGTCCTGAAGGGAAATTTGTTCTCTGCAGTCTGCATTTGACCCATATTTGGCTTTTTTTTTTTTTTTAGTAATATAAAAACTGTATTTAGGAAGTAATGGAGCTACTGTGGCAAGTAAATTTCTCCTGTGTGAGATCAATAAAGTCTTAAAGTCTTAATGTAAATTTAATGCCATACAGCTGAACACTCGAAACAAAACAGTAACATCTCCATGGAAAAGCAGATGGCAAACCCTCCACCAGAAAAGTTACACAGCACACTTTTAAGTCACTCCCAGCTGGTGAAGCTTTGGGCCCTTCATTTATCATGGCATGCTGTAACCCAACCTAATTTCAGTGTAGCACATAATCAAAGAATGACATTTAGCAGTTTGACCCTGTTAGTAACCTTAATAAGTTCAAAATAATTCAGCAATAGTAATTTAAAAATAAATAAATTTTTAAAAAGACAGCTTTTCCATAGTAAGATATTGTGTTCTAACTTGTAGTGGCGTACAGTATAGGGCAAAGTATTTGGTTGTGTAGTCATGTTCTCTATATTTCACCCAGCCCTATTGAACTCATAAATATTGTTCATAAATATTATACATTACTTTTCATTTTGTATGGTGAAAATATGTGTACTGAATGTTTCAACTGTCCTGCTATTGACTTTAAAACTTTAAAAGTAAACATATACTTTCTTATACTAAACTACTATTTGTATGTTACCAAAAATAAACAAAAAACATTAGTATACTTTTGAGCCATTTTAATGATTGTAATACACTAATGTACTGTACTACAATAAGGCTAAGAATTGGATATTTAACTTTTGGGCCCGCACTAGTGGTTAGTAAGGCCCTGTACATTTTCACACCCTGCCGATGCCAGAAAATGCCACTGAAGGGTTCTATTCCAAAATCAGATACTAATCGATACAAAAACTAGTAGTGAAAGTAAATACTCAACAGATACTTTGATCAAGTATCAATACAAAAAAGTCACATTCACAGGACCTATACTAACCAGCTTTAAAGTGATCTTGAGGTGTATCAGAACAAATATAAGACCACATAGACTCGAATATGCCCTTAGACCCATGGAACCTACCTGGATGACTGAGAGATTACACTGATATAGGAGCACATGGTAATATAAAAGAAAGTACTATTTAATGTTAAAAATAACACTCTGTTGTATAAATGGCGAGTGTTTTTATAATTGTATCAGAGTCTGTATTGAGCATCAAGTCTATTCCGTACTTACGAATTCGAGTTCGAAAGTTTAGTATTGTGACAACACTAATCCCATAAAAATCCTTGACTTCCTTCTCATCCAAGTGCCGTGAATCTTAAACCGTCTCACCCTAAAAGACATTCTCCGGCCCATGCCCGCTCACTGGTGACTTTGCTCTCGTTGCCCGTCCCCCGCTGACATGACAGGAAGCAGACAGTGTCATTAAAACACCGGACATCTGCTGCTGCTGCTGAGGAGGAGGAAGACGAGGCATGGAAAATGTGACAAGGGCGTTTCCGCGGCGACAGATCTCAGAGCAACTGCTGGGAGCGTTGTACCTTTAAAAGCTCTTCACTCCTCTCTTACGTCAGTGCCGTAACTTCAAGGCTATTGGGATTTTAGCATAACGGATTCACTGTAAGGATTCTGTCATCTTGTTTGAAAATCAATGTTAACACTAAAGATTACAAAACAGGAAAAAAATATATATACACACATTTTAACAATCAGAGTATAAGAATAAATAGTTCTAATGCAGAAGAAGTCAATTTACGTCAGTACAGGACCCAGCACCCACTGTGATAGTACAAAATAACAACATATTTTTCCCATATGAATTATATTTATTTTTTATACATAATTCATACATATTTGTAATGATTGTAATTGTAAAATGTATGCTCTATAAGTGTGATATGTATGCTCTGCGCGGATAGAAAATGCATCGATCACACAGTTTTACTTTTGCCTAAAGACCTCCTGTGACCTGTGAAGACCTGTGGCCATGAGGTAGTTAATTTTATTAGTACTTCTGTGTTATCAAACCTACATGGAGTGTCTAATTGTATGTTTTATTTGTCCTGTAGTTTTCACGGCATTTCCTGGCATTTGTTAAGGCTAATAAATGCGCCAGTACTTGAGAACCGTGTGCAGTGTTGTCATTGAGGAGCTACACTGCCTATGCCCCTTTGTAGGAAGTATTATATCTCTGATGATGTAGATAACAAGGAATAAGCTTGCAATGAGTGCCCTTGGTACAACACAGCAGTGCAATTTTTCTAACAATATGCATGCTAAAAATATTAAACATATTATAGAGAATTTTTTTATTTACAAAAAACAAAAAAACGTTGTACCTTTTTCGTTGTACGTTTTCAAATAGCTATTCCATGTGGTAGAACACCAACGTTGCATTCATAGCACCGGTATTCCAGCATACACTTCACTGGCTACACTGTTAGTTATGACAACTTTCCTTGGTACTTTTAAAACAAGTGGACCGTGGCCTAAGTGCTGATGATTCGTGCTGGCCTTTATTAGCTCCTATTTAAATATGATGTGTGCAAAGAAGGTGCACGAGAAGGGCTGGAGTTATGGTCTTGGTGGTTTTGTGACCCTATTTTATGACCTAATAACCTAAATTAATTTTTAAATATTGACAAATCTCCCCTGTTTAAAAGTATCATATTGTAACCAGCCAAAACATAATGGAGAAGAAATTCAAACTTTCTCCAACCATTTTCACTTTTTTGTTTTTCCTATTCTTCCAATGCCACTTTCTATCAATATGGTGATATCTTTATCTCACAATAATTCATAACAGCCTTTCTATAAAAACTGCTTTCAAACAATCAAACAAATCCATTCATTGCACTGCATAAAGTTTCCCTTCAAAAGCAGAAGATTATCAATATAGATCTGAACCGTGTGAACCATGCTCTTCGCATCTTTTACATTACAGCTTTGTATTATTGCCTGTTTCTATGGCAACAATATAACAGCACATCCAAAGGCGGCATATTTATTAAGGATAAATGCCAGCAATACAATGTTTGGCAGTACGAATCTGTCAACACATGAGTCCTCGCCAAACCCCATGTGCAAATCTAAAATTATCTGTGCTGTGAGAGAGTTTGACACTAAATGTAGACTTTATATTGACTCTAGTACTTTTATGAGTTTATCAGCAGATGCTCAAAGCTGGTATTGGAGTATAGACCCAATAACTCACTGTATTAGAACACAAATCTGTGTTTTAACAATACATTTTAGCTGTATTAAATATTATTGGGCTATAGAATGTTTTGATGTCATCTGAGACCCTTTAATCTGTATTGGTATCAGAAGTGAAAAAGCTGGACTTGTGCATGCCTAGTGCAATGAATATCTGGTTTTATTTTTTATTTATTAAGTATCTGACTATTACCAAAAGCAGATGCACTAGCACAAACCAATAATAGTGGACTGATTATTTAAACAACAATAAGAATATTGAATTGAATGTCCCGCTTATATAGACCCTTTTTCTGTTAGTAAACAAAGATGACGTAGGCGTGGTGGCGCTCGCAGCCGGTGTACTGTCGAAATGGGCCGCTTCGTCAAAATGGGCCGTCTCGTCTACTGCGCATGCGCACCACCCCTTTAAGCGTTGTTTAAAGTTTAAATGCCGTTTAAATGCCGTCGAGCTGAGTTCTCGAGGCAGAAATGGAGTTGTTTTCAACAGTGACAATGCAAGCGAGTAACATTTTAACAATCTATTGGTTTTATAGAACGATATGTGAATGTTAGATTTGCGGCAGAATATCTACGTCAGATGATTATAGTTTGGATTTAACATTTGACTGCATCGTTATTGCTTTCATTCCATCGTATTTTGTTATTTTGTGATGTGAACGTAGAAAACATTGTATATATATGTTACATGATGTTCTTCTTCTTCTTCTAATTGTTTCTAACAGGAACGCGTTCATCAGCTCAGTGAAGACGTCTTGAAGGCTCGACTAGAGGTCGCATGTGCGCCTAGACGCATCATCGTGATAAATTTCCTTCCTTGGATGTATATACTGTATATAATTTAGTAAATAAATGTTTTTTTCTGTTGTCCCTTTTCCTGTCCTCATAAATCATTATTTAATGGGTCAAGTGGGCTGTCAAAATGAGCTCCCTTCAGTCAGAGCCTGATTTGATAGATAATATAAGTATGTCAGAATGAGCTCCCCTTACCTATATTCACATAAATGAGTAAATAATGGTGATTCTACAGTGGGAGCCTTATTTAATGGGTCAAGTGGGCTGTCAAAATGAGCTCCATTCAGTCAGAGCCTGATTTGATAGATAATATAAGCATGTTGGAATGAGCTCCCCTTACCTATATTCATATAAATGGGTAAATAATGGTGATTCTATTGAGCTGTTTGCATTGTCTTTAGTCATGTAAAATTCCAACTCATTTATATATGCGTAGGCAGTTCATTTTGACATGCTCCAGCTGAAGGGAGCTCATTTTGACAGCCCACTTGACCCATTAAATAAGGCTCCCACTGTTTTGATGAGTACATGTATTAACTTTGCACAAGTAGTGGAAATGTTGTTGCTAAAATGTATTTGGTTCTTAAATACACATATCGCAGAGTAAGGAGAAATTACAACTGGACAAAAGATTTTTTGGTTGAATACGTTTCGCAGCTCATCCAAGCTGCTTCTTCTGTTCTGAAATGAACTTGTATCGTGAGCCATGTATTGTGAATCGTGAGGGACACTGTGATTCCTAGCCCTAATTTATCAGTGGAATCAATTAGGTATATGTCTGTGTTATATGACAGTAACCTCTGTTTCATTGAAAACCAAGGCAATGTAAACCAAGGTCTGTACAGTCAGTGCTATGTGAAACTGTAGAAAAACATTAAACAAAGACAGAAACTGAATAGATAAAATGTCATTTGTCATTCCACGTGCAAGTAGTGTACAGTGAATGCTTTCAGATCAACGTCAGTCTCAGTTAGCGGTATGTTCTTGAAGCGGCCTTCCTACTCCCAATGCTGCCCATGCATCGAGGAGAGATCAAGGTCACTCTACCATTACACAGAATATTCTATGAGCTGGGCCATCTCCTGACTCCCCTGTGCGCATTAAACCTATTTCAAACTGTCAGACAGGTGAGGAGCAAGCCATGGATAAAATATTTAGTATACAAGGCTTTATCTGTGGGAAAAAAAGATGGAACAACAGAATAAAAAATGTCTAGACCAGGCAATAGGAATTATTTAGTTCAGAATGTCTTGTGTGTTGTTATTTTGCACAGTGCATCTTATTTACCTATTTACTCAAAAGCCATTCCAGTTCTTTATGATTTATCCTGTATTCTACCTGTCTTGGTAGAAAAATACCTTCAGGCCTTAGTTGCCTTGAAAGTTTCTGAAATTTGAAGAGGATTCAACAACAACAACAAACATCTTGTAGTTTTGTGTAATTTTGGTTTGATGTTGGCACATCTTTTATGTTAAACCAATAGAGATGTTAAGATTTAAATACTATACTTAACATTCATTCAAAAATATTGTGACATGTGACATGGATGTCAACAATTAATCAACTTACGATTAATTGTCGATCAAGACGTTGGTCAAACAAAATGCATTAATTGTAATTAATCGCTAATCGCGGACACGCGCACCCACGCGGTCACGAAACAAAGCAACCGCGCTGCGCCAAGCTCGACTCACAGCCGGCCGCAGGCGCCAACGGCACTGCCCGGTGTACACCAGGTCTAAACCAGGTCTAAACCAGGTCTAAACCGGTGGTTTAATCCTGGTTTAGACCTGGTTTAGATCTGTTCTAGAGGAGGCACGGTTTGAGCATGGGTCTCGTGCTCGCAGCCCCACGCCAGGTCATGCTGCGCTATCACACACGTGTCTGCCCTCCCCCTTCCCCCCACGCACGCAGTCGCTGCTCGCCTCAGCCGTGACTCGTGAGGTACACCGGTGCTGCTGCTAATAGCAGAGCTAGCACGAAACCAGGAAATAGACCCGCACGCGGCGCTTTAATCCTGGTGTCCAGTCCTGGTTTAGTCCAGGTTTAGTCCTGGTCCAGTCCAGGTATAGACCTTGTTTAGACCTGGTTTAGTTCACGTTTAGTCCTGGGTCTACAGTCTCTTAGCCAATCAGGACGCAGAACACAGTGTTACACTATAAAAAAAAAGTTACACTATAAAAAAAAACCTGGAACAGGGCCTTGGAAATAGCTACTCAACTTACGAAAATTCACGTTACGAAACCACTTCTGGAACGAATTAATTTCGTAAGGTGAGGTACCACTGTATAATAATACTATGATATATTTTTGACTCAGTGTTATGTATACTATAGCTTATATTCTTAAAGACCCTATTGAAACACTAAAATTCAGGTGAAAAACGCCGCTTATCAGTTAATCGTTAATCGATCGATAAGGTCAATCAACTATCAATTAATGAATTAATCGATAATTTGCATCCCTATCTGACATCAAATGAATTTGCCAATAGTGACACAGCATCTTATCTTACCTGGCCAGCCAGAACCGTTTTGACAAAACTTTACATAGACAAGTGGATCTGGAGCCGTCCTTTCATTTCATTTGCAGAGTGTGATTGACGGGTGGATTAACCAATCACGGTCCATTTGGGTAAAAACAAACATTACATTGGAGTTACATTAAAGAAGGGGAAAAAAAAAACACTGACTGAGAAATATGTTTTTTTGCAGAATCAACAATTAAAGCACAAAAATCTTATAAACTCAAGAAAGAGAAGTTATATATTTTGTTCTGAATGTTACGAGAATTTTGGAGAGGACACATGCTACAAATTAGTGGTTGTGTTGGACTGTCCCAAGTTAGGATGGACATTTTTCACACTCTGTAGTGCGATTCCAGACTGTTCTGCACTCAAACAGGCTGTAAAAGGGACTGGCTGGTCAGGCAACATCTTATGAGACTGTTCCACGACTATTTTGTTTATATTTAATACATTTTTTTCTAAAGCGACTCTATGGACATTTTGCAGGTCTAACCAGTATCATCAATTTTCATATATATATATATATATATATATATATATATATATATATATATATATATATATATATATATATATAGGGCTGTCAAATGATTAATTTTCTTGATCGCAACTAATCTCAGAAATTTCATAGTTAATCGCGATTAATCGTGATTTATTTTGCATGTTTAAAATTGATATCTTGCAGTAAGACCGTTCGAATCTAAAGTTAAACTCACAATGCAAAGTATTTCTCACCATTTTTTTAATTTCAAAAAAGTGCAGAGAAAGGAAAAAGTAACAATGAACCAGTAATAGTGCTTACTTTGAGAAATTGTAAATAAATGATTGAAGCCCGCTCGAGCTGCCTAGGGATGCGTAGAAGGAACAAAATACTAGCAAACTCAAAATAGCGCGTTTAACCAACAATGAGTTTAATTAATACAACCAAATGAGCTGCATATGGATGGTAGAATTGCGGAAAATGCGGGCAAACTCTGATCGCGATTAAAAAAATTGTTTGCGATTAAAACTCTATCGCGATTAATCGCGATTAACGCGTTAATATTCCCAGCCCTAATATATATATATATATATATATATATATATATATATATATATATATATATATATATATATATATATATATATATATATATATATTCATATAGAACCCTTAAAATGTATTATGGCCATTGTAAGTCTGAATATTTAAAAGTACTGAGTAAAAACAATAAGGTTAAGAGTAGCCTCAGTCACCAACACACCCCTTTCAGCTTTCCATACTTTCTATGTAGTTGTACGTTTGACCCTTTGAGCTTACCAGTCAAACCCAAGGTAAAACTATGGCATTCCTGACACGTGCTGTACCAGTTATCACGTCTTCTGTCTGAATGTAATTTAATAATCTACCGTTCCCTCTCCATCTCATAGAGCCTCGGGATGTCTTTTAATTGTCAGAGAGCTGAAATCCCAGTCTTTAGGCTTCATCTGTCATCTGACTCGGCACCCAGCACGATGCGATTTAACCAAGTCAAATGTACGGCTGCACACGTTTTATCATAACACAAACTCTTCAACTCATCCAAATCACTGCAGGACAGAAATGAGAAAATATGGAAGAAATAATAAACCCACGTAGCTTTCTTTTATAGCTGTCAACAAGCCTGATGGCAAGTGTCATTGCAAAGTAGAGCCACATGAGGAAACTTGGGTACGTTTACTTGTACTTTATACTAACTAAACTTGAATTAACCATAATAAAGCCTTGTCACTTGTCAGTTTTGAGCCATGTTAATATTGTTGCCTGCTCAAAAACATACCTGCAGTTGTGATTTCTTTCATTCACACATGCTTGAGTAACCCTTTATTAGTCTGTCTACATCTCCAAACCTCAAAATGTTCCACCTGGCGATGTCAGGAAGCGGTAATTTTCAAGTTAACAGCTACTTTTTACTTTTTGATGAGTAGAGATGGGCAATTTCAGGGCTGAAAACATCCGAATCATCCAAATGACAGTCTAAATATGCAGGGTTTGTGTGTTAAATGTGTGTGAACAAAACAATACACAACACCAGGTATGTTTTTGATGAGGAAACAACATATATATATATTATAACATCAGTCAGAATAGCATAATATGGGCCCTTTAAGGTACCTTATTTTTCTCTAGTACATTTTACATTTTAAAAATCTATAATTAATAATGTAGTCTAGGGTCCCTCATGATTTTATACTATACACAATATTTTTTTTTTTAAATTAATAGTTATAATGAGTCTTGATTTAAAACTTTTTCATATTGTCATATTTTCTAACAGACAGAACTTCTACTTGCGAAACTGGAATTGATTCGAAGGGAATTACTTTAAATGTTTCTTTTTCCCCTGGGTTATACATTTATTTATTTGAAATTGTAAACTGGCAGTAGCTGAGTACTTCAAAGCCTCCAAGTCTCTCCTGTGAATTCCTACTACTTCAAACTAAACTCACATTATTTTCCAATTACACTGAATAATAAACAACATAGTATTTTGTGACATTGGGTGAAAGTGGTGCAGTGGGTACAGCTCTTGACCCCCAACTATATGCTATTCAGATTTTTGCTCCAGCACAAAAACAGCAATTTTTTGTGATTCCTCGAGGAAAAAAACAAGATGATAACAATAAAAACAAATGCTTAGATAGGAATACGAGCTACAACTGACAGAGATTGTGTCATCAGAGCAACAGTGAAAAACGAGTTTTGTCATAAGACATCAATCACTTTCACAAATAACCATAATAAATAAATGTGTAAGAAAATAGTCTGCTCAAAGCAAAAAATATTGATAAAAAGTCTAGTGGAGAATAAATAGGCTTTTAGAAGTAGGAACTCTATAAGGAAATATATGAAAAGTTAGTTTTCTGCTCTTATTGATATTGGTTTGTATTGTAGTAGTATTTGTTTTTTTATAAAAGCATTTTTGAGCAATAAAAATACTGCTAATAAAATAAATATGTGATAAAAAGCATAATGCTATATTGTGGAATATTCCAGACAAAGGAATGACATCTTCATGGAGACAAACAAGTGATGTACCCTCCACCAGAAAGGTTACACAGTGCACCATTTAAAGTGAAGGTTTTTGAGATTTCCACCATGATTTAATGTTGTTTGTAGCACCTGGAGTTTGAGTTTTCCTCTCTTTTAATATTTCCAAACACTTCAACATTTGAGTGAAACTGGGAAGTCTCAAGTGCTTTTGAGTCAGTACATTGTCACTTACGTACTCTCACATGTTAACGCTATTACAACATGATATATTTTTTTATCCAAGTGTTTCTATGCCGGAGACCCAGAAAATATATATTTTACACATACACAACATGGAATAGTACTGCAGTAGTCCCAAAAATACTCTGAATGACCAAAAAAAGATACCATAGAAACATACTGGTGTAATCCCTCATTCATCCAGGAGAAGTTTCAGAGGTAGTCATCTTTAAAAAGTTGAGTTGAGACATTTCTATCTGGAGGTACAGGATTCTTGCTTTTCTGTCCACTATCTTGAAAATAGCTCCTGGATGGCAAATGAAATTTCAAAAACTTTCAAAAAGCCAGATGCCTATTTCTGAATCTTTTTACACTAAAAAAAATAAATATACTATTAACAATAATTTTAAAACATATTAAAAAGTCCATATTATGTTAATTTCTGATTTATGTTATAATGTTGTTTCCTCATCCCATCATACCTGGAGCTGTGTTTTGTTTCATTCACACAGGTTTAACACACAAACCCTGCATATTTAGGCTTAGCTTTTCCCTCAAACTGAAACACTCTGTTCCACCTCGTAATGTCATGTGGTAATACAGGAAATGTTTTAAACCAACCACATTCAGTAGAATCACTTCAGCCCTAAAATTTCCAATCTCTTGTGAACAAAAAGGCAAAAGGTAGCCCTTAACTTAAAAACTACAGCTTCATGACATCACAAGGTGGAACAGAGCATTCTGAGCTCTGGAGATGTAGACATACTAATAATACATGATTACTCAAACATATGTAAAACAAAACACAACACAACTCAAGGTATGTTTAAAGAGTCATCCATCCATCCAGTTTCTTCCGCTTATCTGGGGCCAGGTTGGGGGGCAACAATCTAAGCAGAGACTCTCAGGCTTCCTTCACTCCAGACAGTTCCTCCAGCTCCTCTGGGGGGGACCCCAAGGGGTTCCCAGGCCAACCGAGAAACATAGTCCCTACAGCGTGTCCTGGGTCTTCCCCGGGGCCTCCTCCCTGTACATGCCCGGAACACTTCTCGAAGGAGGCATCCAGGAGGCATCCGGAACAGATGCCCGAGCCACCTCAGCTGGCTCCTCTCGAGGTAGAGGAGCAGAGGCTCTACTCCGAGCCCCTCCCGTGTGACTGAGCTCCTTATCCTATCTCTAAGGAAGTGCCCAGCCACTCTGCGGAGGAAACTCATTTCGGTCATTACACAAAGCTCATGACAATAGCTGAGGGTAGGAATGGAGATTGACCGGTAAATCAAAAGCTTTGCCTTTCGGCTCAGCTCCCTCTTCACCACAATGGTCCGGTACAGCGACCACATCACTGCCGATGCTGCACTGATCCACCTGTCAATCTCACACTCCATCCTGCTACATATTTTGGGATATGTTTTGTTGAGGTCAGAGAGTAGTTAGAACAACAGGTGGTGCCTTACTGTCTGTAAGGCTCTATCTGTCCAGTAGCTTAGACCAGACCGTCTGGTGCCAAAGGCTGCTCCACTACACAACCATCTTCTCTATCACCACAGCAGAGTCAGAGGACAGGATCGGTCACTCTGCAGACAAGAGCAGAGCACGCTAATAATCTCAACAAGTCACTGTCATGCTCAACTGCCTCCCCTCGTGGATCTGGGTGACTTTTGAGCCTCGCTGGCATCCATAGGCGACAGCAGCAGCTGAAAAAGACAGTGATATGAGGTGGTGGGTGGGACCCTGTGCCAGTGGGTGTCAGTGAGGAGAGAAGTTGAGTAAGGGAAAACATGGTGCACAGAAGAAATTGAATGAAATTAAGTAATGATCTATTTGGTCTATATATGAAGTATTGTTTTTAATCTGTAACATTCAAAAAAGCAGTGGTGGAACACAATAAAGTAAAAGTAGTAAAGAACTGTACACATTTTAGGTAACAGTACATTACTTACTTTATTTTTAAGTGGATCATTTTTACTTTTACTTCATTACATCTGAAAGAAGGCATCTGTACTTTCTACTCCACTACATTTTTAAACAGGTACTTCAATACTTTTACTTAAGTAGATGTTTTCATGTTCATGATACTTTTACTTGAGTATTTCTTTGCCCTGGTGTCTGTACTTTTACTTAAGTAACACTGTTTTGTTCTTCTTCCACCACCACCGCCAAAAAATAAAAAGGTTCAGAACTCCACAAAATCATTGATGGTTTGATGGAAAATGCCTGGGCCTAAAACTACATAATCCAAGCCAATAAATCATTGTCTCTTTTTCTGAATTATTGTAGCAGGTAAATTATATTCATAGACTTCAGATTCCAGTTTATAAATTGCATTTTGAGGACTTTTCATTCAAAAGATAAAAGATCTAATATTTTGTTTTGTATTGGCAACAGTACACATTTTTAATCAGTCTGTAACAAATAGATATATATTTCACTTAATTTATAGTGCAGTTTTAAAATTTGCAGACACCAGAAATCATTATTGATTTCTCTTTTGAGCTCTTGGGGAAGAGCTTAAAACCTCAATGAATGAAGAGAATTGTTGGTGGAAGGGCATCTGATGTAAACATACAGGCAAAATTACTATTGCAATATTCTAATTTTAACAAACCAATATTTACCTGATATTTGTATTACTTTATTTCTATATTTTATTTTTACTTGTGCATTTACATATACATTTATATAATTATACCTTATTTGACATCAGTCTCTTGCTATTTTTGCTACTTATTTTGAATCTATTATTACCATTTATATTTTTGCTCTTTGTTATAATTATTTATTATGATTTGTGAGCTACTGTGTCCAAAGCATTCATCTTATGGATTAATAAAGTTTGTCTAAGGCTAATTTCAGCATAATTAACATCTCCATTCAGAAACCTCAAACAGTACCCGTAAACTCTGTTTGATGAGTTCATACATGGCAGTGATCCATGACCTTCCAAGTTGCTATCGTAGATGAAGTGCATTACGTCATCTCAAACAGCAGGGCCAGTTGAATTATAGCCCTGACTTTGATGACTTTGATGTGGTCTGTCTAGTCCCAGAATAGGGCTCTGGTTGCTCAGTATGGGGCAAAGATGCAGTCTTGCATTTCACACTGCGATGGGGGTGATGCGTGATTGGCCTCCTCTCATGCAGTGTGGAGTCCTTTTGATTTCCCTAGCCCATGTATTTGTATGGATCAGGTAGAAGTGTCCGGGTTTGAAGATTGTTTTATTTAAGAGGAGCGGGCGTCCAGCTGACACAAGAACAGGCTGCTTTCCCACTCACCCGTGGCATCACACCACATTTGAATAGACAGGCACTTCTGTGGTACTGTGGGAATTAGTAAAGAGTGTGGTTTATGGTTAGAATAACCCAAGATAATAGCATATTTATTTATTTTATTTATTTATTTATTTATTTCAGGGACAGTGCACATTAATAAACATTTGCATGTAAATATGCCAGAATTAGCCTGAGGGCTATTTTTCATCTGTTGTCCCCGACAGGTGTAACATGTCAAGATTCAAGATTCAAGATTCAAGATAGTTTATTTGTCATATGCAGAATTAACACAAGGTCAACAATGCAATGAAATGCTTAGGATCTGTAGAACCGTTGACTCGCTAAGATAGTCAAGAAGTACTAATAACATGCAATAATAGTACATGGTAAAAAAAAGTGTTGCAAAAGTGCAGGGGAAGAAGTAAACAATATAATAAACAATATAATAAAATATGTAATAAAATGTAATAAAAAATACAGGGTACAATGTACAAGGTGCAGGTAGGATTAAATCAAAGATCAAATAACCTACAGGAAGTAAAATAGAATAAAATAGAATAAAAACAGGGTTAATATTTACACTCTAAAATCCTTCTTACATACAGTCACATACAGCTCCATGCAATTCTATACAGACATAAAACCACATTCCGCCACATACATTCATTTCCAGCCACAAACACTATATACCGTTAAGAGCATCACATACACATACATACAGACTCATACAATCATACAAACAGTTCATACAAAGTATGAACCAGCATAATGATGTGGAGACTGTAGGCTTTAAGGTAGAGAGTATCCAAGTGAAAATATAATCAGTCCTTTTGGAAATGCAAAGGTGCACTATGTAACTTTTCTGGGGCCTCATTTATAAAGGACTAAGCAGGAATTTTCCTTAGCTAGTGCGTACTCCTAGTGGCCTAGTGGCAAACTCCAAATTTAGAATACCCTCCATGTGCACTCCACCACGCAATCTGTGCTTCATAGATCTCACCTGTAGCTAGAATCTGTGCACGTGAACCCACGTCACGCCACGCCCTCTTCACACCTTCCCCTCACCATAAAAGGACTCGTGAATGAGATTTTCCTAAACATGAGCTAATAATGAATAGGTTTGCCCGAGACACGGGAGACAGAGAGGGAAGGGGGATGCACTGTGCAGCACCACAGTCATGTCAAAGGCTTAAACAAGGTTTTACAAATAAATACAATACATAAAATCGACTTATCCCTTAATTTGATAATATTTCATAATATTTAGGCCATGTATCTTAGCATATAAAGTCAAATTATTTTCTCGCTGTTTCAAGAGATTTATCGTTATATTTTTAAGTATGCCTATGATATATGTGGAGACTGGCCCAGTATACTAGTAGATATGTACGTGATGGTCTGAATGGTTAAAGGAGAAGGCTATGAGCTCCTGTGAGAGATTCAGATGTCCTCCCTGGGAGAGCGAAAGGAGAGAGAGAGGGATATGTGGATCAGCGGCCAGGAGATGAGATCATGCACTGTTATTCTGCCAATAAAAGACCACACGAAACATCCGAATCTATCCATCTACTTACCTCTGTGAATGCGTAGGGCTCAGATATTATATCGCATCATTTGCAAGAGCTCCCCACACATAAATGCAGGGATATATATATATATATATATATATATATATATATATATATATATATATATATATAATATATATATATTTGGGGCCAAGCAAGGCACCCATAGTGTTTCTACTGATTCTTATTGGGGCCAAGCACCGAAGGTGCGAGGCACCCATAGTGTTTCTACTGATTCTTATTATTATAAAATATTCTTTCGCCTCAGGGAGTCTATGGCAACCCCTAGAACCGTTTGGTAAAAAGTTGTGAAATTTTGCATGCACATTCCAGCCAGTCTCCTCATTACCCACAGCAATTTATAGGCCCCCACCCCCAACCCTCTAGCGCCACAAGCAGGTCAAAGTTGCCCTCTAGGGCCACCAGAGGGCCAGTTGCAGATTTGATTGGCTGTCACGACAAAACGATAAGAGATATAATAAAATCCAGGCATATTTCTGATGAGGCTCAGTCCAAAGATGCTATGTGCCAAATTTGAGCAGAATTGGTCCAAAATTGAGGGAGGAGAAGCGTTTTGAGTGTTTTTCATAAAATTCAAAATAGCGGAAAATGACGTCATATGGTGACGTCATGGTGCGTTGGATTCGGCTTGGCCCAAGGAGTCCAGGGATGCCAAGTTTTTGAAAATTGGACATACAGTTCAAAAGTTACACGCAGAAATGTACCTGAAAATTCCTTCCGTACGCCCTATTTGCAAAAACTTGGAATCCCTAGAATCCTTGGGCCAAGACGAATCCAACGCATCCTATGACGTCATGTCCGCCGGAATAGAATGTCCGCCATCTTGGATTTTATGAAAAACACTCAAAATGCTTCTCCTCCCTCATTTCTGCTTGTAACTTTTGAACCGTAAGTCCGATTTTCAAAAACTTGGTATCCCTGGGGTCCTTGGGCGAAGACTAATCCAACGCATCAAATTGACGTGCGTTGACGTGCGTTTCAGCTCTCTCAATGAAACTTGGTGCGCAATGTACCATCCATACAGAATTAGCTATACCAAATTTGGTGCTCATTGGCCACTAGGGGGCGCTACAACATGCAAAAATATGTTTTGGGCAAAGACTGATCCAACACACGTCATCAAATTAGGCTGGGTCACTGCTTTGCCCCACATTGCTGCATGCAGCTATATTTGGGGCCAAGCAGCGCTAAGCTGCAAGGCACCTATAGTGTGTGTATTGATTCTTATTATAAAATATAATTATATATATATTGTGAAATTATTATTATTATTATTATATTGTGAAATTTGGCATGCACATTCCAGCCAGTCTCCTCATTACCCACAGCAATTTATAGGCCCCCACCCCCAACCCTCTAGCGTCACGAGCAGGTCAAAGTTGCCCTCTAGGGCCACCAGCAGGTCAAAGTTGCAGGTTCTATTGGCTGTCACGACAAAACGATAAGAGATATAAAAAAATCCAGGTATATTTCTGATGAGGCTCAGTCCAAAGATGCTATGTACCAAATTTGAGCAAAATTGGTCCAAAATTGAGGGAGGAGAAGCATTTTGAGTGTTTTTCATAAAATTCAAAATGGCAGAAAATGGTGCGTTGGGTTTGGCTTGGCCCAAGGAGTTCAGGGATGCCACGTTTTTGAAAATTGGACATACGGTTCAAAAGTTACACGCAGAAATGTACCTAAAAATTCCTTCCGTATGCCCGATTCGCAAAAACTTGGAATCCCTAGAATCCTTGGGCCAAGACGAATCCAACGCATCCTATGATGTCATGTGCATCTTGGATTTTATGAAAAACGCTTCAAATGCTTCTCCTCCCTCATTTCTGCTTGTAACTTTTGAACCGTAAGTCCGATTTTCAAAAACATGATATCCCTGGGATCCTTGGGTGAAGACTGATCAAACGTGCGTTGGCGTGCGTTTCAGCTCTCTTAATGAAACTTGGTGTGCAATGTACCATCCATACAGAATTAGCCATACCAAATTCTGTTACCAGAATTCTGAATTCTGTCAAAAAACGTTGTGTGTTTTACCTGTCCAATTGTTGTTGTAATATGTTTGCAAATATTGTTATTGACTGTACTGCACTTTTCATCTCTGTCATCTCCGAGTCGGCGGCGTGCACATGTCTCTATCTCTGTTCTGCTTGGTCAGGGGGAAACGAAATTTCGATCTTCTGTGTCTTGTACATATGTTTTTTTGACAATAAAGCAAATTATGAACTAACTATGAACTAAATGTAAAGTGGAGCTGCGTTTAGTCCCAGTGCGTCATTAAACCAATGCCTCGCTCCTGTGCTCCTGAGGGAAGAGATTTATCTCAGGTCTGGTCATTATTTCATTCTCTCTGTGTTGGGTCACAGCCACAGACTGTGTTTTATATAAGTCTATGGTCACGACGCGGATGCTGCACTGGAAAAATGGACACGCTTGTGCACAAGAGCGTGCGGTATCAAATGTATAATATTGTCGAGAATCATGAGTCAAATAAACAGCCCTTCTCCGTGTTTTGGCTAACCTCTGCTCAAACTCTCTCCACCTCTGCTCCTCTCCACGAGTGTCACCTTTTCCTTGTGTCTTCAGACTTTGCACAGAACGCACAGCAGGGTCCGAGCTGCCGTAGAGATAAGCAAAGCGCTGCAGTTAGGAGTTTCAGAAATCCAGCGGTTGGCATAAAAAGCACCTACGCAATGCTTAGTGTGTGAGCAAGCTTTAATGAGGCCCCTGGTCTCACCTATAACTGAGCCTGGTGATGTCTCCTGCTTGTCTCCATGGACATACAGGCATACTCAGACATACTCCAGGCTATACAATAACACATTTTACATCGACCCAAGCAGGTGACGTGCCCTCCTCTAGAAAAGTTATATTGTGCACCTTTAAGTAATTTAAACTTTACAATATTGTAAAAATGTTATCTAATAGTGATTGTACAGATGCTTTTCTTAGGTTTCAGAGTTAACACTGACTATTTCTTACATGTATTGGGTTTTTACTCAAACATGGTATGCTATCTCACTATCTATAGCAAAGATCCAGTCTAGGGTACCCCATATTGTTGATGTAGTGAATGGTCATGGTTCATACTCACATGTACTTAGATGGAGGACTTGTAATAATAATAATAATAATAATAATTAATAAGACTGACAGTATTGGCTTCTGGATCAGTTTTTCCCTCTCTGCCCAGTGTCCAGGGCAGAGAGGGAAAAACTGATCCAGAAGCCAATACTGTCAGTCTATAATTAAGCACTTTGACCTTTTAAACTGCACAGACTATTCAGATGGTCAGAGATGCCAAACGAAATGAATTCTTCAAGCTTCTAAGAGCTAATAGACTCAGATATTTCCACCACAGCTTTTCTGTACTTCTGATATTAGTGAAATGTTATGGAAAAATTATTTGTAATTTATAACACAAAGGAGACAGAGAATCAATCAGAGAAGTGTGCATCTGTAAGGGCCCTAGTGTCTTCTATAGGCCCTGTTCCCTACCACTCTAACTCTCTGTGGCATATAGGGCTGGATGACTAATGAAGGCTTATGATACAGGGATTAATAGCTCCACAACATTGGTCCCAGTCATTCTGAGTTAGGGATGAAGCTGTACACAACAAGTAAGAATTGTTGGGAATGTCTATGATATAATGCCCTAACTGGAGGCATTGTTTCTGGGTGCATTCAAGGAGTAACTTTGGCTGCAAAATCGCATAAACAGTAATACGAAATCCAATTGCATTTTAATTCAACATTATTTGGTTGATTTTGTGAGTTTTTTTTTTTTTTTTTAAACTTGTGCGTGAACAATTATTTGAACAAAGGCAGATGAAATTTCTCATAATACCCTTCTTAATAAACATAGAAAGACACAATTACAAAGTGTTACAAGAATACTTCTTGTTGGCATCTTGTTGAAGTGAGTTTGTCTACATTTATCCTATTTTTTTAGAATAATGCACAAAATTACATAATAATTAAACAAACAGTAAAATACACTATACACTACAATAACAAAGGATTACTGAAAGTTAAAAATGCTCTGTTCCACTTTGTGATGTCATGAAGCTGTAGTTTTCAAATTAACAGATAACTTTCACCTTTAGTTCAGTAGAGCTTGGCAATTCCAGGGCTGACATTATCCAAATGTTTTTCGTGAAAGTATATGGAGTTTAAAAACACAGTGGAGTACTTCTTATATCACCACATGGCATCACAATGTTTTCTAAATATGCAGGATTTGTGAATGAAAAAAAATGTGGAAACAGCATTATGACATACAGTAGATCAGAAAATAGAGTAATATAGGTTCTTTTAAGTTTCACAAGATTGCAGGCTCAAGACCCAAAAAAGTCACATGTTTAGCAAGCGCATTTCCTTTCCCATATAGATTTTAGAACCATCCAGTCTCCTGAAAATGCAATTTCAGTGTATTCTTATGTCTACAATGAGGAACACTGTGATATTGAAGGAAATCAGTATGGGCGCCTCTCCATTGTGAGCACAGAGCAGTTCTGTGTGCTCTCCTGTCTGCAGTAGAAGTGTTCCTGTCATTCTGCAGGTGTGTTATTACCTGATGTAAGGACCAGGGTACAGACTGTGTGAGCTCATAAGATGGGATATCTTTACAAATACGTGAAAGCCTGAGCGTCTCCAATGCAGAATAACTGTGCACTGTTATTTTATGGTATTTACCGATTAAGCAGGCTTATGTTAAAGGTCCAATATTACACAGCATGGACTCTTTTTTTTTGAGCTTTAAAGGGATAGTGCGTTTTTTTTCAATTTTAATCTGTATGGGTTTCACTTGTAAACTTCCCCTTACGGCGGACCGCATTTGCCGTACACTTCCGCTAAAGGTTAACAGGCTAATACAGCTAATATGCGCGCAGTGATACGAATCGGGAGAGGCAATATGCGAACGCAATCTATGCTGCTGGATATTTCGTGGACAACTGTTTGGGACGCAAATATATCAACTTTCGGACAAATGTTTTGTTTTGAGAAGAAAAACAAGCTTTATTTCATGTTCCAGGGAAGTTACCAGACCTACTTACGTGGGCTCCAGAAAGCGAGCCGAACCGGGATCAGCTGAGAGTGTTAGAGGTAAGCCGGTGTCAACACACGTAACTTTTAGAAGGAAACGCATACAGATTAACATAAAAAACAAACAAACAAACAAACAAAAAAACGCACTATCCCTTGAAGCCATGTTATAATGTTGTTAACCTTACAAAAACATACATGTAGTTGATTTTTGTTTCATTTACCAGGTTTGAAAGACCCTGCCACCAAAAAAAGTCACATATTGCCCCATTGATAAAGTAGCTAAGAAGTGTGTGCTGCATGGTAGTAATAGTTATGTCTGATTGTCTCTCCCCTTGCTTCACCCTCATTTCACACGTCTCTCTGTCCTTTGCAGCTGATGCCATCAACATTCCCTGGGGCTGTGAAGCTCACTGAAAGCACTACTCTGTTAGAAGCTCTTACTCAAATTAGACTTTAACCTGAACTTCATTTTAACACAGTCTGACCGGAAAGAGCTCACCTGGCTGGAACTATAACAGATGAGCTGATTTGTGCTCTTAAACAAGTCTCTCACACATAAAATTACAGCCACACTCTCACCTTTTTTGTGGAAAACACATAAACAGGATGAATGCTCATATTCATAACAAGCCCCTGAAAATTTGTTGTTTAAATCTGTTGTGTTTTCAGATCTTAAAACTTTTTGTGTTTACTAATGTGTGCATAGTGTTACCATGGAAACTGCTGAACATTCCGCCAATAGAGATACATGTAGAACACTCTCAGCATAACTCCCTCTCGGTCTTTATACATAAATTACAGACTAATAGATTAAGCTAATGCAAGTATAGCCAGATGTCACTGCTACTACAGTACATTAAAATCCTCGGTAAATATTTCCCATGATGCTTCTTGTCCTAACATATCTTCATTCCCTGTTGACCTATGACCAATTCCATAACTCCACAGACTTTGAAAATACATTTGGTGTAATGTTCTTGGCTGATCCTCTTGGGTTTGACCTGACATAACCTTATCGTCTTCTGCCCCGACTGGAGAGGCAACTTTCCTTGCATCATATTTACAGGTGAAGGAGGCTGGGGAACTTTTTACAATTTCAGCCCGGGCCACAATAAGTACTGCTCACTCCTCCGCACAAAACCCATTTTGAAGGCTCACTGGACTTCTGAGAAAGTGCTTAGAAAGTGCACAGTGCACCGCCTGAACTTGGGGCATATTTTTCAGCAGCTATAAAGGTCCAGGTGCAGTCTATTTAAATGTGGGTTTAATGCAGTCCACTGTTTAGTATGAATCCATTTTGGATATGTGCCATATAAAAGCAATGATTGAATGTGTTTTATATTCTAGGCACAGAGGTCTTTGGGGGACTATTAAGAACACATCAGTATTTTCCTCACATGAAAATGTATAATAAGTGCATTGATATAAATATCTTCAAGGGTAATTGTGACAAGCTATAGAAATAGTCCTGAATTGGTATGAAGTATTTTTCAAATTGTCGCACAGTATGTATAAATGAACATAGCTAACCTGCTATCCACCACGTTCCACATTATGGGCACGGTTCTGGCTCCATGGACTTGTTGTATATTGTGTGTTCTTATCAAGAGATGACCAAGATTCAAAAAGGTTCAAATTGTCCAAAAGTTTATTTCCCTATCAATATTTCACTGGTGCCTACAACCTACATATGACTTAACCAGCATGTACAAAGAAATGACTACCCCTTCCCAGGAGCTTACAGTCTTACGCCAGGAGCTGCAAACTGACCGCTTGCTCTTCCCTCACACAGATAAAATACAATATGCAAATATTATGTTGATTCAGAATCCGCCTTCTGCTCCAGCCCACATTCTTCTGCTGCATCCGCGCAGTCTTCCTTTGCTCCAGTCTTCCCCTCCTCCACAGAGTGCTCACCGACAGGAACCAGATCCTTCCTGTCGCACTTTCCACAGAGAAACAACCCCCATTGTGCAGAACACACTCATCTCCAGTCTCAAGTAAATGTTTTATATGTTGTAAGATATAGAAATATGATTATGTATATGCATGCACCTAAAATTTATTAATTCAACATTTCTTCAGACTTCAGTAGACTTTAAATTAAAAAATAATCACCACTCTGTGTAACTGCTGGAGTGAGGCTCATCATTTTGGTCTTAAAATGCTTATATTAACTCGCTCTACATGATCCTGGTGTTTTTATTTTGCTATTTTCGGCCAGCCTATGTGAGCTTCATTTGACTGGAGCCGCACACTATGGGTGATGTCACACTCCCTTAGTGCACTGCTTTATACAGTCTATGGTTCACACTTGCACATTGACCAAAATTGGGACTAAACCAGGA
The DNA here is from genome assembly GCA_036785185.1 of Paratrypauchen microcephalus. Lineage (NCBI taxonomy): Eukaryota > Metazoa > Chordata > Actinopteri > Gobiiformes > Gobiidae > Paratrypauchen > Paratrypauchen microcephalus. Next base: position 5,768,316 of record JAVJIX010000056.1, on the reverse strand, counting down.
CTAAACCTGAAACTAAACAAGGACCTAAACAAGACCAAACCAAGTCCACATCAGGAGTAAACTGGATTCAAATGACCTTTTAGTACTGTGTCATAACTTACTGCTACTGAGTTCAATTGCCAGCCTTACCTCAGCATATTAGTCATAATTGAATGTTTAAGCTTTCACTGGTTGTTTTACAATAACATACCAAAAAATGTATATGTCTAACGATACGGATACGGATACGGAATGTATTATTTATTTCTTAATTAAGCCACTGTAAATACATTGTACTTTGCTGAACCCTGTTGTAAAATTTGAAATACCCTATATGCCACTGGGGTGACCTTCCTGAAGCAGTGGGCACTGAAATCTTGAGCTATGGCATGATCAATACTATCTATGGAGAATTTAATCTATTGTGTACATTTAGGCACAGACCAAATCCACTTTATTTATGTACCACATTTTATTAAGAAGCAGTTTCCAAAGCACTGCACAGAGACAGTGAACTGTAGAAAAACAACAAAGCTAATTCCTTTAAGCTATTCCTAAAACAATAAAACCAGTCAAATGAAGTAAAAGCCATACCAATAAATAAAACCAATAAAATATATTTTAACAAGTAAAAGACACAGAGGACCACACCACTCACGCAACCCTGGGAATAAACATAAGTCTACCAGCAGAAGGCACCAGACGTTTATACTCTAGTCTATACGCTAGTGTTATTTTGAAGGCCAAATATATCATGAGATACTTGGTAAGAAATAATTGAATCACTACAAGTGTAAGTTACAAAAAGAACATTGAGGTAGCTAAGAAATATACACTTATGTTGACAGATAACAGGTAATAGAGAATTGCTTTATAGACTTTATTGTGGATAAAAGGTGGTTTTGAGGATACAGCTGGCCACAGTCTTGTTGGAAAAGTGCCACTAAAGAGCCACAAGAGAAAAATCTGAGACAAGACAAAAACAGAGGCGAGTTAGGAGGCTCTGGTGAGTCATCGGGAAATATAGTTTTATACACAAAGGAGAGGGAGGTCAAAGGCAACAACGAGAGAAAAATAGTAATTAGTCTGCTTCCTGAAAATAGCGCTGGTTATGACTGCACTTTTTTCTCCCCCCAATATAGCCACCTGTGTTGCTTTTGTTGAATAGACTATTTTATCACATTGTTTCCTTGCCATTGTTTTTGACTAGCCTGTTTTTGAAGAGCACAAAAGCTTTTGTTATTGAATTGTAATCTCCTTCAGATGTGTTCTGTCAGCAGGAAATGGGAAAGATTTGATGTTGGAAAATGAAGGATTTTCCTGAAAAGGTCATTTATTTATTTATTTATTTTTTGATGATTTATCATGTGTGATTTCACAAACTCAACCTCTGAACTAGTTAATTCATTTCATGTATATTGTATTGTTCATGTATTATGTATATTACACTATTTTTTGATTTTTGTTATAATGTTGTTTCCTCATCAAAAAGACCTGGAGTTGTGTTTTGTTTCATTCACACATGTTCAACACATAAATCCTGCATAATCTTCTCTCAAACAGAAAATACTCTCTTCCACCTTGTGATGTCATGTGGTACTCCATTGTGCTCCATTGTGTTTTTAAACTCCATAAACCTTCACTAGAATTATTTGGATGATTTCAGCTCTGGAATTATCAATCTCTACTGAACTAAAGGTAAAAAGGTAGCAGTTCTCTTGAAAACTACCTCTACATGACATGACAAGGTGGAACAGAACATTTTGAGCCTCATTTGGAGACTCAAACATGTGACAAAACACAACTCCAGGTATGTTTCTGATGAGGTAACAGCATTATGGCTTAAAGCTCACAAAAGTCAATTTTGTGTAATATAAAAGCTTTAATATATCAAGATGTATTTTGATATTTTTACACAATAGAAGATACAGTAACTACTAGCATGCACTAGCAAAATGGTTAGTTAAACAGATCATTAATTTTAGTTTTGTACAGAACAGTGTACAGAACAGTAAATTAGAACTAGTTCGTTCTCTTTCTGTATTTTGAATTTCATTAAGGTTACCATACCAATTCAAACACAATTCAGTTTTAATAAAATTGTGCAAAGTAAATTATGTTAAAAAAAACAAACAAACTCTAACACATGTTTAATTCCTGGCCCACTACATAGGAACCCTTATTATGTTTCTGGACTAAACACAGGCGTTAAAAACCTGTTAGAAATTGAAGTTCCGTATATCTTGGCTAACTTGCTACTGCTATACTATCAATATTACTTATTTTGCTGACAGTGCTTACAAAATGACTGCAGAGACATTGAAGAACATGATTAAAAATACCAGTGCTGTCAAAGCTACTCCACAAGTCATTATGGCAGGTCTCAGTTCTCACTTCAGTGTCAAATCCTGAAAAAAAAATAATTGAAGCAAATAGTGCCAAAAACCTAGGTCCCATTCCAATATAAAAGTTAGATTGAAAATAACACTTTTCCTGTCACAGCCAGCGCTTAAAGTCAGCAATATGCTAAAGAGTGTCTGACATGGCGTGCAATGGGAACAGCTACGTAACACAAGCCAAAACAGAGCCAAGGTCAAGACCACAATCTGTTTGTGGCTCCACTTCCCCTAGAAGGTCAACTGTGAGGGGTCGTGACCTCTTCTTGACCCTCCAATCATGTACAGTCATGAGTCTCCCAGAGCTCCAGTGTGGGGGAAATCCTATACGAAAACATACTGCTTCAGCAATGTATGTGCGCGCTGAGATTTGTGGTGTAGAGAATGTGTTCCAAAGGTAATTATGAGAAGCGTGGGATTTTATTGCTTGCTTGTCTCCATGGAAATGTTGCTTTGTTAGGAATGTTCTATAGTATAAATTTAAAGGTGCATTACGTAACTTTACTGGTAGAGTGTCCACCACCTGCTTCTATCTATGGAGATGTCATTGCTTTGGGCTGTAAGGTATTACTAGAGTATGGTAATAAACAAATTCAAACAAACTGGTGGCACGGTGGCTGAGTGGCTAGCACTCATGCTTCACAGCAAGAAGGTTCCGGGTTCGATCCCCAGGTCGCTCTTTCTGTGTGTGTTCTGTGTGGAGTTTGCATGTTCTGGGTGGATTTCCTCCGGGAACTCCGGTTTCCCCCATCAACCAAAACATGCTCCAGGTAAAATCCTCCAGCTGAGGTCCTGACCAAACTGAAGCAAGTACGTAGATGGAGATGGTCCCCGGGCGCAGTAATGTGCTGCCCACTTATCCTAATAACAGGATGGGTTAAATGCAGAGAAGAATTTCTCCAGTGTGAGATCAATAAAGTCACTTCTTCTTAAATATCTCCAATGAAAAGACCTTACTGAAATAAAGCTAGACATATCTTTAAAGCCATATTGTGTAACTTTCTACACCTTGGAGACAAGCAGGTGGCAGACCAGAAAAGTTACACAGAGCATCTTTATACTTTCCAATCTCCATGGACATGGTACCAGGCTAAGTTGCAAGTAAGATCTGGGGAAATATGACCCAAATCCAAATATGAATGCATGTTGTTGTTTTTTTATGAAATAAATAAATGCAAGAAAAATGCCATACACTGGAACATTTCAAGCAAAGCAATAATATCTCCATGGAGCATATTACAACCATTCACACATGTTCAACACACACACCCACTGTTCCACCTTGTGATGTCATGTGGTAATACAGGAAGTGCTCCACTGTGTTTTTAAACTCCATACACCTTCGCTTGAATCAATTTGATGATTTCAGCCCTGGAATTGCCAATCTCTATTGTACAAAATGTAAAAGGTAGATGCTGCTTGAAAATGACCACTTTGTGACATCACAAGGTAGAACAGAGTATTTTGAGTTTTAGAAATATAGACAGACTAATAACAGACTTACTCAAACATGTGTGAATGAACCCAAACACAACTCCAGGTATGTTTTTGGTGAGCTAACAATATTCTGACCTGTGGCTTAAAGCTCACAGGAGACCTTTTAATGTATAAATAGTACTATATTATTGCTTTAGCTGCAGATATCCTAATTATACATTGCTATTGATCCTGTATTCATTGACCCTGAGGCTTCATGGCAAACCCACAATCTCCTCTCTCATATTTATGCATACTTGGTTTTCCTATAACTCCAGGTAAACTAGGCTGAGACCTATGACTTAGTTAACTCCGGCTTTAGCTTGGCACCTGGTATAGACCTGTGCCAGCAAAACCACTTGTAACACTCATTATACAACATGTTCCTGTCTGGCTGGCTCAGACACGACACTGAAGTGCACACCATTAGCACCCTCAGAGCCCAAATCTCCGAATAGAGCAATGTTATTCCTTATGATAAGATGGAGGTCTTGTTGACATACTGGAGTGGTAACTATTTTAATGCAGGGTTGAACACAATAGTGGAGAGTTTTACTGAGACACTTTTAGTGTGTGTGTGTGTGTGTGTGTGTGTGTGTGTGTGTGTGTGTGTATGTGTGTGTGTGTGTGTGTGTGCGTGTGTATTAATATGAAATATGTTTTTTGAGCAAATGTAGGCGGACTTACCATGGAATCTGAATGTATAACTAGGTGACAGAAGAAGCTGTAAAAGTGTATAAAGTAATAAAATGTAGTAGTAGTAGTAGTAGTAATGGCAGTAGTAGCAGGAGTGATAGCAGTAGTAGTAGGAAAAGTAGTAGTAGTAGCAGTGGAAGCAGTAGTAGCAGCACTAGTAGCAGCAACAGTAGTACTAGTAATAGTAGAAGCAGCAACAGTAGTAGTAGTAGTAGTAGCAGTAGATGTAGCAGCAGTAGTAGCAGCAATAGTAGTAGTTGCAACAGTAGTAGTAGCAGCAGTAGTAATAATGTAGTAGTAGCAGTAGTAGCAGCAATAGTGGCAGCAGCAGTATGTAGTTGTAGCAGCAATAGTAGTAGTAGCAGTAGCAGTAGCAGTAGCAGCAGCAACAATAGTAGCAGTAATAGTAGCAGTAAGAGTAGTAGCAGTAGTAGTAGCAACAGTAGTAGTAGCAACAGTAGTAGTAGTAGTTTTAGCAGCAGTGTAATGCAGTACAACAATAAGAGATCACACTGAACTTTTTAAACTATAATCTCTTCGTACTTTTCCATCTCTTCAGCACTTCCCATACTTCTCGGTTGTATAGGCCATACCATGTCCTAGTTTTCCTAAGTCCCTATGTTATTACAGACACCCTGAGGAGCAGCGATCTATTCCAACCTTTCATGTAAAATCTTTTCTCAAATACTTTTAATTGCTTCTTTTTCATCCATACAGTGTATCTGATCTGGTCATTAAGCAAATGTACTGTCAACGCCATGTTAGGAAAGATCAAACGATTATTCCCAGCTGCGTGCTTAATGGACTGAGGTAAGTTTTTAGACCCAAGCGCCAGTGCAGCTCATGAGAAAAACAGGAATGCTGCTTTGAAATGGATTCTCCCTCAAATCAGCTGTCATGAAGTGGCAGGATGTCAAAATGTGTCTCATCTTTAATCGTTTTTGCTTGTTTTTGTGTTATGTTGGAGACTGGCGCGGGGTTCTGGAAGTGAATCACGTCCTGTATTAGCGGCGACATTTGTTTATGGCTTTGAAAGACTGCACATTGCAACATGAGGAAAGTAGATGGGAAAATGATATTGAAATAAGGTTTAATGGTTAATTGAGGCATTTACTGATGCTGGTTGTGATATTTTATTACACTGGTCATCTTGCGACGTATTATTGCAAATCCCAGTGCTGCTTAAAGGTCATATTACACTAATTTGACTCTGGTGATGTTAAAGCCATGTTAGAATGTTGTTACCTTCACAAAAACATACGTTCAGTTGTGTTTTGTATTTGAGCAACCCTTCTATCTACTTCTCCAAACACTCAGAGTGCGCTGTTCCACCTTGTGATGTCATGTAGTGGCAGGTTTCATGTTACCTTGAACCTTTTGCTCAGTAGAGATTGGCAATTCCAGGTCTTAAATCATCTAAATCATTCTAGTGAAGGTATGAAGTTTAAAACACAGCAGGTCAGTTCCTGAATTACCACATGACATCACAAGGTGGATGTGTTTTCCATTTAAGAGAAGAAATCAATTTAAATAGGCAGGATTAGTGTGTTAAATGTGTGAAAATGAAAACCAAACTCAGCTTGTTTGCTTGGTTTGATGAGGAACCAACATTATAACAGATCAGAAAATAGGATAATATGGGCCCAAAATAAAATAAAAATACTATATAAAGCCAAGGGGTTTGTTCACTGCACTTTATGGCCTCCCCATTATGTGATCTATGGAGCTCAACAGTGACCATTCACCCTCCAGTTCTGGAAGTAAATTTCACATTCATTTTCCCCATAGACATTACGGAAAAAAAAAAAAAAAAAAAAAAAGTTAAGCATTTGCAAGCTTGATCAGGCATAATCAGTTTTGTGTTGACTAATGAGCACAAGAGGTTTTTAGGTTAAAATCTGTTTCTGAAACTTTATGAACTGCTAAGATATTAAAACATTTTGCTGAATCTTGCATTTTAAACATGCTGAATGTCTCATTTTTCTTCACCCCCATCTCACACTATACCTTTCCAGTCCAATAACGCTTATGGGCACAAATTACATTGCAGCTATTATATGAGAAAATGCAAAGCTCTACTCAAAAATGGAAATAGACAGAAATCTTTACTTAAAAAAAAAAGATAGTCGTCAAAAGTCCTATTACTTCAATGATAAACCAGCTCCGCGACATTGCTCTTCTAAGACCTCCAAATAAAGTGCTTCCTATGATGATGTAGTGAGAGTGTCGACTGTGCAGAACGAACTCTTGTATCATTTCTAGGATAATTGACCATTACATAAGATGGCGTTGTCACGGTGAGGGATTTGGGCGACAGTCACATCAGAGTTTAACAGGGAAAAATTCAGCTGTCAGAAACATCAGTGCGAAATGTCAGTGTGTCACTTCGTCAGACTGGCACACAAAATACTGTAGGTCTCTCTGCTCCATTGTCTTAAAGTCAGCCAAGGTGAAGCTATGTTAAAACAGATTTGATTTAAACGATCCACCAGTCTGAGGACCTTGGGCTGAACTTGGGATTCTTGCTCATTTTGGAGAGTCCAACAAAGGCAAAAGGAGAAATTCAATTTGTCAACTGGACAAAAGTTAATTTTGTCGAATACGTTTCGCTGCTCATCCAAGCTGCTTCTTCAGTTCTGGTCAGACGCTGGTGGACACTGCCTACATCTGCCAGAAGGGAGGAGCTAACTACAATGAAATTACTTTGAAACTACGACACCTACTTTTCTACAGTTTCAAAGTAATTTCCCCATCACTGAAAAAAAAAAAAAATTTCCAATAGTGTTTCTTCTGTAATTACACTGTAATTATACTGTACATAATATGTACAGTATAATTACAGTGTAATTACACTATGGTCAAATTGCACACTTCTTACACTGTACTTACATTGTAATTAGTCTTTAAAGACATTTTTAATATTTTATTATGTGCACAAACCTTTCCATTTGCTTCTACTCCCTGTTGTAATTATTGATGTGTTTGTGTGTGTTTTCTAACTTTCTGTTGGTTAAATTGACAATTTTATAAAGCCCTGTGAGATGACTGGTGTTGTGATTTGGGGCTATACAAAAATAGACTAGAATAGTTTGTGGAGTCACTGTGATCAGAATGTGAATCATTTCAATTAGTGTCCAGATGTTCAAATGCTAGTATGTTGTATACTTTTCTTATATTATATTACTTTTACAGTATACTGTGCCAACTGCAATTATAATGACACTATACTTTCACTGTGATTACACCATAAATTGCTCTATGGTTAGAAATAAAATAAGGAAAAACAAATCTAATCTAATTAAGCTAATTAATTACAGAATTTGTAATTAATTAATGTAATCAATCGCATTTTAAGATCGTGAGCGATAGAAAGCGAGAGAGAGGCAATCTTTGCGATTTGCGATTGAGTTTGTCAGTTTTTCTGTGGTCGCTTTGCTCATTCGTTTCCCAAATTCTGTGATTGTGGTTTGGTGGTTTGTTGAAGTGCGTTCATGCTCGCACTATCACCGGTAACAATGGAATTTGTCTGGGCGTGTTTGTCATTCAAATGATCCGTCAGGCTGGAGCAGCTTTGGTGATCGGAAAATTCTTATTGACGAAAGCTACAAATCACCGCGTTCTTGTTGATCGTCCCGTCTTCGTTCTTTTTATAAATAAACTTGTCGTTCAAAGGCCCTGGCAGCGATTTGTTCGCTGCATGCCAAATTTAAAATGCGTGCACATTGAATTGCCACTCATAATTAAATGCTTTATTTTTTATAATGTGTTAATTTGCAGTGTACTGTGTTAATTTGCAATGTATGATTATTATAACTGGTGATCTTGACTCAAGCAGAGGAAATCTGCCCCAGGCTGCTGAGAACCTGTGCAGACCAGCTCTGTGAGGTTCTCTGCCACATCTTCAATCTGAGCCTCAGCCTGGAGAAGGTCCCCGTCCTGTGGAAGACCTCCTGTGTGGTCCCGGTTCCCAAGACAACAAACGCCAGGGAACCGGCCCACTACAGACCAGTAGCCTTGACCTCCCACCTCATGAAGACCATGGAGAGGGTGATCCTCAGTCACCTCCACTCTGTGGTGAGCCCCACCTTGGACCCACTGCAGTTGGCCTACAAGCCAAACGTAGGAGTAGAGGACACCGTCATCTACTTTCTGCAGCGTGCGCTCACCCACCTGGAGACCGCCGGGAGTGCTGTGAGAGTCATGTTCTTTGACTTCTCCAGCGCCTTCAACACCATCAGGCCGGCGCTGCTGCGGGGGAAGCTGGAGGACGCGGGAGTGGCTGGACATCTCGCTGCCTGGACCATCGACTACCTCAGTCAGAAGTGGTAGTCTGCAGCACTGGGACCCCCCAGTGAACTGTCCCCTCACCCTTCCTCTTCACCATCTACACCTCGGACTTCACATATAACACAGACAGCTGCCATCTCCAGAAGTTCTCCGACGACTCAGCCATTGTGGGCTGTGTGTCTGAGGGGAACGAGCTGGAGTACCGCTCGGTCATCAGTAACTTTGTGGACTGGTGTGGGCGCAACCATCTGAGCCTGAACACCAGTAAGACAAAGGAGAGGGTGATCGATTTCAGGAGGAGACCACTACCTCACTCACCAGGGAACATCCAGGGGCAGGACATAGAGACTGTGGACAGTTTCAAGTTCCTGGGTGTTCACCTCAACAATAAACTGAACTGGTCCCACAACACCGAGGCCCTGTACAAGAAGGGCCAAAGTCGCCTCCACCTCCTGAGGAGATTGAGGTCCTTTGGAGTGTGCAGGCCTCTGCTCAAGACTTTTTATGACTCTGTGGTGGCCTCTGCTCTCCTCTACGCTGTCGTCTGCTGGTCCCCGAGCAGCACAGAACGGGACAGAAAAAGACTCAACAAGCTGGTCAGGAGGGACAGCTGTGTCCTGGGCTGTCCACTGGACTCTGTAGAGGAGGTGGCTGAGAGGAGGGTGCTGGCCAAATTCATGTCCATCATGGACGACACCTCTCACCCTCTGCACCGGACTGTAGAGGAGCTGAGCAGCTCCTTCAGCAGCCGACTGAGGCACCCCCAGTGCAAGAAGGAGCGCCACCGCAGATCCTTCATCCCCACCGCCATCAAACTATATAACTCCACTGTATCGTCCAAACCTGCAATATCGTTTTTCAATACTCTCCTAGATACTGTTTCTTATTATTCCTTGTATAACTCCACTGTAATGGTCCTAATGTGCAATATCGTTTTTCCAACGTGCAATATCGTTTTTCAATACTCTCCTTGTTACTGTTTTATTATTATTACTTATTCTATTATTACTTATTTTATTATTATTATTACTTATCTTTATGCCATTCTTGCCTGCATGCACTTTTCTTTCTTGTTCAAACTGTCCCTACCTGGAGCTACTGTGACAAGTAAATTTCTCCTGCGTGAGATCAATAAAGTCTTATCTTACCTTATCTTATCCTATTTAAACTTGCACATAGATAACCTTTTAGACCCTCTGGCAAATTAATTCTTCTAGATCTGGTCATCGCCTATGGCTTGACCACTAGTGTGTCCTCTGTTGTTGACCTGGCTGTGTCTGACCACTACTGTGTGTTTTTTAATATCACTGGTTTTATACAGTGGGAGACCTCTGTGAGGACTGTGAGGAAGTGCCATCTGACCTCTGAAGTAGCAGCAAATTTTGTTTTGTTTTAGATAAAAAATCCTGAATGTTTTTACCTGCCCCTTGTGATTTTATTATTGACCATTTTAACAGTAGACTATGGTCAGCCCTAGATCTGGTTGCTCCACTCAAAACCAGAAGCATTAAAACCAAATTAAAACCTCCATGGATAAATGAAGATCTCAGAAAATCCAAGAGAGAGTGTCGGAGGGCATAACGCAGATGGAGAAAAAACAACAATAAACCACCAATTATTCATCAATCAACAACGAACACACAACAATGCAATAAGAAATGCAAGAAATCATTATTTCTCCACAATAATCACCAACCACAAAAATAATCCAAAAGTTCTCTTCTCAACCATTGACAACATTTTAAACAGTGGCGGCTGGTCCATAGGGGGCGCTTGGGCGCCGCCCTTCCCAAAGAGGAGAGGAAAAATATAAAATGTATAATACTAAAAATATGTTTGTTTTTTATCAATGTCAGTTATAATTATTTGTGTGTCTCTACATGTAATCTGAATTATTCAAACAACATTTCCACCAAATGACTCTTATTTAACAGTGAATTTCCACCGACATAGTCGTATGGGGCTCGCGTCCAAAGTGCCCTCGAAGTGTAGCGAAATAGCCAATCGTGTGTCGTTGCTAGGGGAAAATTAAAAAAATATGATTCCTATCAGCCTATCAGTATCGCCGAATAAAATGGTTTTGGGGCGCCCGTGTGCGTCGCACCTGCTACAGAAAGTTTGGATCGCTATTCGCCCTGTCCCAGACTGATTAGTCACGTGATAGGCATATCCACGTATTATCCGCAGGGAATACGTGGATGAATTATTGTGAAAGGTCGTCTGAATTATTGTTTTTAATTTATTTATTTTCTGTGCCATCTGTGATAAGATAATCATGAGCAAGTTGAAAGGTCAGTCAGGACTCAGGAAGTAATGCAGGGGATGAGCGCGCGTCTTATTTGGGAAATGCATTTTGGAAGAAGTCACGTTTTCAGCTTGTCCCAAGTCTTAGTAATTAAATTGATTCACGGAAGGTGAATTTGATGCTTTATTGCCAGATAAGTTAAGTTTTCGGTCTGAAGTAACTTGTTAATGGACTTTGCGATTAAGCTAGCGACCTGCCAGCTACACCGGAGAGGACCGTTCGAGAAACCGCGATGAGTAACATTGCCCGAGGGAGAGCAGAACGACGCTAACTGGATTTAACTGCCGCTGCCTACGATTTCTCAACGCGCGAATGGCGGAGGTACAGTACCTGTTTCCTGTTTGTTTGCCATTACGGTGAAGGAGCCACGGTAGAACTTGAGGTTGGAGAATTATATTTAAGTGTTTTGCCGCCTATAGGATAAATTGTTTATTTGGACCCATTAGAATATTGTGACTGTTAAACATTTTGTGTGTTGAGGTTTACCCTTGAGATGTTCATCTAAATGCTTGAAAGCACTTTTTTCATTAGATGTAATATAGGTCATATTTACTTATAACTTTGTTGTGGTCATTGAGTGTCATGTTTGTTTGAGGTTAACCCTTTAAACACAAGACATATAGTACAAAAGTAGTTCATTTAAGAGTTTACTCACATTATACTAATAAGCCATGTACCATGTAGAGCTGGGTGATATGGCCTAAAAATAAAATCTCTGATTTAAAAAAAAAATCAGATTTCCGATTTTAATCGATTTTTCTCTGCCCTACTCAAAAACAAATAACAGATGACAGAAAAATGGCTCAAAAACAATGCAACGTTCTTTTATAAAACAAATACATTACACCTAGCATCAATTAAGCTGTTATTGTTTAAAAAAAATAAAATAAATAAATTCATTTTCATTTATTTATTTATTTCATTCGTTAAAGCAAAACAAAAATAACAGATGCAACACAATTGCATCTATACAATTATAACTTAAATATGAATGAAAAGGGAACAGAAAGAACCATAAGCTTATGATATCTGCCCCTTATCAACTCAAAATTATATTACAACAAAATATATATAACAATAATAACATAGTTATATAAATATCTTTCTTTTATAAAGAAGCATTTTATGGAGCTAAATTATTCCCTGATTGTGGGAAAGATGGACTGGAGTGGGTAGTGTTGTGTTTTAGTTTTTCCTCGAGTGATGCAGAAAAGCCACTGTCTGTGTTCATGTATGTTAGCTTGTACAGTCTGTATACAGCTGTGGCAACACAAGAAACATATAGGTAGCACATACTTCGGGTCCAAAACTTTCACCATGTTAATGAATCCGGGCTTTTCCACAGTATATATGGGCACCATGTCTTTTACAACATACATCATGTTTTTGGTAAAACATACAACAGTGTGTGTCAGGGCTCTCAAGTCTCACGCATTGAGAGTGTGACACACGCAATTCGACGTGTTCACACATGGCATTTCTCACGCTGATTTTTTTTTTTTGTGTGCCCAGAAAATTGGTCTGTGTGGCTCAGTTTATGCAGGCACTGTGCGTTTTCAGCGAAAAAAAACTCTCCCCCTCCTCCCCATCCCGCTCCCCGGAAAAAAAATCAGCCAATCAGAAAATAGATTGTTCTGTTGTTGGGTAGACTGTAGAGTGTAGTTTCAGCTGCTAAGCGCACACAGCGGTGATGATAAAACAAACTGAGAACCATCAGGTAATAACTTCATTTATATAACTCTCATTAGTTGCTTTGTAGTTTACGTTTGCTCTTTAGACAAATATTTACAGCAGGGCTCTCAAGTCTCACGCATTGAGAGAGACAATTCGACGCGTTCACACGCTCACACGGCATTTCTCACCCAATTCAAGCCCCTCCCGCTCCTCGGGAAAAATTGTTCACTCGCACAACCCCCCCCCCACCCCCCACCCCCAGTCTCACGCACGACCCCGCTCAAAACTTGAGAGCCCTGGTGTGTGATTGCCTTCCGTCGTGGGCCGTGCTTATCACACTGCAAACAGTTCGAAAATGTTTTAGGGACTGGATGGTGGCTATTTTCATTCCGTTCGGACCTGCACTTCTCCCACTCCATTGCCTGCAACTGCTATAGGCGCTAGGATACATTTTTTTCGTGCTGCAACAGCTTTTGAACAGACCTTACAGCGAGCACTCGTTTGTTCTAAGTCCGACGCAAGAAAACCGAACCAGTTCCATATAACAGATGTAGCAACACCTTTGTTTGGTACAAGCTCCGGCTTTAGCTCACTCGCTAGCCGCGTTAGCTCGTACAATGTTTGGGTCTGCCCCGCTAACTTACCCGTGTAAAACGTGGCCGCGCATTAGTTCCACTCGCGTGTAAAAAATAACAAAAAAATCGATTTTCATAAAAACACATTGTCCTGAACTGTAAAGTCGAATTAATCGATTTAATCGATTAATCGCGCAGGTCTAGTACCGTGCATTTTAATAGCCATAATACTGTACTAAAAGGTGTAACCACACTAGTATAAATGTGTAATAAGAACTCATGTTAGTCTCTCTCACATAACAAACACAATAATAGGCAGGGAAATCTCTTGGCACATCAGCCCCACCAGGATTTTTTTTCACCAGCCGCCACTGATTTTAAACCCCGATTTTAGCACATTTTACTTGACACCCACTGACTCTCTCTGTGAGCAGTTTGCAGACCACTTCATGGGAAAGATAAACACTATCAGATGTGATATTTTATCTCATCAAATCTCTATTTCTAACACATCTGAGTGTTTGTCTGGACCAGAGGAAATACTAGACAGTTTTGTCCTGGTTAATGCTGGGATGCTTGACAAGGTTTTCTCCTCAGTGAGGCCCACCACATGTCTTTAGACCCAATCCCCACTCCATTTTTAAGTCATTTTATGGATCTTTTAGGGATGAGCTTTTAATCATGATGAATTGCTCTCTTCAGACAGGGGTCTTTCCCACTGCCTTCAAAGCGGTGGTGGTGAGGTCCGTGCTGAAGAAGAGCAATTTAGATTTTAATGATTTTAACAACTACCGACCACTGTCTAACTTACTATTTTTAAGCAAGATTTTAGAAAAACTTGTCTTTATCCAACTAAATGATTTTATGATCATAACACTTAAATGATCATAACATTTTGGAAAAATTTCAATCTGGTTTTAGGGTGAACCACAGCACCAAGACTGCCTTGGCAAAGATTTTAAATGACTTTTGAATAAATTGTGATACACAAAAGGTGACTGTGTTGGTTCTGTTGGATCTGAGCGCTGCCTTTGACACAGTAGACCACACTATTCTTTTAACTCGCCTAACCCCCCCCCCCGGCAATTAGCAAGCCAGTGTGGGCCCTTGGGCAAGACCCTTCACGGTACTGCCCCCCGGGAGCCGGAAAGATGGCTGCCCGCTGCTCCTGAAAAGGATGCAGATGCAGAAGTAACATTTCTCCTGTGTGTCACTGCACTGTGTGTGAGATCAATAAATCTTTAATCTTTAATCTTAATCTTTAATCTTAATCTCAACGCCTCGGCCTCTCCGGTGCTGTTCACAAATGGTTCACGTCCTATCTCACAGACAGACCATTTATGGTGAGTGTGGACACTTGCTCCTCCAAGGTCCATGAAATCGCATGTGGTGTTCCCCAGGGTTCCATTTTAGGCCCTGTGCTTTTTAACTTGTACATGCTCCCTCTTGGTGGTGTCATCAGGAGACATGGAATCAACTTCCACAGCTATGCAGATGATACGCACCTTTACATCTCCATGTCTCCTGATGACACCAGGCCAGTGGATGCTCTTTTTAATTGCATTTTAGATATCAAATCCTGGATGGCAGAAAACTTTCTCCAACTTAACCAGGACAAAACTGAGGTCTTAGTCATCAGTCCCGAGGCCCAGAGAGAGAAACCTTTATCCAAACTACAAGCACAGTCTTTTAACCCATCTCCTCAAGTGAAAAACCTGGGCATCATTTTTGACTCTGAACTGACTTTTATCCCGCACATCAAGAACATCACAAAAATAGGTTTCTATCACCTAAAAAACATAGCCAGAGTCCGCCCCATTCTGCCTCGGGCCAACACGGAGACACTGATGCTTTTATCACCAGTCGAATAGACTACTCTAATGCCCTGCTCTCTGGTCTTCCCAAAAAGAGTATTTCAGGTTTGCAATTATTACAAAATTCAGCAGCACGTGTCCTGACTAGGACCAGAGGGCGGGACCACATTACACCGGTTTTAAAATCTCTGCATTGGCTCCCTCTGAGTTTCAGGATCGATTTAAAAGTTCTTTTACAGGTTTTTAAATGTCTTAATGGTCTTGGGCCTTCTTATCTTTCAGAACTGCTTTTACCTTACGAACCTTCGTGGACCCTGCGCTCCTCCGGCAGCAGGCTCCTGGTCATTCCCAAAGTCAGGACACACACTCACGGAGAGGCGTCTTTCCAGTACTATGGCCCTCGTCTATGGAACAGCCTGCCAGAGGACCTCAGGGCTGCAGAGAACGTTCATGTTTTTAAGAGTGGTCTCAAAACTCACCTGTTTAGCTTGGCCTTTCATTTTTCTTTGATTTTTCTTGATTTTTTTTTTTTTTACAGTGTGTATTTTTGTGTAGTTTTATGTATTTTAGCATGTTAGTGTGTGTGTTTGTTTGTGTGTGTGTATGTGTGTGTGTGTGTGTGTGTGTGTGTGTGTGTGTGTGTGTGTGTGTGTGCGTGCATGTGTGTGTTACTGTTTGGGTTCTTTGGTTGTGTAGTGTTGAGCAGCTGTGGGGGGCTGGTTGGGTGGGTGGAAGGAAATGTGGGTTGTTTTTAATCACTGTAAAGCCCTTTGTGTTACATTTTTTGTATGAAAAGCGCTTTATAAATAAAGATTTTATTTGATTTACATTGTAGATTCTGACTGAAGGCATCAAAACTATAAATGAACACATGTGGAATTATGTACTTATCAAAAAAGTGTGAAATAACTCTAAATAAGTCTTATATTTTAGATTCCTCAAAGTAGCCACCCTTTGCTTTTTTGATAGTGCTGCAAACCCTTGGTGTTCTCTCAGTGAGCTTAATGAGGTAGTCGCCTGAAATGGTTTTCACTGCACAGGTGTGCCTTGTCAGGGTTACTTCGTGAAATTTCTTTCCTTATTAATTGGGTTGGGACCATCAGTTGTGTTGTGCAGAAGTCAGGTTGATACACAGCCGACAGCCCTGTTTCACAACTGTTAGAATTGGTAATATGGCAAGAACAAATCAGCTAAGTAAAGAGAAACGAGTGGCCGTCAACTTTACATAAGATATAAATATGTTACTTTATATTAGTATTAAGATTAAGCATTGTATTAATTACAGGCATAATTCTAGATTGTTTAACCTGTAAATTTAAGGAAAATATTATATTATATATGCTATTAAATTTAGTGTACCCCATATGGTTTTTGCATTGATGAGGATGTGATTTTCAATATTACATACTTTCACCATGTGGCCTTATATCTGTGTTATATCTCAGTCATTCAGGTAGGTTCCAGAGTTAATAATAATAATAATAATAATAATAATAATAATTCATAGCATTTATAAAGAAGTGACTTTATTGATCTCACACAGGAGAAATTCTTCTCTGCATTTAACACATCCTGTTATTAGGAGCAGTGGGCAGTACATTACTGTGCCCAGGGACCATCTCCATGATCTTCTTGCTTCAGTTTGGTCAGGACCACAGCTGGAGGATTTTACCTGGAGCATGTTTTTGGGTTGGTGGGGGAAACCGGAGTGCCCGGAGGAAACCCACCCAGACACGGGGAGAAATCTTACGGCCATACCAACGTGCCACACGGGGTTCTTGCTGTGAAGCGTGAGTTCTAGCCACTCAGCCATCGTGCCGCCATTTATATAGTGCCTTTCATGACACCCAAAGCGCTTTACAGTTCATTGTTCATTCACTCCACACTTGGTGATGGTAAGCTACTTTTGCAGCCACAGCTGCCCTGGGGCAAACTGACAGAAGTGAGGCTGCCAATCTGCGCCATCGGCCCCTCCGACCACCTCCAACACTCACGCACACACCACTTTCATACTAGGCAATGTGGGTGAAGTGTCTTGCCTAAGGACCCAACGACAGTTTTTTTGCGACTGGCGCCCACTGTGGCACCTGGAATTCCCAGCGGTCGCCCATCCAAGTACTAACCAGGCCCTGCCTTGCTTAGCTTCTGAGATCTGACGGGATCAGACTTTGACAAGCAGGTATGGCCACAAGTTTTTGTATACTAGTCTATGTGCTTGTTCTGATACAGCTCAAGATCACTCTTAAGCTATTTAGGAAAGGTTCATTTTATGTCCTGTGAAATAATTCTGTACCCATACAAGCTCAAATTAAAATCTAGTTTGGAGTTTTAGATTTTCAAGAGATTAGAGCTTAAATTTTTGCTACTTTTGACAAACCTCCTCTATGGTTAGTCATATTACACCTTATGTGCACTTTCATGACAATTTATACAATTCTGCAATTCTTATACATTACAATAAATACTATTTGTAGCTGAAAATGAACATTACAATAAATACTATTTGTAGCTGAAAATGACAAATGTTGCATTATTTACAGCTTGTTGCATGGATTTCTCTACACTGTTTACAAAATACACATGGCCGTGCTAACCCACATCCTATTAAATTTCATCCGGCAGATCCATAAACATGTGCAGATGGCGGAGGATTCCAGTGCTTAGGGAACACTCTAGATCGAGCACTTTTGGCCTTATTCCAAAATATAATGTCTCCATTGTGGGACCATGAGTTAGTCCTTTCACTGCATTTCATGAAAATTGATAGCTTTAATAAGACTGCTGATGGCTATAAGCAGACCAAACACACTATATTAAGTGCACTTACGGTTCATTATTATTATTCTCGCAAACATAATGATGTCATGAAAAATACGCTTATGTTTACCAATACCAGAGGGACAGGATGTGTTGACTGTGTTTTTATATGTGCTGGTTAGCGTACATAAGGAGACCGGTTTGGACTCCTGACAGTGCTGCTCTTATGTTAGCACAGTGCAGCAGCTGTCATCCGAGTCCACACACACATAACTCATTTTCAAGTTCAAAATCCCCGCCGGTATCTTAAACTGCAGATGGATGTAGTAAAGGTCCCATTTATTTTTCAGGGTTCTTTGGACACCTTTGCACTGTGAGATCTGAACTCCCAACACCAACCTATGGATCAGTGATTATGTTTTATGTTGAGAGTGGGATTCAAACCAACAACCTTTAGATTAGTGGGCATACAGCCTATCGATACTGAAATATAACATATACTATAGAATAAAGTTGGAGTTTTTCCTGAGAAGTATGGTACTATTGGAAAATATAGCGTTGGATTGAAAATTGCATTCTATCTATTTTTTAATCATGATGGTGGTCTTAAGCCTATTCCTTATTATCAAAAGTAAGAATTTTAGTATAGTGATCCAAAAATGAAGGTATGTTTGTGAAGGGAAAACCTCATTAAATAATGTATTTTAATATCACATATCCATTACTTTGGAGAGGAGCAGAGGAGAGGTTCACCCTGGTAGTGCTACATTACATGCTGGCTCACTGTCCTCATAATCTTCACGCCATCTGGCTGGAAATACACTGTCCCTCTGCACCTCTGGAAGAGTACGATTTCTCTCTCAGAGCCCCAGAGAGCGTGACAGACTCCTCCTACATGCAAAAGGTCAATATGGAAGAAGCAAACCCCAACCCACAAACACGCCTCATAAAGAATAATGAAAGTGAAACAGTGAAATTTGACTATAGAAAATCTAAATCCTTATGGTTTAAAAGTCCTATATTACACACAGTGGATTCTTGTGAGATTTAAGCCATGTTATTATGTTGTTACATCATTAAAAACATACCTGGAGTTGTGTTTTGTTTCATTCACACATGTTTGAGTAACTTTTTATTATTAGTCTATCTACAATCCCAAAGCTAGTCCTGACCAAGCCTAGCAACATCATGGAGATGGGTCCCTGGGTTTTTAATTTTCAAGTTAACAACTTTCTTCTTTATCTATCTTTAGTTCAGTAAGTGAGTTAAATTCAGAGCTAAAATCATCCAGATGATTCTAGTGAAGGTGGAGTTTAAAAACAGAATGGAGCACTTCCTGTTTTACAACAGGGCATCACAAAGTTGAACAGTGTTTTCCGTTTGAGAGAAGAACTCCTAAATAAGCAGAGCTTGTGTGTTAAACAATTGTGAATGAAACAAAACACAACTCCTGTTATGTTTTTAATGAGGAAACAACATTATAACATAATATAGACCCTTTAAAACAGAGCTGGAGGACAGGTCCGAAGGTTGAATTTGCTATTTATCTGTCAGATTGCAAATTTGTTGGTTCATGGGTAATATCTCTGTAATTACTGGGCCTAGCCACATGAACCAAAACACTGGCACATAGTTCAGTGTCTTCTCTGTCAGCATAAATAAACAAAAGTGCAATTAATTTTCCACAATAGCTTCAAAAAGTGGTGCCATTATTAACACAAAACACATTGTTATTGTCAACTGAAAGGACTTTAATCCATAAGATTAGCATGGCAAGTTTGAGGAGCCTATTTCACTAAGAAATAATGAGATTCAACATTTAAGGATTTGGATATTTCTTTCAAAAAATGTAAATGGTGCACAGTTATTGAGTCTATTGTTAACAACCGTGATTTAAAATGGGTTTGAATATTTTCATCTTAATATTCCATGGTGTATTCCATGTTCATTGTGCTACAGCATAATTTGTCAAGAGCTGTAGCACCATGGACAGTTCCACTTAAATCTTTTATTTATTAGTTGATGACAATGTTAGTGATAAAGTTATTGGACTATTTAACAGTAAAATTTGTGTAAACATGTCAGCAACATTCTCAAAAAACATCAGAAAATCTAACCAGAATCAATGTAAACTGGCTTGTCTCCATGGATGGAAGTTTAATGTTATAGTGTGGAACATTCCAGCCAAAACAGTTGCATTTCCATGATGACAAGCCTCCGCTAGATAAGTTCCTTTAAAGCAATATTAGATCTAGTTTGCCTTCAGTTTAAACGGCAAGTCACTTTTAGTACCATGGACAGCTCCACTTGCATCTCTTTTTCTGTTTGAGCAATTTAGCAGTCTAACTAGTGCACATTATCACTCAAAGTCAAAATAACTCAAAATACGAATGAATGCATTGACTTAAAGTTCCTATATTACACAAAATGAGATATTGTTAGCTTATCAAAAACATACCCAGAGTTGTTTTTTGTTTCATTTACAGATGTTTGAGTAGTTCTTTATTATTAGTCTGTGTACATCTCAAAAACTAAAAATGCTCTGTTCCCTCTTGTCATGTAGTGGTAGTTTTCAAGTTAACAGCTAGATTTTTCCTTCCAGAACTGAAATCATCCGAATGATTGTAGTGAAAGTGTATGGAGTTTAAAAACAGTGGAGTGGAGCACTTCCTGTACTACTGCATGACATCTCAAAGTGGAAGTCACAAGTGTGAAGATGAACACAGCCTAAAATACACAGGGTTTGCTTGTTAAACATGTGTGAATGAAACAAAACTCCAGGTATGTTTGTGATGAGAAAACAACGTTATAACATAAATCAGAAAGTAGCATAATATGGACCCTTTAAATAAGATAAGATAAGATAAGCCTTTATTGATCTCACACAGGAGAAATTTACTCGCCACAGTAGCTCCAGGACATTTGGACAAGAGGGAAAAAGTGCATGCAGGCAGGGAGGGGATAAAGTAAGTAATAAATAGTGCAAATAGTAATACGTAATAAAAATAATAATGGAAAATAGTAATAATGATAATAGTAACAACAAGCATCAACATGAAAAGGAGGATATTGCACGTCTGGCCTATATGTTAGAATTATACAGTCTGATGGCGGTGGGGATGAAGGATCTGCGGTAGCGCTCCTTCTTGCACTGGGGGTGCCTCAGTCGGCTGCTAAAGGAGCTGCTCAGCTCCTCTACAGTCTGGTGCACAGAGCTGGCCCTCTTAACCAGCTTATTCAGTCTTTTTCTGTCCCGTTCTGTGCTGCTCGGGGCCCAGCAGACGACAGCGTAGAGGAGAGCAGAGGCCACCACAGAGTCATAAAAAGTCTTGAGCAGAGGCCTGCTCACTCCAAAGGACCTCAGTCTCCTCAGGAGGTGGAGGCGACTTTGGCCCTTCTTGTACAGGGCGTCGGTGTTGTGGGACCAGTCCAGTTTATTGTTGAGGTGAACACCCAGGTACTTGAAACTATCCACAGTCTCTATGTCCTGCCCCTGGATGTTCACCGGTGAGTGAGGTAGTGGTCTCCTCCTGAAGTCGATCACCAGCTCCTTTGTCTTACTGGTGTTAAGGCTCAGGTGGTTGCGCCCACACCAGTCTACAAAGTCACTGATGACCGAGCGGTACTCCAACTCGTTCCCCTCTGACACACAGCCCACAATGGCCGAGTCGTCGGAGAACTTCTGGAGATGGCAACTGTCCGTGTTGTATGTGAAGTCCGAGGTGTATATGGTGAAGAGGAAGGGTGAGAGGACAGTACCCTGGGGGGCCCCCGTGCTGCAGACTACCACCTCTGACTCACAGCCGCGCAGCCGCACGTACTGTGGACGGTCAGTGAGGTAGTCGATGGTCCAGGCAGCGAGATGTCCATCCACTCCCGCGTCCTCCAGCTTCCCCTGCAGCAGCGCCAGCCTGATGGTGTTGAAGGCGCTTGAGAAGTCAAAGAACATGACTCTCACAGCACTCCCGGCGGTCTCAAGGTGGGTGAGCGCCCGCTGCAGAAAGTAGATGACGGCGTCCTCTACTCCTACGTTTGGCTTGTAGGCAAACTGCAGCGGGTCCAGGGTGGGGCTCACCACAGAGCGGAGGTGGCTGAGGATCACCCTCTCCATGGTCTTCATGAGGTGGGAGGTCAAGGCGACTGGTCTGTAGTGGGCCGGTTCCCTGGCGTTTGTTGTTTTGGGAACCGGGACCACGCAGGAGGTCTTCCACAGGACGGGGACCTTCTCCAGGCTGAGGCTCAGATTGAACATGTAGCAGAGAACCTCACAGAGCTGGTCTGCACAGGTTCTCAGCAGCCTGGGGCAGATACCATCAGGTCCTGCGGCTTTCCTCTGCCTGAGGCGCCTGAGCCCCCTCCTCACCTCGTCCGGTGTGATGGAGAGGGGGGAGAGGGAAGGGGGGGGGCTGGGGTGGACTGCGGGGGGTGGTGGTGGTGGGGGGTGGAGGGGGGCTGGTGCTGGGTTGAGTCCGTGTGAGGGGGAAGGGGGGTATGCCTACTGGCCCGGGGAGGTGTGAAGAGGAGGAGGAGGGAGTCGGCAGAGGGGCAGAGGGGGTGGGGGGCGCATTAAACCTGTTAAAGTAACAGTTTAATTCGTCCGCCCAGCGCTGATCGCCATCAACTGTCCCTCTGCCACTCTGTCCAAAACCAGACATGCTCCTCAGTCCTCTCCACACGCCCCGTGCGTTGTTTTGGGCCAGCTGCTCCTCCATCCTCCTCCCATAGTCCTTCTTGGCCCGTCGGATCCTCCACTGAAGCTCTCTCTGGACCCTTTTCTGCTCCTCTCTGTCCCCTGAGTTGAAAGCCCTTTTCTTCTGGTTCAGGAGGGCTTTAAGCTCAGGGGTGACCCAGGGGTGGTTGTTGGGGAAACACCGTACCCTCCTGGTTGGCACAGTGTTCTCCACGCAGAAGTTGATGTAGTCTGTGATGCAATGGGTCAGGCCGTTGATGTCGTTTCCATAAGAGTCAGTGAAAATGTCCCAGTCAGTGTTCTGGAAACATTCCCTCAGACTCTCACAGGCTTCCTGAGTCCAAGACTTCACAGACCGCTTCCGCACAGGTTCTTTCTGCACCCTGGGTGTGTATTGCGGGAGCAGGTAGACCAGACAGTGATCCGAGCGTCCGAGCGGGGGGAGGGGGGCGGAGGTGTAAGCGTCCTTGATGTTGGCGTAAAACAAGTCCAGAGTCTTATTGTCTCTCGTGGGGAAAGTGACGTATTGGGTGAATGTGGGGAGAGTAGTGGAGAGAGATGTAAAAGTGGAGAGAGATGTATACATTAAATACATTTAAAAATACTCATAGGACTGAATTAGTAATGGTTAAACCTGAATCCTATCGTCAACATTAATATGAAGCTTACATGCATATTCATACTATTAACTACATTCACTAAAAAAAAGTTAATTTCACTTTCTTTGTCCCATCTTTTTGAGCTAATATTATTCTAGCCCACATTGTACCTCCAGGCAGGGTCTCTGTGGTCTTGCCTCCCAGGTATCCCTCCTCCTCTGCAGAGAATGTGACTGCGCTGGTGCCTGGGCCTTCAGTGGTCTGTGCTGGTTCGGTGGGTGGCCTGATCAAAGATTGACCCGGGCCTGTTCAAATCCACACAGAATCTCATTATACTCACACTGGGCCCGCACATCTTTAGCTGTAGTCTGCGCTGTCACCGACTCAACTTTTTACATGGAAAACGCAGCTTCTTCCTATAGTGCTAATCAGCTGGGACCTCTGTATTGAAGTTCTATAAATATTTATGCACATATATAGGAGGAGTGTCTGTTATGGATTTGTGCTCGACAGAGTTAGACTTTGAGTTGGAAATGTAAAGCTTTAAGGTTAAAACTGTGACAGTTGAATATATACTGTGGCTGATATGGTTCCAGTGGTTCTGAAACAGTGGTTTGTATACTATAAGGGGAAAAAATGTTTTTAGAGTATATATTTTGTTTGTTTGTACATTTTTGTTGAAGCTTGAATTTATAGCTGCTGAATTTATAGCTAAGCATGTTATAATGTTGTTACCTCCACATATCTGGAGTTGTGTTTTGTTTCATTCACACATGTTTGAGTAGTCTTTTGTTAGTCTGTCTACATCTCCAAAACTCAAAGTGCTCTGTTCCACCTTGTGATGTCATTTAGTGGTAGTTTTCAAGTTAACAATTACCTTTTACCATAGTTCAGTAAAGATTGGAAATTCTAAGAGTGAAATTATCCAAATGATTCTAGTAAAGGTGTATAGAGTTTACAAAGAAAGTGGAGCACATCCTGTATTACCACATGACATCACAAGGTGGAACAGAGTGTTTGTGGTTTGAGAGAAAAACTCAACTTGCAGGGTTAGTGTGTTAAATGTGTGAATGAAACAAAACACGACTCCAAGAATGTTTGTGATGAGGGTCTGGAGGACTTAAAGGGGAGAGTGAGGAGAGATTTTTTGACTTAGACCACAAAACCACAAATTAAGATTGTCTACACTAAATGGCAACATAGGCTAGGAACAGTACAGACTAAAACACATTGTGCACAGTTTATCTTAAAAAGATAATAGCCCTACTTTAAGCATTAGACTGCAACTTTACTTTGTTGAAGTGAGTCCGGGTTCAGTCCTGGTTTGGTGTTTGATCTGAAAATTCCAATTTCACTGCATGCTTCAGTCTATTTTTGCCAATTAAATGTTGTTTTTAGAAAACCAAATATTTTCCTAGAGGAATGAATTTTTGTGTGTATTTTTTTTTCAGTGAACTTCAGTAAACACACCACCCACTGCCATATTTCCCAAATCAAATGGCTTTTGATAAAAAACCCAAATCTGATAACAAACGATTGCATTTTCAGTCTAATCAGAAGACTGCTCCTAATTTGTTGGTGAAGATTGTGTTTGTTGGAACATCACCCCAAACAGTTTGGCAGTTGCTAGTGCCAGGAGCGAAACATAATTTTTACTTTAGAACGCGGCCCACCACGTAAAAAAAAAATCAATGTCTGTTTAAGGGCCCCTAAAGCTCTTCTGAAAGGAAAGAAACTCTAAAGAAAACACCATGCTCCACTAGATTCTACTGCACTGTTCACTTAGAGTAGACCCACTATACAATGGCTGTTTTGCCTTTTAGTTTAGTCATACTGTAACTTTAAGACCAAATTACACAAATATTACAAATACTTACTCCATATCATATCATATTTCACTGTAGCATATTTTTGAAATGAGTAAAAATTGTGATTGCAAAATAGCTGGGTCAGAAAATTTCCAGAATGTCACCTCATTTTGTGTGGTTATTGTGAGTCAGCAGTTATTACTGAGTTTGCAGTGACATCGCGCTGGTGGTGTTCTGCATGTATCTGTATGGTGGAATGTTCAGCAGTTACCCTGGATATACAATGCACATGCTAGCAAACCTTGCCACTGTTCATGATTCTGCTTAGGTGTTTGATGTCCAAGAAAAAACTGAGTGACTAATTGAAAAACTGTTGGCTGTTAGCTTGTGGCTGTAATGTTATTTGAGAGAGACTTGTTTAACAGCACAAACTTCCCTGTTGTTGTTTCGACTAAATCAGTTCTTTAGGTCAGATTGTGCTAATAGCTTCAGACAGAGGAGTACCTTCAGTTAGCATCACACGCCCTGGGAAAGCTAATGACATCAGCTGCAAAGTATGAATAATGGATTTTGCTATTTAAAGATGCACTGTGTAACTTTTCTGTTTTCTATTATGATGTTATTGCTTTGTCTTGACTGTTCGTCTGTATGATATTAAACTTTCCCACTGGACAAGCAGGTGGAGACACCAAACAAAGTTATAGGTCAGATCTTGAGAGGTGTTGCTTGCTCAACATAAGAACGCACTTGTTTTTAAACGTATATTCCTCAGCAATAAAACAATTAAAGGTGCAAGGTTGTGTAACTTTTCTGGTAGAGGGTCCGTCAAATACTTTTCTCCACGGAGATGTTATTGCTTTGTCGTGAAAGTTTCACAGTATGGTATTAAACATTTCTATCTTCATGGAGACCAAACCAGACCAAGTTACGGGTCAGATCTGTAAAGAGGTGACCCCCTCACAGTCAGAATGCCTATTTTGCCTTGTATTGTTGAGCTATAAAACCACCTGTACTTGAAAACATGTAAGGCAAAGCTATTCCATATCATACGGTGGAATATTCCAGATAGAGCAGTGACATCTCCATAGAAACAAGCATGCAAATAAAGACCAGTAGTAAAATTACATAGTGCACATTTAAAAACAAGATAAAATAGATAATAGATAGTACTGCACATGTTTTCTCTCTCATTTACTACCCTTAATTCATCCAATCAGGGTCTGCTTGTTTATAATGAAGAGCTGTTGTGATAATGTAGAGTCTGTTACTCCTCATTATGTGCATTTCATCTTCTGCTAATGATTCTTTAAAAAGCAGGTCTCAAATGCAAATGTCACTCCCTCCCCGTCTCTTAATACAATAAACAAGTATGAGAAAACACCTGCTGCTTCGCAAACCTACACATCTCGCAGTAACCGTATCTCTGACACACACCTGTTTCTGCTACACAAAGCCCATAGGAATCTGTCCTCACAAAACAGTTTCTCTTTGAGTTATAACGGGTCAAAATGTTGTACGCTGACAAAAAGGGAACAAAAAGGGGATGAAGAGGTTTGGAGTTTGATTCTCACATCAGAAAGACTAATATGGTTTTGGGTTTTATGTCGGATGCCCTACTCTTACAGTGTCTAGACAACCGAACATTCACCAGATAGAACTACCCATGGATTTTATTTACTTATATGTAACATTTTAGAGGAAAAAGTGAGAGCTTCAGAGGGTTCACTGCTTTTTAAAATTTTGTCACAGTAGGTTTTTATACTACAAGCACACTGTTTGCTAATCCAATATTTTATTTTAAATTGTTAATTGCTATGGCAGCAGTCCTAATTGCTCATGACTGTGAAACGTAAGGTTGCTCAACTTATTTGCTGCCTCTGTTCCTATTTATTTGAGGTATTGTTGTTGAAAAAGAGCATTTTATTTTGATGAACTTAACAGTATTTCAAGTGTCTATTTAGACTTAAATAGACTTAAAGGTGCATTGTGTAACTTTCCTGGTCCATCAAATACATTTCTCCACAGAGATGTTATTGCTTTGTGTGGAATATTTCATAGTATGGTATTAAAGGAAAAGTAACGTTATTTTACAATCTGAGCCTTCTTTCGGTAATAAAACAAGTCGTTTGACTCACCCATATCACGTTCGTGTCATTTGGAGCTGTTTGAAGAAAGTTATGTTGTAGCGTATCCGTTAGCATTTGTATTCGGGGCATTACTTTGCAGTCTCCAAATAACACAAACTTTAGCACTTTTCAAATCATAGAAGCCCGATGTCTTAATGAAAGATTTCGTTTGAAGCAAAAGTGGCCTGTAATCCGAGATTTATCCATAGTTTTCAGCTTTGCGTTTCATGTTTGGGTCCCGGGAGCAGTCCGCGCATGCGCACTGGCGTCCTCATCTACTCGAAACTATGGCTAAATCTCAGATTACAGGCCACTTTTGCTTCAAACGAAATCTTTCATTAAGACATCGGGCTTCTATGATTTGAAAAGTGCTAAAGTTTGTGTTATTTGGACACCGCAAAGTAATGCCCCGAGCAAATGATACAGCACCATGTTAACGGATAAGGGATCATTACTAGAACAGAACGGCTCAACATAAGTTCTGCGATACTGCTCCAATTGACAGAAAAATGCTATGGGTGAGTAAAACTACTTGTTTTATTGCCGAAAGAAGGCTCAGATTGTAAAAAAAACGTTAATTTGCCTTTAAACCTTTCTATCTTCATGAAGACCAAACCAAAGACAAAGTTACAGGTCACATCTGTGAAGAGGCAGCCCCGCTCACATGCAGAATGCCTTTTTTCTGTTTGTTTTTTAGCTATAAAACCACCTGTAACTGAATAAATGTAAGGGAGAACTGTTTAAAGTCATAGTGTGGAACATTCCAGGCGGAGCAGCACCTTGTAGTAAAATTATGAAGGGTTTATGAAAGCAAATATAGCCCCATATATAACAGTTTCAATACCAATTTCCTGTTTTCACGGTTTGAATCAGGTACCCCCGCTTTCATTTTTATCTCCGTATATATATATTAAAATGTACAGGAGCGGAAAATTTGAGCCTTATTAATAATTTAAAAATACACCATGGACTGATTCTGCTTACATGGAAAAAAGTCTTGATGTGCGCTTAAAACCACCATTCAAAACCTCTTTTATGTTTGTAGCCGGAGTATCAAACACATCGCAGGGTATATTAGGAAGTTGCACAGAATGGCCCTCTCAACGGTATTGTAATTGTTCACAGTGGCCCTATTCTCAAGGGACGCCCAGAATAGCACTAACCCCAACACTGATAGATTTTACTGGGCCACTATATGCTTCTTTTCTCCCTGTGATTGTAATCCACCGTCAAATAAAATTACCCATAATCCCATTTGTCATTGTGAGGCAGACAATAAAGAGTAATTCCATAGCACAAGTCTCTCTGTAGCTTTTGTGCTTCCTCCTTCCAGGCTAATTAATCCGGTGGACCCCTACCTCCAAAGCCGAGTGCTTGAATATTTGAAAGAGAAAACAATGAGCGTTAATTAATAGCATTGTTTGGAGAGCTGGAGATATACATTCTTAATGAGGATTCTTGAGAAGGTGGCAACAGCTCAGCAGGTGTCTGGTGTTGCCATAGGGACAGATACTATAACTCACATAATATACTGTGTACAAGCAGAGAGCTGAAAGGTGTGCAGTCTAATGTACAGATATGAGTTAATTGTTTTAAATTAAGTCTCACAATGGTAATAGACTAGAACCTGCCTGATGTTATGGTCATGGGGTTAAGACTTGATGTACTGAGTTACATCTTGTACAGGTGAGAACTCATATTATTGAGAGAGTTTCTCTGCTTACTGCCAACACTCACAAATACCTTTATTATTATGACAGAGGAATGCATGAAAATAATATTCCTCTTTTATTACACCCCTCTGGCTACAGATACGTTTTGATAATTTTATTGTCGTATAGTGTTTGGCCCTTTACTGACCTTTAGCTGTAATAAATAAATCAGAAATACTACCTTTGTTTTTTTATCTTTCTTACACAACTGTAAATATTAAAGGAAAGGCACACCATGTAACTTTTCTGGTAGCGCACTCACCATCATTTTGTGTCTATGGAGATGTTTCACTGTGACTGGAGTGTTCAATAGTATGGTAATAAACTTCTTTCTCCAGGGAGACAAGCAGAAGATCTTCCAGGCCAAGTTACTGCTACTGTGTAGAAGCGAGTCCAAGCAAAGCATAAACATCGGAGGTGGTGGAAAATTTACATAGTGCATCTTTAATTTAATAGCTAAATATGTGTTTTTAATGTTTTAAAATTGTGTTACTGTTCTTTCAAAACAACCCTTTGTGTCATAGTCTAATGCAACAACACAGTATACCTTCATCCAGACTTGAAAAGAAAAAGCCCATGTATAACACCATTATCTTAGTCTTTATTTTGTCACAATTGTATGTCAAATATATATACGTCTATCTGACATATATAATATGACATATATAATTTCATTTCTTTACAATAGAGAAACAACATAGAGATGACACACTATTTTGGTTTCTAGTAGAAGCTCCTTTTTAAATAGTGGCTTGTATTTCTTCAATACACTGTTTAAGTCAAGCTCCCACTTGAGTCCCGTCTTTGTTAGTCCGTATTGGATCACATGTATTCACAAGTCTCTCTCTCTTTCACTGTGTAACTTCTTTTGTCACGTCACTGTTTTTTCCTCAGTTCAATCTGTTCACTCAAACTATCCCAGCATCTGCTATTGGTCCGACAGCGCCACACAGATGGGCCCACCTGCTAACAATCCTGTATCGCCACGCCAACGGAATTACAGTTTATTGGAGACAATGTCTGTGAAGGTTTACAAAGTTAATCCAATCAGCTCGCGGAAGGCCTGGCATGCCCGCTACCAACCGCTCGGCAGCTGGAAACGGTCGCTTCCAAGGAACAGTTTGCACTTCCAAACTCCAGGTTTGTCTGACCTTGGCACAATCCCTGGACTCCTCTTTGGCCTGTCTCCTTCAAGCCTGTGTTTTTCCCAGTCTCACTGTGAGCATCCATGTTTTCCTGGTCCAAATCCTGCCTGAGTTCCATGGCCGACCCTGTTGTCATGGCGCCGCAAACTTGCCTAGCAGAGTTAGCGCCAGCCCCGTGTACAACTGTCGCATAAGGAGTTGAAGAGAAGTCGTGGTCAGTGATAGCAGTCGATGATGTCGTGCCAACCGGATTTCGCGCCTGGTTTGGGTCACCTGCCTGGAGAGAAGGGATGATGGGAACGGAGCGGGTCCGCAGTGAGGGGAGGGGAAAGATGCCAGCGCGGTCAAGGTGGGTGCAGGGAACTTCGGTCCAGCCCTTGCGAATGGTGAATTGAGAAAGTGAGGTCCTGCTGAGGAGAGTGCCAACCCGTCCACCAGCTGAGCCTTCACACCTGCAGGGAGGAGACAGAAGAGAGAGAGGCAGTGTGAGACTCATACTGCCACTCATTTACATGGTGACCTTTATGTTTGAGACGCCAATTCCTCAGAGAAATGAAACAGGACTGAAGAGCACAGAATGGAGTTGTATCTGTCAATACCGGGGACTTTTACTACTTTATTTTACCAGTTGTTAAAGAGGCGTGAAGCATTTAATCTGTGCATAATGCTTAGAATACAAAATGGGAAAACAAAACATTTTTTATTTTCCCAGAGATGACTGCTTACTTAAAGGAAAAGTAACATTTTTTACAATTTGAGCCTTATTTCGGTAATAAAACAAGTTGTTTTACTCACCCATATCACTTTGGTGTCATATGGAGCATTTCCGGAGATGTTTTAGATTAGCATTAGGCTAACGCCTTTAGCCTAGCGCAACTTATAGCCATAGCTCGGGGCATTCCCCGAGCATGTAATATGTCCCGTGCGGGCTCCAAATAACACAAACTTTAGCACTTTTCAAATCATAGAAGCTCGATGTCTTTAGTCTACGATTTCGTTTGAATCAAA
This sequence comes from Paratrypauchen microcephalus, assembly GCA_036785185.1. Lineage (NCBI taxonomy): Eukaryota > Metazoa > Chordata > Actinopteri > Gobiiformes > Gobiidae > Paratrypauchen > Paratrypauchen microcephalus. The sequence goes on along the minus strand of JAVJIX010000056.1, from coordinate 5,737,269 downwards.
AGTGGCCTGTAATCCGAGATTTATCCATAGTTTACAGCTATGCGTTCCATGTTTGGGTCCCGGGAGCTGAGAGCACACTCCGCGTAGACTAAAGACATCGAGCTTCTATGATTTGAAAAGTGCTAAAGTTTGTGTTATTTGGAGCCCGCACGGGACATATTACATACTTGGGGAATGCCTCGAGCTATGGCTATAAGTCGCGCTAGGCTAACGGCGTTAGCCTAACGCTAATCTAAAACATCTCCGGAAATGCTCCATATGACACCAAAGTGATATGGGTGAGTAAAACAAGTTGTTTTATTACCGAAATAAGGCTCAAATTGTAAAAAAAAATACTTTTCCTTTAACTAAAATTCAAGAATGAAATAAACCTCTGACTGGACAGAAAACAAATGGATTTCTTGCCAGTGATATTTTGTATGTTTTGGGAACGAAATATGCATTGTTCAATATTGATATGGCTTTATAATTGTTTGCATTGCTGCTAGGGTTGTCAAAAATATCAAAAATCAGATATAACTTTCTACTAATATAGAAACTAAATACTTTAAAGGGCTCGTATTACGCTAGTGTCTGATCTATGTTATAAGGTTGTTTCCTCACCTAAAACATACCTGGAGTTGTATTTTGTTTCATTCACACATGTTTAACACAAAAGCCCTGCCCTTGCTTAATACAAGAAGTGTTCTGGAATTGCCAGTCTCTACTAAACAAAAGGTAAAAGGTAGCTGTTAACTTGAAAACAAACACTAAATGACATCACAAGATGGAACACAAGAGCATTTTGAGCTTTTGATCTCAAACGTGTGAAAGAAAACAAAACACAACTCCAAGTATGTTTGTGATGAAGAAACATTAAGTCATTTTTGTGTAATCTAGGACCTTTAAAATAATTAAAGAATTAAAAAAAAACCCCAACACAACATGACAAAATACGACTGCAATTAGTTTAAGGCCACAAGGTAACATAAAGAATTATTATTTTAAAAAAGAGAGCATTTTTATTGTAATTGTGGTATTGTAATTAGCATCAAAGACTTATTTCATAGTATGAACATTAGTTAGAAATGTTTCAAACATGCTTATTGCTGTTAAAAGAAAGCGGGTTAATACAGGTGACCCCATCTTGACTCATGTATATTGGCAGACAATGCTGGTATGATTCAGAAAGTTGTTTACCATTTCTTTTATCTACAGTATTTCCGCAAGCTAACACACATTTCTTATTATGCTGCAAAGTCCTTGTTCCAAGTTGGCATATGGAAACACAATATATCAAACTATGGCCTGTTGGAGCAGATTTCAACAGCGATACGAAGTCTGCCCGATAATGAACTGGCAGCTTGGTGTCTGACAGGTAAAAGCTCTCCCAGTGTGGCACAGTGTAGCATCACAAAACACGTCTCCCTGGAAATGGGAGCTACAAGTATAAAGTTTACTGAGAAAAACAAGCTGGGAATTATGAATCACTGTGAAAAATAACACAAAACAAAAACTTATCTTCAGCTGAGTACAAACTTTAAAGGTGCATTGTGTAATTTTTCTGCTGGAGGGTCTGTCAAATGCTTTATCTGGAATGTTTCAAAGTATGGTATTAAACCTTTATTCATGGAGACCAAACAAGACCAAGTTACTGGTTAGATCTGTGAAGAGACAACCCCGCTCACAGTCAGAATATCTGTTTTTCAGCTGTCACCAATTTAATACATGTAAGGTAGAGCTGTTTAATGTCATACTGTGGAATATTTCTGGCAGATCAATGACATATCCATAGAAACACGCAGGTGCTGGACCTTCCAACAAAAAAGATAGACAAGGCCCCATTAAGGCACTTTTTAATTTATTTTTTGATCATTTTGGTTTCTCAAAATGTAAACTTTTACATGGAAATCTAAATTGTCCCCACAAATGTTTTACAAAGTCCATCTATAGATTTATATGGTACATTTCACCTAGATACACCAAACGTTCTAATCGTATACTTCATTTTGACGAATTGCACAGAATTGTTGATAGCTAATACTGAGCCTGAATTCTAATTTGAATTTTTACGCAAATTTTCAGTCAGATCTAGTTACTCAAATACTAAACAAGATATTCAAAATCTATTAATGTAATATGACAGCAAAATGAAGACCAAAATGAAGACCATTGAGAGCGTCCTGACCGGCTGCATCACTGTGTGGTACGGGAGCTGCACTGAACAGAACAGGAAAGCCCTGCAGCGCATAGTGAATGCAGCTGGGAGGATCGCTGGTGTCTCTCTCCCCTCCCTCCTAGACATTTTTAACACCCGGCTCACCCGCAGAGCGTTCAGCATTGTGGGTGACCCGAGCCACCCCGCACATAGCCTGTTCAGCCTCCTGCCCTCGGGGAGAAGGTACCGGAGTCTCCGGGCCCACTCCACCAGGCTTTCAAACAGCTTCATCCACCAGGCTGTCAGGAGGCTGAACTCACACCCGAACTCACACCCGAACTCCCACCTTACCCATCTCCCACCCCCCACCCCCCACATTGGCATAACCTGTATTTCATAAAAAGACCTATCACTCTAGACACTTTAAAAAAAAAAAAAAAAAAAAAAAAAAAAAAAAAAAACTGCTGCTAAGGACTACTGTTGCACTGTTGCACATTTACATTTACTACTGGATTTTACTCCTGTTGCACTGTTGTTTACTACTGTTATTGCACACTTACATTTACTACTGGAATTTTTAGTACTGTTGTTTACTCCTGTTATTGAATTTTACCCCCGTTGCACTGTCGTTTACTACTGTTATTGCACATTGACTACTGGAATTTTAGTACTGTTGTTTACTCCTGTTACTGCACTAGAATTACTACTGTTGCACATTTATTTTTATTTTATCTTAACTCCTATGCACATTCTACTGCACATGACCAAGTCACTGCTGTATCTTCCATTGCACATTTTTGATGCACACTGCACACTTTGGAAATCTGTATATAGTATAGTTTATTTATTATGTTGCACTGTTTTAAGATTTTAGATCGTAGACTTTAGTTTTAACTTAGATCTCTGTCTTAGATAGTTTTTTGTTGTGTTTTGTCTTCATATTGTATTTTGTACACTGTCTTTTTGCACTACCTGGCCAGAGAGAAACAAAATTTCGATTCACTGTATGTTGAACACATATGGCAGAATTGACAATAAAGCTGACTTTGAACTTTGAACTTTGAACTTTGAAAATGAACCAGGAAATTTAAACCACACTACAAATATTTTCTGTACTTTTTTTTTTTTAATTACTAATGCCCCAGTGTCTGTATAGCTTGTTTTCTTTTTTCATTATGTGGTGTCTTAAAACTTTAAAAAAACAAGGGGAAAAAAATAAAATAAAATCAAATTTTCAGATTTATGTCAGAAATAATAAAAACATAAAGTATACAGTTGCTTTACATTTATTTTAGAAAGTTACAAAAGTTTCAAATTGATATCTCTAAATGTAAGTTTTTTCCTTTTTCCCAGTGTCTCACCTAAAATTTGGGCGCCGATGGAAGCTAATATTGTTAGCAAACACTCTTTTCAGATTTGGCCTCACTCGGACGTTGCTGTAGGAGACACTAGCATTTTATTGTCAGTCTTCTGAGACTGTTTGTGGCATAACCAGATTTACAGCTCTGAAAAAATACCACTGCCTTTTTTTTTTTAAATCAGCATCTCTACATGTATTACAGCCATTCCATTCCAGCGTCTGTTGAATTCCAACATAAACACAAAGCTGAGCTACTTCAGTTCTTGCACCAGGAGTGGAATAAAGTCACCCAAGAACTATGTGAAAGACTTGTGGAGAGTATGCCAAGACGCATGAAAGCTGTGATTAAAAATAAGGGTTATTGCCCCAAATATTGATTTCTGAACTCTTCTTAAGTGTAAACATTAGTATTATGTTGTGTTAAAATGAATTTGATCTTGTTTCTTTGCATTGTTTGAGGTCTGAAAACATGTATCTTTTTTGTTATTTTGACCATTTGTCATTTTCTGCAAATAAATGCTCTAAATGATAATATTTTTATTTGGATTTTGGGGGAAATGTTGTCAAATGTTGTCAAAAATGTTCCTTTTGCCCAAACGCATACCTATAAGTAGTAAAATCAGAAAAACTCATCATTTTGCAGTGGTCACTTTTTTTTTTTCAGAGCTATATATAATTCAGCCTCTTCTTCTCTCTTTGGTATTAAACAAGACAAAGATGCACACTTGGAGGTTGTGGAGATCAAATATAATCCAGCTAAAAATAAGACCAGAATTAAAACGCGTCCTCATTTGACGCTGCATGTTTTGACAATCCAATAATTATAATTTGCCACTGAGATTCTTTTTAAACTTGATAACTTTTTTTTTTAGTTCAGTGTTTGCACCTCTTCTTTAACACTCCTCCATCTTTCCCTGGCTGCACCTCTCATCATGTCGGCGCTATCTTTCTCTCCGTTCCCAAAGATGAGACCCGGTCGCCATGGCAACAAGATGGATAGAGGGAGGAGAGAGGAAGAGAGGGAGCGAAAGAGAGTGGGGAGGAGTTGCTTGTGATAGCTTTGTGTTATATGGGATGTAAGTGCAAGAAATGGGTCATTTTTGGCCCAGCTGATGAAAAAGAAAAAGAATTATTAATAGCTAATGAAGTCCAAAACAATCTTAAGACAACAAAATGAAAGGAAAAGTATCATCTCGTTATCTCGGCTTTGTGAATTTTTAGTTGAAATCATTCATCACAAGTTTGTTTGTTATTCCGTGTGAAAAAAGTGTGAATTTGTGAATGTGTGTTGCGCGGTTGAGAGATCGTTTTGGGATTATTTTTTTCCAAATCCGTAGTGTTGATCTCCACGGAGCTTTGTTTAAAAATGTAAATTATGGAATTGGGTTACTTGGATCTTATAGCCGTCATTGTAAAGAGGCTAAGCAGAGGGGATGTGGTAATAATGAACAGAAGAATCTCTCTGCACTTTGTGAATGAGTTAGAATAGAGACATGAGGGAGAGACAGCATTAATGGCATCGCTCATAACAAGGGCATTTCACGAGTTAGTGACAGTTAAAGATTATATGCTAAACAATGCTGTCAAAACCAAGGCTCAAAAAGCAAAGATTGGCAGATTTTAGACTGTGATAAGAGTGGCAGCTACAGCGAGGGTATTTATGTATTATTAAAGGGGACAAATAATGCAAAATTCACTTATAAGAGATTTTGATGTTTTAATTTTTGCTCTTCTCATTGACATAATGAAATTCTGTTTAGAGTGTATGTTTGAGTACTCTCTATTCTCCTAGAATTGCTCTGAAAATTCCTATTTTCGCCGGCCCCACAAGCTCACTCCCCTGCACTTATTTTGTGCTCCATTTTTATTTAGCTTAATTGGCGATGCACAAATAGAATTCTGCAGTGTCGCCCAGCTATTTTGGCACAAACACAGGGCTTTGCAATTGGTGCAATCTGAGCTATTAAAGGAACTGCGTATAGACAGAGCTCTTAGCAACAGAGGCTGCACTAGCACGGATTCATAATTGGCTGTAGATGCTGGGGTTTAGGGTCAGAGAGAGGCATTTGGATTTCAGCATTATAACTGGCAACCCAAATGAGACCAAACATTTAAATTTAAAATCAAATTGTTATTATATTGTTATTTTAAGCCCTAAAATGGATAATATTATTATGCAGAACAACGTCAGAGCTTTTAACCATGTTATAGTTGTTTCCACTCATGATTTACTTACCTAAAGCTGTATTTCGAGTGATTTGAGCATGTTTGAGCAATCTTTAATCACTCATTTGCAAGACACCATTTTCACATGATGATCCAATGGTGTCATCAATGTTAACTATATAGCAGACACAAGCACAATAAGTCTTCTTTAAGTGCACACAACATTTTTGAAACATGCCCAAAACATGTAAAGAACAACTCTGAGTGAGCTTATAATGGGAGGAAAACATTTAAACATGTTTACAGCTCATACAAGTCTATTTTGCATAATGTCTCCATACGACTGCTAATTGCCATCTTGATTTTTCATAAATGCTTTAACATATTTGGAAGCAAACATCTCTGTTAATTTGTTTGAACTGAGAAAATTGCACTAATCATGTCTCGTCTAATGATTGACACGTTGTATTCTTATCTTTTATAATGTAGGAGCTTGCTGTGTTGGTGCATGGCATGACTCCTGCACGCTGCTTCTAAAGGCAAAAGTGTAGAAGAAACTTTTTAATTGTAGAACTCCATTTAAATTAATTGACGCCCCACTCACTTGCCATTCCCACCCACCTCTCCTAATCACAGCACTTAATGCAATATTTTATCTATCAACCCTCTTCTTTGGGAATCGCTCCATCCAAAATTGACAGCGTCCGTCTGGTAGTGTCGAGAGAGGTTTTATCATTACTATTTCATTCACAGCCTCTGCTTTCTCAACTAGTGCCAGTGTGGATGATCAGCTTGTACTTAGTTATGCCATCCCCCAGATAGCTAACTACTGAGAGGAGCTGGTGCCGAAGAGTAGGTCTGTGCACAGTGCTTTTTAATATACTCCTGAATGAGAGCCAGTAGCTCTCCCCTTCCCTCGTGATAGCCATGGAAATAGGGCGGCCCGCTGTCCTCACCCGACACCAGAACAAGCAGCAGATGCAGGCTAGAATGCAAAAGATGTCGAAGGGGGGGAAAAAGGCTAGAAATAAATGCAGCAGAATTCACAGTCTTGCTCTCTCCAAGTCCGAGTCAGCAAGTTACCTGACATGACACTGACCCTCATCTTGTATTCAAGGGATTTTTTATTTTTTTTAGCATATAGGGTAAATGCATTGTAAGCAAGCCTCTGTATTCGCTTGTGTCTGTTTTGTGTGTGGATATGTACTGTATGTAAATAATGAATAATGAATACGGAATAGGAAGGAAAAGCTTTCAAACTTTTCGCACCAAATACCAAAGAAAACATTTGGCATTCAGAGTACTGACAGTATATAACAGTATAAATCAAGTATATAAGAGGACTATTCCAGATCTAATCTAAGCCTAAACCAGGTCTAAAAGTGCACTGCATAATTTCCACTGTAAGGAATTATCCAAAGGAAGACAAAATAGTTAAAAAAAATAAAATAAATCAATAAATAAATCAATAAATAAATAAGGCAAGCCCACATACTGAAGCGCTAGCTGTCCAAGTACCACTTGAAGGAGCACCACAGTTTGAGGAATACTGATATGAGTATCTTACGCACTGCTGTGGCTAAAGGGAATCTCAAACAAGTCGGATGCGTGAAAAGTCCCTCAGTCGTCCAGGTAGAATCCATGATCAAACTTTGTCCAGTTGACAAATTGAACTTCTCCTTTGATCAAGTCAGTTGGATGTATGTCATTGTGAGCATTTTTCAACTTGTGCCATAAGGGGTCAGTAAAGGGAAGAAAATGCCAGTCTATGTTCAAACATTATAGTCTGTATGCATATGGCTATGATGTGACTGCTGTTTTGGCCTTTCAAACCAACACCAAACACAGTCACACTAACAAAATCCCAAAGAATACAATAATGAGAGTAGTTTAAGACCACCAAACTAATGGTTGTATTTGAACTCAGCTCTACGTCCTTTAATTTTTCTTCATAAACTGACGCTTGACTGTAAAACTATGATAATTATTTCCCATAGGTTTAATTCCACTCTAACCCACCTGAAGTAATAATGACAACATAAACATAACATATGCGCTGTCTGCCAAATGCACTCCCAACACAGTTCCCTGGAACATTGCTTTTATACATTTGTATAATTATACCTTAATTGACACCAGTCTCTTGCTATTTTTTCTATTTATTTCAAATGTATTATTACCATTTATATTGTTGCTCTTCGTTATAATAATATATTGTGATATGTGAGCTACTGTGTCCAATTTCCCTTGTGGATCAATAAAGTTTGTCTAAATTTAAATCTAAGCCCAAGTATTCTTCTTTGTACAAGATATTCTTTTTCTGACCACCGTAGAAACAGAAATACAAGGGAATGCACAAAAAATTCATTTCGATGGAGAGGAGCAGGTCTATCAGCGACTGTTCAGCAACTACGAGAGCAGATAAAGCAGACTTTGGGCTCTATTATTGTAGCAAATACAGGCACAAAGACATGGAAGAATATTAGCCTGTTGTATTTTAACATGTCACTATGCGTGAAAAGTCCCTCAGTCGTCCAGGTAGAATCCACGATCAAAGGAGAAGTTCAACAAAGTTTGGACAAAGTTTGTTTGGTTGAAAACGTTTCGCCGTCAGAGCTGACGAAGCCTCTCGGATGAGCGGCGAAACGTTTTCAACCAAACAAACTTTGTCCAGTTGACAAATTGAACTTCTCCTTTGATCAAACATGTCACTATGTCAACAATTTCTATCGATCCATTCATCCATCCATTTTCTTCCGCTTATCCGGGGCCGGGTCGCGGGGGCAGCAGTCTAAGCAGGACTTTCTTCCTTCCAGACTTCCTTCACCCCGGACAGTTCCTCCAGCTCCAGGGAAGCGCCCAGGAGGCATCCGGAACAGATGCCCGAGCCACCTCAGCTTGCTCCTCTCAACGTGGAGGAGTACTGGCTCTGCTCCGAGTCCCTCCCGTGTAACTGAGCTCCTCACCCTATCTCTAAGGGAGCACCCAGCCACTCTGCGGAGGAACCTAATTTCAGCCGCTTGTATCCGCGATCTTGTCCTTTTGGTCATTACCCAGAGCTCATGACGATAGGTGAGGGTAGGAACGTAGCTTGACCTTTGCCTTTCGGCTCAGCTCCTTCTTCACCACAACAGTCCGGTACAGCGACCGCATTACTGCAGACAGTGCACCGATCCACCTGTCAATCTCAGCTGCCATCTTCCCCCCACTCGTGAACAAGACCCCGAGATGCATGTTTTGTTTCATTCACACATGTTTAACACACACAGCCTGCATATTAACTAAACTGTGACAAAACTGACTTAATCATTATTGGCCCCAAAAACATCACCAAATCCACTCAAGACTTCAGCCTGACCATAGACAACACAACCCTCACTCCATCCCCACTCATCCGAAACCTTGGCATTCTTTTTGACACCACACTCTCATACCAACAACACATAAACTACATAACCCGGACTGCTTTCTTTCATCTCAAAAACATTGCACGACTCCGCCCATCCCTTTCTTTCTCTGCTGCCGAAACACTCATCCATGCATTCATCACCTCTCGAATCGACTACTGCAATAGCCTTTTCTATGGTCTACCCTCCAAAACTCTCAACAAACTCCAATACATTCAAAACTCTGCTGCCCGCCTCCTCACCCACACCCGCTCCCGAGACCACATCACTCCTGTCCTCCAAAACCTCCACTGGCTCCCCATCCCTCAGCGTATCCAATTCAAAGTCATGACCTCATGACCTACAAAGCCCTCCATAACCTGGCCCCATCATACCTCTCTGACCTTCTGCACCGCCACACCCCATCCCGCTCCCTCCGTTCCTCCAACACCAACCTCCTGTCCCTCCCCTACAGGACCAAGCTCCGAACCTGGGGTGACAGAGCCTTCTCCATTGCTGCCCCCACCCTCTGGAACTCACTCCCACAACCTCTCCGTGACTGCTCTGACCTCCCCACCTTCAAAAAATTGCTCAAGACTCACCTTTTTAAAACTGCTTTTAATGTTTAATGTTTTTCTGATTGTTTATTGTTTTGTTACTTGTTTTATTACTGATTTTACCTCTTGTACAGCGTCTTTGAGTGTCTTGAAAAGCGCTTTATAAATAAAATGTATTATTATTATTATTATTATTATTAGGTTCTTCTCTCACCTCTCAATCTGAAAATCACCTTGTGATGTTGTATGGTAGTTAAAGAAGTGCTCCATTGTGTTTTTAAACTCCATTTTGAACTCCATTTCTACTCAGACAAAGGTAAAAAAAAACAAAAAAAAACAGTTAACTAGAAAAATAACACTTCATGACATCACATTTTGAGCTTAGGAGATGGCAAGCTAATAATGAAGGATTACTCAAACTTGTGTGAATGAAACAAAACACAACTTAACAAGCCTAACCAGGAAACATCTTTAAAGGGAGAGAAAGCTTTGTCTCTCATGCATACCAACTGCATCTAATGATTTAAGGGAACTCTCTCAAACAATAACAGTCCAAATTTAAGCTAAAGAATCTCCAATGCATCAGAATTCAACCCACAACAATTTTCATCCCACATAACTCGTCCCCCTCAGACTGAATTTCATTATTGCTTTTATGTGCCGAACCATGAAGATTTCAATAACCCAATTAAGCTCCCAAATCAGAACCATTGTGGATGACAGGGAGCACTGCCACTGCGTCATCTGCTAATTAGCTCGGGCACAGTTGTCGAATTTGTAACCCATGATAACGCCAATGATTCAAGTACTATTTCAATCAGAGACCAGCAGTGAGTGTGAATAGTTAGATTATGCACATGCACGCTTTGATTTTTGGACTTCCCCTAACCCTCTGATACTATTTGGGATCAAGAGTATCGCGGAAATGAATAGCGACAGTCCCGGGAGAGAGGGGGGCCAAGGCAGATTACATTTATAAACGCGAGGATCACATTTCACAAAACACTTTTCCGATTTGAGCTCAGAACTCATAAAGCAGTTCTTCTCCCAAAAAATGGAGCCAGTGCTCCTCCATCTTAACCTCAGTTAGTTCGGGGGTTATAGAGCTGTCTGTGAAGAAGCAGTGGGCTTTCTTTTTTCACTAATGCATTTTCTTTGTTGTGATATTTAAGCGTATTCAAACATGCACTGTTTTGTTTGCGGTGTTTGAATTTTATTTATTAAATGGTAAATGGTAATTACAAATAATGCAAGAGCTCCTGTTGTATTCTCACACATCACCACTAGGTGCTATCCACAATACTGCTGTCTGAATGTGCCAGTTTTGGCCTGACAGAAGAAGACCAGAGAGCACAGGTGAGTTCACATGTGTAGATGGTAGCTTTAAGACTTCTGTAAGTTATATTGAAGGGCCTGGTTGAATGTAATTACTCTTTGGATGTGATGAAATAAATACATTTGTGTTTATAATTATCAACATTTAAAATAAATGTTTAAAAGATGATTCACTTTAAAGGTGCACAGATTACGGAAAGCATGTGTGTCTGGTTTTGTCTCTATGAAGACAGAATTAATGCCATACTGTGAAACATCCCAGACAAGGCAAGAATATCTTCATGGAGAAAAGCATTTAGGCATTTTGAAACAAAGAATTCGGACCCTCCACCAGAGAAGTTACACAATGCACTTTTAAACGTGGATAAGTAAACTTCCCAGTGAATAAATGAAAGGTGAAAACAATTACACAAATGGATTTGTGAAGGTATCAATAATCATGGCACCCCTAATGGACACGTCACTGAGCAGCATTTCCAAGCTATCATATTTTTCTGTACCATTGCAAACACATTCAGTCAATAATAATATATTATCACAGAGCAGACAGGTCCCCTCACCTCCTCACAGATGCCATATCAACTGTGTCGTCCTCTTGTAGATGCCTGTAGCTGGTCCCTGCCACCCTAGCACCCTCCATCAGCACGCTTGATAGTTTGTTCCTCCCTCTCGGTACGGGTGGGGTGCTGAAGTCACTGCTCTCTTTGCGCTGTTGGGCTGGACTCAGAGACAAAGAGCTGCTCCTACAAATGACAAACAAAACAACAAAAGAAAAAAAAAATAGCGTCAGGGGAAGAGCCTCTCCACTGTTTCATCAGCTCACCTTTATCTCATTGACCTTTCATTACTGATTCTAATCAATGTTTAATTTGCTTCCTGTAGTGGTAAGTAACCTTGTAGCGCTTTGTAAGCAAGAGGAAGTCAAACAACAGTAATGGAAAATGTAAGAGGCAACGATTTGTTTTTTTTTTACTCTTGGAAATCTTCTGAGCAAAGTCTGTGTGGCACGATTCTCGAAATACATTATCGACCAGTGGCATTGAATGTATGGTACCCTGACATGGAGTTGAACCAGCGCTTATAGTAAGGGGTAAATGCGTTTCTTACTAAGCTTGAATTCAGAACAGTACTTACAACTAAGGATGCACCAATTCAGCTTTTTCAGTTCTGATCCCGATTTTGATACTGTAGCTTTAAATATCTTGAATTTCTAGGCACAGTCAGGGGCCGGAGGGGATCCGGTTTGGGGACCACAGGATCTCATCTCTGCTGTTTGTTGTCCTGATGGCTTCATCGGACCGTGACCTCCAACATGTACTGGGGCTTTTTGCAGCCGAGTGTGAAGCGGCTGGGATGAGGATCAGATCCTCCAAATCCGAGGCCATGATTCACGACCGGAAAAAGGTGGCTTGCCCTCTCTGGGTGGGTGGAGAGTCCTTGCCTCAAGTGGAGGAGTTCAAGTAGTTAGTGGGGGTCTAGTTCATGAGTGAGTGTGAGCTTGACAGGTGATTCGGTGCAGCGTCGGCAGTGATGCGGTCGCTGTACCGGACCGTTGTGGTGAAGAGGGAGCTGAGTCGAAAGGCAAAGCTCCCTATTTACAGGTCAATCTATATTCCTACCCTCACCTATGGTCATGAGCTTTGGGTAATGACCGAAGGATAAGATAGCGGATACAAGTGGCCGAAATTTGTTTCCTCTGCAGAGTGGCTGGCCGCTCCCTTAGAGATATGGTGAGGAGCTCAGTCACACAGGAGGGGCTCGGCGTAGACAGAAAACAGCATTTATTTCCTTTACTAATAAAACAAAACTGATTAAAATGTGTTATGTAGCTATTATTTATCTCAGTGGTAACTACAGAAAAGCTCTGTATAAACAAATGTTCAAGCATTATGAGTCTTTCCGGGCCAACTAAAGCCAGAAAATAGCCTTATTGCATCAAATTATATGTCCAGACAGGATACTGACTGAAATGATATTTGGAAACCGATATCCGATCCAGCAAATTTTTCAGTATCAGTGCTGAGATCTGATACCAGTATTGGATCGGTGCAGCCTTACTTACAAAGCCCTACTTATAATAAGTTTTATATATAAGTTTTAGTTGATAAAGTCATTTGTACAGGAGGAACCTAATACTGCATCTTGGGATTCTTGTATGCTAAAGATGAAGTATGTAACTTGTAACCAGTTTCTTGTTTCCATGGAGATGTTATTGCTTTTTCTAGAATGTTCCACTTTACCAATTACATGTGTTTTACTGCTAAGAGACACCTCCACAGATCTGATCTGTAATGAAGCTAGCAGCAAAGCAGAAACCTCTATGGAGACAAGCAGGTGGTGGACTTTAGACCAAAAAAGTTACACAATGCATCTCTGTCCTGGGCTGTCCTCTGGACTCTGTAGAGGAGGTGGCTGAGAGGAGAGTACTGGCCAAATTCACGTCCATCATGGACGACACCTCTCACAATCTGCACCGGACTGTAGAGGAGCTGAGCAGCTCCTTCAGCAGCCGACTGAGGCACCCCCAGTGCAAGAAGGAGCGCTACCGCAGATCCTTCATCCCCACCGCCATCAGACTGTATAACTCCACTGTATAGTCCAAACATGCAATATTGTTTTTCAATACTCTCCTAGTTACTGTTTCTTATTATTATTACTTGTATAACTCCACTGTAATGGTCCTAACGTGCAATATCGTTTTCAGTACTCTCTTAGTTACTGTTTCTTATTATTACTTATTTTATCAGACTACATAACTCCACTGTATGGTCCTATTGTGCAATATCGTTTTTCCAACGTGCAATATCGTTTTTTCAAAACTTTCATTACTCTCCTTGTCACTGTTTTATTATTATTACTTATTTGATTATTACTTATTTTATTATTATTATTACTTATCTTTATGCCATTCTTGCCTGCATGCACTTTTCTTTCTTGTTCAAACTGTCCCTACCTGGAGCTAGTGTGACAAGTAAATTTCTCCTGCGTGAGATCAATAAAGTCTTATCTTATCTTTAAACACGTAAAATAAAGTTGACTAACAATATGTATCAATTTGCATCAATTGTGTTGGTGTTTAAAATGATGGTGGCACTTGTTAAACCTGATGATATAACTGATGATATTTGTCCAGTTGACAAATTTAATTTCTCGTTTTGCCACTGATGATATAATGCGTGAAAAGTCCCTCAGTCGTCCAGGTAGAATCCATGATAAAAGGAGAAGTTCAATTTGTCAACTGGACAAAGTTTGTTTGGTTGAAAACGTTTCGCCGCTCATCCTCAGCCTCTCGGATGAGCGGCGAAACGTTTTCAACCAAACAAACTTTGTCCAGTTGACAAATTGAACTTCTCCTTTCATCACTGATGATATAACTTTATCTACAACTTCAATAATCAAAGAAAAATACCCCAAATCAAGCCTGGACCCTGTCATTTCAAAGTAATTTTGCATTAGCGGTATATTGTGTCTAAGCTGTACAAAAGAAGTGGTCATATTAAAATTCCATTCTAGTCCTCTGATTCACTGTTACACAAGGGACCTATTTTACGTGGCCTTGTGAAAATAAGCATTTTATGGACGCCCCGCTGCCGTTAATGATCAGACGCCTGCCTCCTGCCACTGCGCACTGTTTTAAAATTGCTCTGTGGACAGTAGGTGTCTGCTTCAAAGCACAGCCCTGCATGAACACCACCAATAAAGCTAGCTCTTCAAACGCAGATCAGGTACACTGCAACTAATGTGTCACAAAAGTACCTCAAAGCACATTTAGGAGTGGTAAAAGCTGTTTTTATCTGGTATTTTGCTGTCGTGGGTTTCCGTAATTACCAGTTTCTCTAGTATAGGAGCAACAGGTCACCTGATTGGACGTTAATATTGAATACTGAAAAACGCTCTACAGTACATCTTCACTGTGTTATTAGCCATAGGTGAAAATTAAGCAAATGGATGTGCAAGCTTTTGTGCTTTGCTGCTTAATTGCTGTATTCAGTCGGACAAGGTAAATTATATAAATAGTGCTCTATGGGAATGCATTTTAAGAGTGTGTATATTTTTACACTTAATATTACACAGTTCACCACAGATACCACCTTAGCTGAGACAATTAATTTTAAGATCAATAACAAGTTCAATTCAATTTTACAGTACATTACCCAACTATAACAAATATAGGGGGAAAAAAAAGAAATTTCTCTATTAAAAGTTTTTTAAGCAAGTTGACAATAATGAGAAATTTCAAGCCAAATTTTGCTTTAAACCTTGGGCTGCTCTGTTGCCACTCATGAAAAAGTGTAGCCCATAACCTGACAAAGGTAGTAACCCACTAGCCGTCGTGTTCCAAATAGGAAGTGAGCAGCGGTGGAGCTTTCGGCTCCATCGACTTTCCGATTGACTACACTGAAAAATGGTCACCCCTTTCTCTGTAACTGCTGCAGTGAGCCTCATTTTGGCATTAAAATTTTCATTTTAACCCGCTCTACATGATCCTGGTGTTTTTATTTGGTTACTTTGACCGTAAATATATTCCTATTCCTAATATGCACCAAATTCGCTCCTATGCTAACTGCTAGCCTTGTGAGCTTCATTTGACTGGAACGCTATGGGTGACATCACACTCCCTTAGTCCACTTCTTTATACAATCTATGGTGTAGACTACTACATAAATATAACATAATAGCAAGGCTGGTTAGCTCAACTGGTAAGTCACTGACTTTCCCCCCAGGGGTTGTGGGTTCAAATCCCCCCCGGCAATGAGCTAGCCAGTGTGGGTCCTTGGGCAAGACCCTTCACGGTACTGCCCCCCGGGCGCCGAAAGATGGCTGCTCACTGCTCCTGAAAAGGATGGGTCAAATGCAGAAGTCAAATTTCTCCCGTGTGTCATTGTGTGTGAGACCAATAAAGGCTTAATCTTAATCTTAGTTACATCAACTCTAATCCATTCCTGATTTGTAAAGGTCTTTTTATGTTTACCATAGAAAAACAGGACCATGCCAGTTCCTCATATAGGATCAAACGTTATGGAAAAGGCACAGGCTATTCTCAATATAGTTTTTGAAGCTTTATTTTTTCTGACTCAATGCCTAGATTGAAAACATGACATCAATTAAACACATCTGAATACAGTTAGCAGACAGAAGAGAGATTTTGCAGTTAACTAAAATGTGTGGCAGTTGAACAATAAGCATGGCTAATGTGGACTGTACCATTTGGCACTGTTAGATTGTGCTCCGTCTGATGTGAATTTAAATACAGCTGAAGTGTGCACTGTTAGCTATTTCTGGAGCTGGAAACAAATTAAATGGTTTCACATATTTTGGAAAAGGTAGTAAACAGTACCAGCTTATGCTAGAGGTGGTACTAATTTTTGCCAACTTCACATTGGAGCAGTCAGTACCATATTAGATCTATTAAACAGCTTTCCATGACATTTTTTCCCCAGATTTGTAACAGGCAGACATGATTATTAACCTATTAAGAAATGAAAGATCCAAATAGCTTATTTCCTCAGATGTTTATATTTGTATTGTACATCCAATACAGTGGCATATCATGTAAATAGATAATTAACAAAATAAATATTGACATTCAGTGTTATTTCAGTCCATTAGAAATGTGCTAAAACATGCATATAGCTGAAAAGTCTTGGTTGGGTATCACACACAAAGTGAATGGACTGTAAAATTAAGCAGAGTGCAGAAAATATTACTTTACATTTATTTAAAAGATTACACTGCAAGTTTGTTTCATACATATTTAATCTGTTTTTGCTGTTTTTTGCAGCCTTTTATTGCAGAGGATTCTAATTTTGTAGCCTATATCTGCAAATCAAAAAAATAACTCTCACTTCTAGGCTAAGCTAATCCAACAAGGTTTATTTGGTCTTCTGATAATTTATTTTAATAGATTTTTTTCCCCAGAACACCTCCCCCAGGAAGAGGCCCCAGGGAAGACCCAGGACACGCTGGAGGGACTATGTCTCTCAGCTGGCCTGGGAATGACTTGGAGTCCTCCCGGAGGAGCTGAAGGAAGTGTCTGGGGTGAGGGAAGTCTGGGAGTGTTTACTTAGACTGTTGCCCCCACAACCTGGACCCGGATAAGCAGGAAAAAAATGGATGAATTCTTTTTTTTGCCATAACCTGTTTAAATCAGCTGACCAGACACATCACAGGAACAAACTAAAGCTTTGTCTGAAAAACTAAACCTTTGTCTGAAAAAAAAATAAAAATAAAAAGGTTTACAATGTTTTGCATCTAGGCTCTATTTTTCATCATCCTCCAATCTGGCCATAAAAGCTACAAATAAATTATAATAATATCATATTTTTACATATACTTGAATTCAAAAAGAAGAGTTAAAACAAGTAAAAAATGTCACTTTTCAACCATAATTGAACATTGTTCAATTAAGTGAATTCACTGCTTGATCCTATTACTTCAAACCCACTTTCTATTACCTATTACCTTGATCATTTCATCTCCAGAGAATAGCGTATGTAACCAGTGTCATCATGTGTCAACCTTCTATCTAAACACATAAAAGGCCATCTTTCCTTGTAAAATGCAATGCTCGTCAGCGTGAGCATATTGATTTGCCCTCACAACACCAATTTCCTCATAATTCAGTCACGATGAGATTAATCTGACTATACAACACACTCGCAAATGAAAACAATGATTAACTATGGGTTTTCAGATCATTGCGCATTATATGAACAGAGCCATTCCATTCAAAAATCAACATCACGGGCCACGCTAGCATTCTAATGATGAAATGATAAATTGCTGAACAAGCGGGCGATCATACCTAGCTAACCTTCGGCGGTAATATTGACCGATGGTATTGACAGTTCACTGGACAGTTCTTCGCGCGGAGAATTGTGGTTTTGCTGGGTCAGTGGTTAGAGCTTGTCATCAATCTTAATCTGCTCACCCACTTCCTGCTAACTGACTCCCACCCGAGTGAAACGTTTGATTGACAACAGGTGACACTGACCAGGGGGAAATTCCAGTTGTAGTTGACGTGAGGAAAGTAGGTGGTATCACTGGAGTGTATAAAATTGAGGAAATAGGCTCTCAGATTGTGCATAAGAACTGATACCAAAATAGAAATAGGCTGGGGTCACATGAGATCATTCGAAACTGTCCATAGTTTTGAATTGAGGTGGAGGGTCATGTTAATATTGCTGGACCTATTCAGATGAACCAAAAAGTTTAAAGTGCCCACATTGTGCTATTTTTTGGTCTATGTTATAATGTTTCCTTATCCAAAGCATATCCGGAGTTGTGTTTTGTTTCATTCAAGCACACAAATCTTCATATTTAGGCTTTGAGAGTTCTTCCCTCAAATGTAAAACACTTTTCCATCTTGTGATGTCATGTTGTAATACAAGAAGTGCTCCACTGTGTTTTTAAACTCCATACATCTTCACTCATCTGGATGATTTCACCCCTAGAATTACTAAAAGGTAAAGGGTAGCTGTTAACTTGAAAACTACCCCTTCATGACATCACAAAGTGGAGCATTTGGAGTTTTGGAGATGTACAGACTAATAATAAAACTTACTCAGACATGTGTGACTGAAACAATTGAACTTAACAGAAAATGATAAGGTTCAACATTAGTTTTTTTTCTTTCAATATATACAAAATGCTCCTCGAGTCCTGAGGGCCATTCCCACAGAATCATCATCTTATTTCAATTCAAATGGTAGTCTGGTGTTACCTCTACAATGGTACTTTCTTACCTCCAACCCATAGACTGTACAGCAAACGGACATAGCTAACCTGCTAGCTGTTGTGTTCGAAATAGGAAGTGTTCATGAGGGTGCTTCCAGCTCCATTGACTCTGGCTCCCTGAAACTACTGCAGTGAGCCACGTCATTTTGATCTGTATTAAGCCGCTCTAAACGATCCATCCATCCATTTTCTTTCGCTTATCCGGGGCAGGGTCACGGAGGCAACCGTCTAAGCAGGGACTCCCAGACTTCCTTCACTCTGGACACTTCCTCCAGCTCCTCTGGGCGGACTCCAAGGCGTTTCCAGGCCAGCCCAGAGACATAGTCCCTCCAGCGTGTCCTGGGTCTTCCCCGAGGCCTCCTCCCGGTGGGACATGGAACAGATGCCCGAGCCACCTCCGCTGCTCCTCTCGACCTGGAGGAGCAGTGGCTCTACTCCCGTGTGACTGAGTTCCTCACCCTATCTCTAAGGGAATGCCCAGCCACTCTGCAGAGTAAACTCATTTCAGCCGCTTGTATCCGCGATCTTAGACTTAGACAAACTTTATTGATCCACAAGGGAAATTATTTGGGTACAGTAGCACACTCATCAAATATAATATAACAGACGGTAACAAAAAATAGATGGAAGAGCAAACTGTCATTTCGGTCAAGTATCTCGGGGCTCTACATGATCCTGGTGTTTTTATTCAGCATAAATAAAATCCTATTTCTAATATGGAACTTGGGTCCAAATGAACGTTGTTATATGTTATTTCTTTATACAGTGATTGCTCCGGCCACACTTGAACAGCTGCTAGCTAAAAATACAGGTTGTCTTTTTACCATGGATGCAATGTGCTTTTATGAGTTGGGTGAAGTGCTCGCTCTGTTTTGATTCCACACCTGATTCTGAACTGGACAGGTGGCTCGGACGCACTCGGACTCAATGCAAAATAAAAGGTCTTTTCATCTGTAGATTACATTACACAGAGCAGCCAAAACACGCCACGAAAAATAGTTTGAATTAAGGCCGAGAGAAGCCAGCAAACAGCAAATCAAAGCTTTCTGTAAACAGGAGATATTATAGACGGCCAGTCAGAGCTATTTGTTTTCGGTTTTGGAGCCAATAGTTGGTCAAATCAAACAGTTCAATTTCCCTTTGTCACAATACGTGTTTGAGCAAGCGTGACAGTTTACACAAGTCAGACTATTACTCAAAACCAGATATTGTGATATACTTTTGTATTTGGCAGAGGTGTGGTGCACTCAGGTAATGAAATTGAGTCTGAAGCCAGAATTATAATTTTAATGAAATGGCTTTTTTCTGAACAATTTTCTCGCTTCACAAGTGTCAAATAGAGTTTATATGCGCAGGAATGAACTCAGTTAAGCCTGTATTTCTGATAAGACTAGATGAGACATAACACAGAGAAATCAGCAGTTCAGATACATGGACAAAGTTCACAGATAAGACATGGGTCAGGAAATTCATGGGAAAACTAATTATGAAGAATTTTGCAACTTACATTTGAAAATAAACCATATATTTCCTTTTTTGAGGTGGACCAAAAACATTCTGCAGCATTTTGCTTATGCTGTATGACTGTGAGAAAATGCCATGGATGCTAACAAAGCGTATTGATTTTGTGGACTAGTCGGGCTCCTGTAGAATATAGATTGGGTTTCTACACACAGTTGGGTGTATATACATAACACTTTACTTTTCAATACTAGATTATTAAATGTCAAAAAAAATCCTGCATCTTGCCATAGGGGCCTCACTAGATCATGTTTTCAGTGTTTTAAATCAATATATCACAAACCAACACACTATTTAAACATAAAACAGTAAATGTATGAGTTTAATTTCAAATTTTATCTGTGTCCCCAGATATGAGGTAGACATGTTCAAATCAAATAGAGCTTTTACTGATAACAATAGTAATGCCAATTTGCAAAAACATTGGATGATGTCCTATTTATTTACAGCTCTGGAAAAAAAAAAAGAGACCACTGCATTTTTTTTCTAAAATCAGCATCTCTACATGTATTACAGCCATTCCATTCCAGCGTCTGTTGAATTCGAACACAAACATAAAGCTGAGCTACTTCAGTTCTTGCACCAGGAGTGGAATAAAGTCACCCAAGAACAATGTGAAAGCTGTGACTAAAAATAAGGGTTATTGCACCAAATATTGATTTCTGAACTCTTCTTAAGTGTAAACATTAGTATTATGTTGTTTTAAAATGAATTTGATCTTGTTTCTTTGCATTGTTTGAGGTCTGAAAACATGTATCTTTTTTGTTATTTTGACCATTTGCCATTTTTTTGCAAATAAATGCTCTAAATGATAATATATTTATTTGAAATTTGGGGGAAATATTGTCAGTAGTTTATAGACTCAAACAAAAATATTCCTTTTGCCAAAACACATACCTATAAGTAGTAAAATCAGAAAAACTGCTAATTTTGCAGTGGTCTCTTATTTTTTTTTCCAGAGCTGTGTATTGTTTTCATGAGCATTATTCAATCAGAGCGCAGAATGAGCCTCACTTGAGTGTCTCATTTTGCTTGCCAGGTTCAATGATGAAATCCACTTGGTTAAAACCGGAAATGACTCTCTCAGATCTGAATCCTCACTACTTAAACCTGCAGCCAATCGTTGATCAGTCTCTGTGTGAATTCTGAAGGTTCTGAGCTTTCACATGAGCCAGCCTTTTCATATAACCGTACTGAAAAAAAAAAAAAAAAAACTGTGTGTGTCTTTAGGCACTGGCAACTGAGGTACAGGTGTGATGGTAATGCCCATTTTAAAACAATAAGAGTGCAGGCTACATACAGTTCCTTTAAGGCCAATTAAGATGTAATCATTATAAAGTGTTACCTAAAACTTCATGACATACTGTATTAATAAACCATACGTTTTCCTTTCCATACCATTGCTGTCCATGTTCCAGTCTTACCTGAAGCGTTTGCCTTTGGACAGGGTTCTTCTGAGGAGAGCTGGAGAAGATGCTCCTGTGTCATTGGCCTTCACGCCCGCTCCATGCACACTGGGCTGAAACAGAGACATAATGAGATATTAGAGCACTCTACAGAGAAACGGTTTCACAGCAAAAGAAGAAGAAGTGAGCAGTTATGTAATGCGATCGGACAGGATGGAGCAGCAGGGGTCCGCGCATGTACAGGTACACTTCTGACGGACCTTAACTTATAATTAACATTTAAACTACCTATACTGAACTGACTGCTGAGATGTCACTACTGAATTATGAATAAGTGAGTGAGGTAAGTGTCTTAAAGGTGCACTTTCTAACGTTTCTCTATGGAAATGTCATTGCTTTTTATGCAGTTTTCTACAGTACAGCTTTAAAGGTACTGGACCTATCTCGATGAAGACAAGCAGATGACCCCACTCAAAGTAAGAATACATGTTTACTAATTCAAATAAAATGTAATTAATGATTGACAGTAGCTCAGTTGATAGTGTTCATCCACTGATCTGAAGGTTGGCAGTTTGAGTCCCACTCTTAGCGTAAAATCATCGATAAAGTGGTCAGATCCATTCACTCACAGGTTGCTAGTGCGATTACACCAGTGTCTGCATGCACTAGTGTCTGAATGTGTGTGCATGGATGCTTCCTTGATGTAAAGCGCTTTGAGTGCCTTGAAGGTAGAAAAGCAGTATATACCTGTCACCATTTACCATTTAGATAGAGGCGAATGCTATAATATGTATGAATGTGAAGCCATTCATTTGAATGCAGTCTAAAAACTTGAAATAACATTTTGCTCAAATTTGACTGAATCTCAAAAGCATTATTTTATAAAAAACCTAAAATAACAATACTTGGACTCAATTAAAAATGCTAATTAACTCTGTGCTGGTTAAATAAGGATATCAGAATGAATAAATAATAACTACAGGCAGAGTCCAGTGGGTAGTTAATGCAGTAAGAGTATACAGCATATATCTAAAGAACCACAGGGGCCCTCTCTCAGGTCTCTTCTCATTTCTGGTGCCTTAATTACACTTTACATTTTAAACTGCAGATTAGGAGGAGGCGCTTTGGCCCTCGCTGCTCTCCTGCTGCGCTCGCAGAATTAATCCCACCTGAGATTACATTAAGCAGCCCCCCACCCCTTTCATTTCTCCTCTTTTGTTCTTATCGGAATCACCAGCATTATCTTGGAGAGGTTTGACTACAGCGGACCCCCGAGTCATGCCATTATTCTGTTTCAATTTCAATCTCGTTTTCTTAAATTTCACACAAAAGGCCCACTGTACATTAGCCTTGATTTATAGGCTGGTGTAGTAGAAGTAGTAGTGTAGTAGTGTATAATCAGCTGTCGGGATAATCCACGTATCTACATGATCATTGCTTGGAAGTTTATTTCTTTTGTCAATGATTTCTGTCAGTGCATTTGAATTGTCATTTGAGGTTGACACTACAGCGCAACAGTAGTAGCAACGGTTTAGCAGCATTCACCCACAAACCAAAAGTACAGTAGTTCAATTCCGACTCACTGCAGTCTGATGTTGTATCCTTAGGCAAGATACTTCCCCCAACTTGTCTTATTATGCAGCCTACTTCTGTGACTATTTTGTGACTATTACCACTGAGTATGAGGACTAGGATTGGATAAAAATGACATGAAATTGTAAAGTGGCATGTGGTCTATTGCTCTTTGGTTGCTATTCCATCATTTTTTTTAAACCCTCTGTTATATATTATATTTGTTGAGTGAGCTACTGTACCCAAAACAATTTCCCTTGTGGATCAATAAAGTTTGTCTAAGTCTAAGTCTAAAACTATAATAGAATCGTAATGTATTTTATTAGAAGTTACAGTTCAAGGCTCAGTACTTTTTTTTCGTATAGTACAGTAAACTTTTCTATCTCCGTGGAAACAACCAGGTAAAACCAACAAGCCGTATTAAAGCTCAGATCTGTGGAGAGGCTATTCCGCTCCCAGTAAGAATGCTTGTTTTTCAGGGTTTTATTTTAGTAGCAATAAAATGTATTTGTAATTTAAAGGTCCTTGACTCTTAAGAGCTTTAAGCTATGCAAGAATATTGTTACCTCGTGAAAAGAGTTGTGTTTTTTTATTTCATTCACACATGCCTGAGAAATCCTGGATTATTAGTCTGTCTACATCTCCAGTACAAAATGCTCTGTTCTACCTTCTGATGTCATAAAGTGGCAGTTTTCAAGTTAACAGCTAACTTTCACCTTTTGTTCTGAAAAGATTGGAAATTCCAGGGGTGAAATTAGCCAAATTCTGCTCTACAAATCCAGGTTTGTGATAAGGAAACATTATGGCATAGATTAGAAAACACCACGATATGAATAATTTAATAAATACAAGATAGATACATTTAATGCCATAATGTGGAGTATTCCAGGCAACACAATCACATCTCTCACCAGAGCAGTTACATAATAATACCATTTTAACTACACATTTACTTCTTAGTACTTCTTCTGCCTCTCTCCTTTATGCAAATAAGTCACACATTTATTGAATTTATTATCCGAACAGCTGTAGGAACTAATTATCTTGGACGATGTTCCCCCGGCCCTGTAGTTACGCCATTATCCGCCCTTTTCCCCGTACTGGCTTCCTTAAACTTCACACAGCTCCACGTGACTGTACATTGGGGTTTTCTGTGACGATAAGCCTATTTTATTCAGGTTTCCCCTCCTCTCCTTCTCTCCTCCTATCCTATCCTTCCTCTTCTCTCCCAGAGGGGCCTGTTACTGCTCTTCACTAGTCGTGCAAGAAAAAGCTACAGCGTTTTGGCCACCCGCTCCCATACCCCACGGTGTACCATTCCTCACTCTCTGGAACAGTGGCTACAGCAAACTTTCCCCACACAATCATAGCCGTGTCAGAATAAATACATTCAAACAGACAATAGCAAGATGCAGTTTATTTATGTAGTCTACTGTTTATGCCCTGGTTTAATCTGTTAATCTGCAATTCCTGTATGCATTAGTAGTTAAAGGGCCAATTTTATAATGTTTCCTCATTCAAAACATACCTGGAGTTGTGTTTTGTTTCATTCACACATGTTTAAAACATAAACGCTGCATATTTAAGGCAAATTATTCTCTCAAACAGAAAACAGGCATGTAGTAATACAGGAAGTGTAGCCCTGGACACTCTACAGAACTAAAGGTACTGTAAAAGGTAGCTGTTAAACTATACTACATGACATCACAAGTTGGAACAGAGCATTTTGAGCTTTGGAGCTGTGCGAATGAAACAAAACACAACTCCAGGTATGTTTTTGATGAGGTAACGACATTCTAACACGGCTGAAACCTCACAAGACTCAATTGTGCACAAAATAGGATCTTTAAAGGTCCCATGGCATGAAATTTTCACTTTCTGAAGTTTTTGAATGTTAATGTGAGCTCCCTTATCCTGTTTGGGCCCCCCCTCCCATGGCTAAAAGTTGCAAAATGTGTAAACTGAACAATTGCGGTCCGCGAGTACACCGGGGCTGCGGGCGCGGGATGGAGCCGCGGCGCCCGGGCTGTGCCTTCCCCTCGGGGCCGAGCACGGGGTGATTTAATCCTGGTCTGGTCCCGGTTTGGTCCGGGTCTGGACCTGGTCCGGTCCTGGTTTAGTCCAGGTCCAGTTCAGGTTTAGACCTGGTTTAGTTCTGGTCTAGACCTGGTTTAGTTCTGGTCTAGACCTGGTTTATTCCACGTTTAGTCCTGGGTCTACAGTCTCTTAGCCAATCAGGACGTAGAACACAACGTTACACTATTAAAAAAATGTGTGAAGAGTCCCTCAGTCGTCCAGGTAGAATCCATGATAAAAGAAGAAATTCAATTTGTCAACTGGGCAAAGTTTGTTTGGTCGAAAACGTTTCGCCGCTCATCCGAGCTGACGAATGCTCTCGGATGAGCGGCGAAACGTTTTCGACCAAACAAACTTTGTCCAGTTGACAAATTGAATTTCTTCTTTTATCATATAAAAAAAAAAGTTACACTATAAAAAAAACAACAACCTTGGAACGGATCAGGCCTTTTCCATTGAAATAGCTACTCAACTTCCGAAAAATTCACGTTACGAAACCACTTCTGGAACGAATTAATTTCGTAAGGTGAGGTACCACTGTATTAGGGAACCATTAAGGCACCATATAAAAACATCAAGAAGTACCATGTCATGGGATCTTTAAAATGCATATGATTTGCTAAAACATAGTTAGATTTTAAAATAGAATTCTACTTCTTGGTTGGATATGGTCAGCAGATTTGACATATGAAGAGGTAATTCCATAACTGTTACAAGCCAATGTTAACAAGGGCCTAAATGTGTCTAAATTACACAATAGTTATGATTTAACTAATAAAAATATTGACAACACCTATTAATAAATTATTGTTTAAACAGCCTTCAGTATTCCATTTGAGTACTCAGCTCTACTTCCTGGATTTTATACTTTTCTTCTCAACTTTTTCCCCATATATTACTACAAACTTAACTGATGCAAAACTATAATAATAATGTAAATATTCACCACAGGTACTATCCCACCAAAGGTAATAATTAGAAAAACATAAAAACCTGCCATATACACTGCTATCTTATTCAGCACATACTACATGGTCTTTTAGCTCTTGAATCCCTCTTTAGTTTTGCTACATTAGACCAAGTTTAGTTCTGGTTTAGTCCCATGCAGTTAATTTTAGTTATTGCTTAGTCCTGGTTCACTGTTTCGGAAACTATTAATCCTGGTTTGAAGCTCAGTTGATCTCACCAGTGCAAGTTGTTCTGTCCTTGGGCAAAAAGCTAAGGACTATGTGGGAATGAGTGAATGTTAGCAGCCGGAGAGGGCACGAGGGAGCGGAACCTGTATTTTTATTGTTAAAAATGTGAAGAACAGAACTTTTTACTTAGCATCGTAATTATTCATTTTGATGAGTTTCTAAGGACATTTCATAACTTTCAGAGGTCAGAGTGGAGTTTTGCCATCACGCTACTTTGTTAACTTCATGATTCATAACCAATGAAAATACTTCTTTGCTGTTTTTTACAATAAATCTATATTTCCCCAAAACACATTTAACTTTAATTACATTTCAAACATTTGGGTACAGTCCTTTTATTTCAAGTCATTTTGTAACCATCGGTATAATTAGTCCTAGGTCAGTGGTCGAACATAACAAAGTAAATAACGTACAATTTTTTGGTATGGGTAATTTACTTAAAGGTCCCATGGTATGAAATTTTCACTTTCTGAGGTTTTTGAACGTTAATGTGAGCTCCCCTACCCTGTTTAGGCCCCCATGGTTAAAAGTTGCGAAATGTGTAAACTGAGCATTTGCGATCCTTTTCTGCGTTAGAAAAAAATCAGAGCTCAAACGGGCGATTTTGAACAAGGCACCTTATTGACGTCAGATCGAAAAAAGAAATGCAAATGCAGTTCCACCCCCGTCTGTCTGTACTCGGCGTCTCTGTAAATCACGCCCAGAGAGTTTGGACTGCGGAGGAGCTACGCAATGCGAAATACGTTTTTTTATTTGCCTGGAGGAACTTGCGAGTGTTTCTAGGCTCGGAAGTCCTTTATCTGAGCCTGTGGATATCTGAAACAGCAGTGGTTTAATTTTATTTTCTGTGGAAATGTGTTTATTTTTCAATGGAACGCTTCTCATCTCTCCCCCCGTACAAAAACACGGAAGTGGGTCACAGAGCAGAGCGGAGAGCTTGGCCACGCCCACACCCCCTACTATAGGCCATCTCTGTCCTCCTCATTTGCATTAAAGCAACAACGCCCATAATGGAGTGTTCCAGAGTGACATTTATGACTCTTTCTCATCTTATCTCTCTTTCTCATTGTGTTAATTTTGAAGAAGGATTCATTTACAGTATTAGGGAACCATTAAGGAGCCATATAAAAGCATCAAGAAGTACCATGTCATGGGATCTTTAAGTAGATTTTAATGTGGATACTTTTTACTTTTACTTCACTACATCTGAGAGCAGGTATCTGCACTTTCTACTCCGCTACATTTTTTTAACAGGACTGAAAAGTTATTATTATTATTATTTAAGACCTGATGAAATGGCTGGGGGTTTAATTTTGACCACATTCATAATTTGAGCAAACAAAAACATTACAAACAAGCAAACAAACAAACAAACAAAAACTGCTAGCATAAAAAGATTGGTTCAATTGTTTCTGTTTATCTTTATCAAAATTACTACATTTGAAGCTTTATTAGATCTCAAAATCTGTGCAAAAATAGTTTGACCTTTTACTCTTTAAGTACATTTTTTAAACTTGAATACTTTATAGATTTTTTCATGTGATACTTCCTCCAGTATCTGTACTTTTATTTAAGTAACAAAACTGAGTACTACACCACTACACCACTGGATTTAGTCACGGTTTAGTAACATTTGAGACATGCTTAGTCTTAGATTAGTCCTGCTACTGAGATTGTCTTCCCTTTATCACAAATTCTGTTCCCTTATAGACTCACTTCTTAAAATCCAAATATTTTCCACAGTGAAAAGTTTAAGAACCACAGTTATTGACTATATTACTTATTCATGCCTTATGTTGGTGCCAAATGTAAAAAGCACATACAACTACAACAAGCTGTGCATTCATTTCAAGGGGAAAAGTGCAATAAAAACACCAGTGAAATATAGATATAAGACTAGAAGGCATACACAACAAATAAACTTGAGCCATGCATTGGAGGGAGACGTTAATCCTGCCTTGGCTTACTGTCAAAATTGTGGGTCCTGAACTAGGGGTGATGGGATATTTGACCATTCAAGGACAAATACAACAAAGCGCACACACAAAGGCTTTACCGTAGAATGGAGAAGGCATTAGAGAGGCAGTCATGCAGTACAGGTGAGGAGGAGGAGAAATCTGTTCTCAAGACAAATACAGCTGTTCTGACTTAAAATTGAAATCCAAAAAATGTATTACGTATATAGACGACAATGATGGGCATTTTATAAAGCAGTTTTGTAGAAGTACAAAGAAGACGCTTTTGTCTGCTGTATAGTGACACCTGTGGGCCATCATTTCATATTTTGGGCATTTTAAATCTAAAGCAGGAAGCAAGTTTTTGGGGGGAGTAATGTTATCTTTCTTCTTTGAGGTCAAATTTGCATGAATTACTACAAATTCAAATTAACAGTACAATTCTAACAAGACAGTTATGTATCTCACTTTAAAGGGCCCAGGTTACACTTTTTTTTTTTTATGTTATAGTGTTGTTTCCTCATCAAAAACATACCCAGAGTTGTGTTTTGTTTCATTTACACATGTTTAACACACAAACCCTGCTTATTTAGGCTTTGTTTTTAAACTCCATACACCTTAATTTGAATCATTTGGATAATTTCAGCCCTGGAATGACCAGTCTCTACTGAACTAAAGGCAGCTCTTAACTTGAAAACTACTACTTCCTGACATCACAAGATGGAACAGAGTGGGTTAACGGTCACTTTTGGTCAACTTTGCGTAATAAGAAACCTTTAAGCTTTACACTGCATTAGCAATTAACCACACACAAGGTAAATTACAAGGTAAAAAAGTACTTGGATGAAAAATGGCCCTTCTTTGCAGAATGGTTAACACTACTACAGTGCTATAGAATTCCTGTTACTTGCCTATTTAAAGCCATAGACAATTGTGCATGACTCTGCAAGGTGCACTGCTTTGAAAATTAAGTATAGATTCAGCATTGTACTTAACTTAGGTCTATTTGTAGCATAAACATAAAGCATAAATATAGATGGGGAAAATATAGCCTGCACTGTAGAACTCACATGCATATACTGTAGCTATACTAGAATAGTAAGAGTTAATTAACTGAATTAAGTGAGGCAGACCAGATTCTCAAATTGTTTAAATATGAAGTTGACCACTGATAGAAATAGAACATTTGTTCACCAAGAAAAGGGACCGTGGTGCAGCAGTGGCTCTAGTGTCGTTGCATCATTGGGTGAGCCACTTCACCCACCTTGATTTATGTGAGAGATGGTGTGAGAATAAGTCTGGTGTTTTAAACTCCACACACCTTCACTTGAATCTTTGGATCATTTCAGCTCTGGAATTGCCAATCTCTACTGAACTAAAGGTAAAAGGTAGCTGTTAACTTGAAAACTACCGCTTTATGACATCACAATGTGGAATAGAGTATGTGGAGCTTTAGAGATGTAAATAGACTAATAATAAAGGGTTACTCAAACATGTGTGAATGAAACAAAATACAACTCCAGGTATGTTTGTGATGAAGAAACAGCATTATAACATGGCTTAAAGCTCAGAAGAATAAATTTGGTGTAATATAAGACAAAATGACATAATCTTTATACAGTACCTTTTTTCCCCAATGCAATGCCTTCCACACTACGTTCTATTTGTGTTCCTTTGCACAATCCAGCCAGCAGCTAATCTCACCAACATTAAAGGGTAAGTCTATTGTCCCTGATTGACGCAGCACGTACATTAGCATTCTGCATTTAACTCACAGCGCCATCTTTAATTTCAAACTCCCCTTGACTTCTAATTAATCAGTGCGATATGTACAGACTATCTGCTACTGTGCTGTCAAAACAGTCCCCAAACAAGGAGCTCATACACAATTCCGGGGCTTTCTTTTCTCGTTCCACATTGTATTACTTAAAAGACACAGTTAAATCATAACTCCACAGAGACGCTAGAACACAAAGAAGATTTATTCACAATGAGAGAAAAGTTTAAAGATTGGCAAACGTTGGCAAATGTTAATGACTGTGGACTCTTTTGTAATTCTGACATCAAGCAATACTGAGCTTCAGGTTTTTGTTTTTTTTTTCAACATAGCATCAGAGCTTTTGAAAAACAACTTTTCACCAAATGGCTTCAGGGTAGTTTTGTAGCATTCTATTGATTAAAATCTGAGTCTGAGGAATTGATCTATTTTTAATAACAAAATTGCAAAGAAGGGCTGTTTCGTATTGGCCAATTTGTTTTACACTCTATTTTCAACTCCTGTAATTGATTTCACTGGGACTTTGTTTTACTTTATCCTTAAAACAATGCACCTACCTCATTAAGAAAACAGATACTAAATGCCAAGAATAGCAGTTTTACTATAATTTATCACAAATTGACACATTTGGGGATTCATAGAGCAAAAAACATTTTGAGGATTTAGGAATTGATCAAATTAACAAAATGTTCTATCTCAAAGCAATGAAACACCAAGCAATTTAGCTTAAAGGTCCTACATTATGGAAAAAAATACTCTTGTGAGCTTTTAATAATAATAATAATAATAATAATAGATTTTATTTATAAAGCACTTTACATTGAAAAACAATCTCAAAGTGCTACAGAGCATTTAAAAACAGGGTAAAAACACAGACAGAATACAAACATAGCAAGATAAAAACACAACATATTATGGGGCCAATTAGCCATAGGCTCTTGTGAACAAGTGAGTCTTTAGTGCACTTTTAAAAGCATCCACCGACTGTGGGGCCCTAAGGTGGTCGGGAAGGGTATTCCACAGACGGGGAGCTGCGGCTTGAAAGGCCCTGTCACCCATGGTCTTTAGCCGTGTCCTGGGTGGAATCAGACAGTGCTGCTGGCCTGACCGGGTCCTGGTAGAGGTCTGAGGTGTGAGTAGTTCGGTGAGGTAGGTGGGGGCCGCACCGTGCAGACAGTGATGGGTGTGCAGGAGGATCTTGTATTCAATAC
Organism: Paratrypauchen microcephalus; assembly: GCA_036785185.1. NCBI lineage: Eukaryota > Metazoa > Chordata > Actinopteri > Gobiiformes > Gobiidae > Paratrypauchen > Paratrypauchen microcephalus. Next base: position 5,705,877 of record JAVJIX010000056.1, on the reverse strand, counting down.
GGAGGTGAACGGGAAGCCAGTGCAGGGTGTGAAGGATGGGGGTGATGTGCTCGTGTTTCCGCACCCTCATCAGGACCCTGGCAGCGCTGTTTTGGATGTATTGGAGCTTTTGAAGGCTCCTGCCAGAGATCCATGTTAGCCATGTTATAATGCTGTTACCTACTCAAAAGTATTGTGTTTGTGTTTGTTACAGGGTTACTCAAACCCTGTATTACATAAGAACTTTATTATATAAGAACTCAGCATAAATATGCAGGATTTGTGTGCTAAACATTTGTGAATGAAACAAAACAACTCCAGGTAGGTTTGTGATGAGGAAACAAAATTGTAACATAAATAGGGAAAAAATATGCGTAATATGTGACCTTTAAAAGTCCACTGTGTCACTGTTCTGGTGTCTGGAGTTTGCCACCTGCTTGACTTCATAGAGGTGTTAATGTTTTGCCTGTAATGTTCCTCAGTATAGCATTAAACTTTCATATCATGCATTTATCAGTTAAAACATGCATTGAAAAGCATGCATTATTACTCCACATAAAGCAATGATAACATCTCCATGAAGACAAGCTGGTAACACGCTCCACGAGAAAAACGTGAGTACACCTTTAGTAAAATGAACAATTAAAATCAATTTGCAGTCAATTTAATTTATCTGTAATCCACAAAAAAGTACATAAAAGCAGCAGCCACATTATTTTTCAGCTAATCTAAAGAACCAGAATCTGACTTGTGTGGACTGAAGCACACTCACAGTCCTGCTATGTGTCCCTATCCACTATCTGTATAAAAAATGTATGCCATGTGATTGTGCCTGGCTTTTCATCATTCCTCTGGGCGAATCCTCATCTTACACCAGTTAGCCACCTCCAGCTTTGCTCTCCACTAATGGGAATTGGGTTTCTTATCTCCTGTGTCCTGTGTACTTGTCCTTATTCTTTCAAGTTGGGACACGTCTAGTGCAGTGGTGACAGTATAGAGCCTCTTTTGATTACACACATACAAAAAAACAGCCAAACCAAGGGGCCATATCTCCTTATTTACCCAGTACTTATCTCTATGTATAAGACATGAGCTTAGACTGGCACATGGCAAGGTGTATTTTAGCTACATTTAAAAGGGTCCACCTCAAAATCAATACAAGTTTCAGGTGTACCTAATAATGAGAATAGTTAATGCTCTGCTTTGTGCACTGGGGAACCAAAGCCCTTAAGCTGTCTTCAAAGCCACCAGGACTCTATAAAGGAAAATGTCAGTGCGAGCCAGAGGAATACAAGAATTGCGGGCTAACTGTTGCAGCTCAATTTTGATGGATCAATAGTGATTTAAAATGCAAACTACGAAACTACGAAACTCATGAAAAAAAAGTTGAGATAACAGCTTTGGGGGTGGTTGGGTCAAGATGTAATTACCTTTTGAGGATAAATCGTTAAATACAGTGATTATCGTCATGTTAAGGTAGAGTTAGATGTTGATGTAACCAAGCAACAGCATTTTCCAGATAGCAGTGGTTCAGTTGGATGAGAGTTTTTTTTTTTTGTTGTTTTTTTTTTGCGTTAAAGGGATATGCCACCCCCAGGTCAAACTTGGACATCTCCCCACGGTCCAGAGACTAAAATAAGTGGTGGAAAGCGTTTTCCTGGTGACCCAGCCATTGTCCAGGTCTGTCAGCACTGACCGCCGCGGTATCTGCAGCTACTCCGCGTTAGACTGGAGTCTAAGGTCGCCAGAGAAAGATTTCGGCCAAAAGGAATTAATTTGCTCAATGCTTTTCCCAATTACTTTCTGTGTAGTGCGCATTCATATCGAGTGCAAATAAATGAGCAAATCAACACGGAGAGCTTGACTTGGTCATTTTGGGTGGGAACTATTTTTCAGTGCGGAAAAAGACAGCCGAAGCACACACCATGCTGCGTAACAGGGGAATCCCTGTTACGCACCAGGAAGGCAGTTCCCCTGTTACGCAGCGTGGTGTGTGCTTCGGCTGTGTTTTCCCGCACTGAAAAATAGTTCCCACCCAAAATGACCAAGTCAAGCTCTCCGTGTTGATTTGCACATTTATTTGCACTCGATATGAATGCGCACTACACAGAAAGTAATTGGGAAAAGCATTGAGCAAATTAATTCCTTTTGGCCAAAATCTTTCTCTGGCGACGTTAGACTCCAGTCTAACGCGGAGTAGCTGCAGATTCCGCGGCGGTCAATGCTGACAGACCTGGACAATGGCTGGGTCACCAGAAAAACACTTTCCACCACTTATTTTAGTCTCTGGACTGTGGGGAGATGCCCAAGTTTGACCTGGGGGTGGCATATCCCTTTAAAGAACATTGTGCATTCTTGTGGCTTGAATTCCCTTTTAAACATGCTTTTGATCACCTTGAGATTAACGTTCTACATTTTTTTGTTTGTTTTGCAAATATGCAAGGTTTATAGTTTATAATTAAAACAAATTAAAAATAAACAAATAAATGAAAGACACTTGAAAGAGTGTAATCTCAAAAATAAGGGTCAGAGCGTGATATTTCTGCAATGTTATGGTTATTTTTTTCCTTCTTTCATTTCATTTTTTATTTCTAACTTAAAAAGTGTGTATGTTGGAAAAACAAACTTTGTAAACTATACCCCAAATTACAATTTTACAGATTTTTAAGTAGCCCCCTCTACTGCCAGCGACTGGAATTAAAAATAAGAAACAAACACATGTAGCGAACACAAATTCACCTCAAAACATGTCCTGTAATGACTTTTGGTCTTAAAAACTGCATAGGAGTCAGGATTTGTACCTGTGACAAAACAATCTGGGCACAATGCAAATAGAGCTTAATGAATTGAAGCAATAGTGAATGAAGCAAAAGACAGCTCCCGATATGTTTTGTAATGAGGGGCCAACAATACACCACGATTAACAGCTCAAGAAGTAAAATTTGCATTATATGTGTCCTTTAAAAGTTGTACTGCTCCTACGACAACTACAACAAGGATAAAATTACCGGCTTTTCTAACATCAGTTGTGAAGTCCAGTCTGGGTGCTAACATAAAGCTACAATGTTCAGCATCTGTAACCACACACCTGTCTCCTCGTGTCCCCTCAAACCAAGTCATTTCCTCCCAGCTCTGCAAAACACATACTTTGTCTGAGTACCGCTCATAACCCCACTTCAGCGCGCTGGATAACTTTGAGTGTGTTCACTGACTGTGGCATTTAAAAGAGAATTCCATCAGAGAACCACAGATGGCTCCAACATATGCTGCACCAAAGCACCTCCAGATGTGCATTCAAAGCATATACAAGTGTGTCACTGTGCAGGAGTCAAATACTATAAATACACACCCATAAAGATGTAAAAGTAAGTAATTATACTACATGAGAGAAATACACTGCATTCAAAATATTATTAATATTAAAATTCAGGATTCAGGATCTTGATTTGATTGATTAACCAGGGAATTGTAATCTTAAAAAAAATACTTCTTATTTTAAGTCAAATTATATGCCTGTTTCACGCTATTGATACTGTGCACAAAAACACAGACAAAAAAGCTTCAAGATCCTCCGAAAACTCAAGAAAAAATACAAAAAACACATTTTCAGAACACGAGCATTCATGGTCCTGTTTAGGAGTTTCATTTTCAACAAAAAGGTGAGAGTGAAAAAAAACTGTTCGCTAATGCTTGCTATCTTGAGAGTGTAATGTTATTTCAGAGTGACTTGTTTAACAGCACAATTCATCTTGTTGATCTGTTGTTTCCTGCTAAGTCAGTTCTTTTTGGTCAGACTGTGTTATAATAAAGCTCAGAAAGTCTAACTTGAGTAACTCGAGACAGAGCAGAGCCTTCAGTTAGCATCACATCCCAAAAAAGTCTCAATACATCGTTTTGGCAATGTCTAGTGAAAAGTAGTGTTATGAATCATAAACTAGTCAAAAGTACTGAAACAGACTAATATTCATATGAAGTCAAGTCATATTCTGAAGTTATACTGAGTTTTTGCTGTTTTGCACAAAACTGTCAACGTTTAAAATCTTGTCTGTGTATCTCCATTATGCAGGGCGCGGGGGCGGACATGTTAGAGAGGAGGTTAATGGCACTTGGATTGTGCCATGGGATCGTCATGACGACACCTCTGAACGTGGACTTTTGTCTGCTCCTCATCGTCACTGTGCACCTGCCTCTGACAAACTCTTCCTTTTGTTCCTCTAGCAGCACCGTGAATGCACACTGTGAATCCTGACATCAGCAAGTCAGGTGAAATCTCCTCAAAAGTTTTAGTTATGGAGAAATATTGGTGGCTCCACCGACTTCATTATTTGTTTTAAAACTTTTGTCCCAGAAGAAATGAACCATGAACAGAGATTGATTGTGATGTGGATCCTGATCAATGTTTAATCAAGGTCATTTAGATTCAGAACTTACTTAAATGGTAAATGGTCATATTTTTATATAGCGCTTTTCCACGTTCAAGGCACTCAAAAGGCTTTACAACAAGGAACCACTCACCCATTCACACGCACATTCATACACCAGTGTACGTAGACACTAGGGGCGAGGTGGGTTAAGTGTCTTGCCCAAGGACACAACGACAGCATTCATCTGTGGAAGCTGGTATCACAACCCCAACCTGTGGGTCAGTGGATCTGACCGCTCAATCACTGCGTGCACATGGACGAGTGTAATCCGATTGCAAACGGATTGGGATCGTATCGAATTCATGTGCACAGGCTAAGGATCATATAGGGATTGGTTTCCCAAATCCAATTGGAACCCCTGGCTTAGGCCGATAGTAACCTGCTTGGTGCCGCCTTGTGCACAATATCGGATTGGCATATTGCGCATGCGCGGGAATTTTTGCCAGGGATTTCACCCAGAAGTGGCAGAATGCGCCGCCGCCGTCATAAGAAGTGATTGTTGCCGGAAAATGCAGACGAAATCATGGCTGCGAAGAAAGAATGCACAACATGTACACCAATGCTGCTCTGTCAAACTCCTCAAGCACCATCTTTGTATACCGCCACATAGTTTGTTGTGTTTTTATGGAGTAGCCATCACCCGGAATTAGTTGGATTACAGTGCCACATAGAGTACCGGAGCTGGCGAGGTCATTGACCATTATCCGATTACACGAGTTTCATGTGCACTGGGGTCTAAGGAGAGACCACCCGCTGAGTAGCGCGATCGGATTTGGAGAAATCCAATCCGATCCTACCATGTGCACGCAGTGAATGATGTTTATGTCGAGACCGGATTTGGACCGCCAAACTTCAGGTCTGTGGACACTCTACCAACTGAGATACTGTCGCCCACTAACTCAGTACAGCCTACTTAACTCAGAGAAATATGTAATGAGTAAAAGTAAAGTAACATAACTTCAGCAATAAATAGTACTATCAGAAAAATGTATTTAGAGTAACATAATAAACTTGCTGTTATTTCAAAATGTATACAAAAGTACTTTAACTTCATACATTCAGGAATAGCAGTAGGGTGACAGTAGCTCAGTGTTTGTCCACTCCCACGGATGAATGCTGTCATTGTGTCTTTGGGCAACACATTTAACCCACCTTGCCCCTGCGTACATTGGTGTATGAATGGGTGAGTAGTTCTTTGATGTAAAGCGCTTTGAGTGCCTTGAAGGTGGAGAAGCACTGCATAAAAATGTGACCATTTAACATTTAACACTTCTGCCAGACAACTAAAATCCCAAGTTCAATTCCCAGACTGGGTGGAGCAGTAGATTTTCCTACAAAAGCTCTGGGGCTAGGACTCACCTTTAATATTAGTCTCAAAATCAGCTTGAGGTTAAAGGGGAACTTTGAAAATTTCTTGTGGAGGGTCCAAAATATTCTATTATCTGTGGAGATCTCTTTTTCCTTTAATGCTCCACAGAAAAGCATTAAACTATCTCAATGGAGACAAGCAGGACAAGCACCAAGTACTTTTTAACTACAATGTTTACCTTTTGGACCCAGAACCACAGCCAGTATAGGTGTATAAGTACCAGATCCTTCTTCATTTTGTTTTTTGGTGCAAGCCTGTTTTCTGTTTGCTCACAACTTTTAATAAATCTGTCCAGACTTTTGCCCACCACTGCATCTCAATAAATACAACTTCTAGTCTAACATAATAACACTAGAACTGTGAGAATTTTAGCATCAGCTGTAATGTACTAGGGCACAGTGTCGGGTAAAACATCGTAAAAACCAACCACAGTGTGTTTTCAGACCTGGCACAGAGAGGAGATGGAAAAACAAAAATATCCAACAAGTAATAACAAAAGCAGAAAAAGCACATGCTGTAATAGAACAGTGTGAGGGATAAGTAGGGATAAGATGGGGATCACTGAACATAAGCGCCCAGTAGAGGGAGCATGGGAGCGCTGCACTGCACACACCCAACTAAGATTAACAATTGAAGGCGATTTTTCTGAAGGTTTGACATGGCAACACAGATAGCAGGCATCACCTCTCCACCCACCATCCCAGAGAAGAATGCTGGTAAAGCTTTCCAATTTTTTGAAATATTAGTAAATAGTACAACAAGTATAATTTGCAGGGAATTTGCCTAGGGACAAGTGTGTCACAATTGTATTAATAAATGAGGTGCATTATGTTAATGAGGTGCATAGGTATGTTAATGTTGGTAGAGCATTTGTCCGCTGATCCTGGGGTTGGCGGTGCAATCCCAGCTCCCAATCTCCCACAGATGAATGCTGCTGTTGTGTCCTTGGGCAAGACACTTAACCCCACCTCACCCCCAGTGTCTGTGCACACTGGAAGAGAGCCCCCATGAGCGACGTGGGGCCGCCCCCCCGTGGGCCCACCACCCGTGGGGGGGATCCATGGGGGCTGGTGCAGCTGGTGTGATCTGGGCAGCAGACCTGGACCGATGTACCCCCCACGGCCCCGAAATACAGAGAAAGCGGAAGAAAATTGAAAAATGGAATGGTGCATTATGCTACCTTTCTCGTAAATTTACGGCGATACCATCTTATCTACTAAGATAGGATAAGGTACTATTTCTTTGCCTTATACAGTATGTTTTATTGTATTGGGTAAAGTTTATCGATAAAAAAATCATTGAAATATTCTAATTGTGTGTTAAAGTTAGTTACTGTATGTTAAATGCCATACAGTGGAACATTTCAAACTAAAATGGAAAGATCCTCCAAAAGCTATGCAGTGCGCCTTTATACAACAATACAACATGGGTTAAAGCTCAAGAGTCAATTTTGTGCAATATAGGACTTTTAAATAACATTACTAATATGATGATCACAGTAAAAGAAAAACAAAAAAGTGTGTTTGTGCCCTTAGACAAGACACAAATCATTTTTATGGTTGCGAATCTCAGTAATTTTCTCTATCCATCTATTCTTGTTTTTTTTTTTTTTTCAGTTTTCTTCCTTCCCCAGTCCCCTTCAGTCTTGCTTCTTCCTGTCAGAGCTCAGAGCCATAATACCAGCCAGCGTCCTCAAAGTCTCTCCAGTAGCGCCAAGTGCAGGCCTATGGGCGGGGCTTTAGCTCAGGGGGAGGCTTTTCATTGGCTGGTTCACACTACGAGACGCTGCTGCATTATTAAAGGCCTGGTGCAGAGGAGACACTTGGCAAAGTGCAGAAAGAGAAATTGTGGAAATAAGATGAATTTTCAACATAAGAATTGGGATTATTTAGGAAGCCAATGTAGAAGATTCAGAAGGGATTATAACATGGTGAGCTATTCAAAACAGAACAACACCAGTTAGGCCTGCACAGCACAATTATGGAGAATCAAACGTGATCAAGTATTAAGATTGTGATTACATTTGCAATTTATGTAAGCAGAAATCTGTTCGCACATTGTAAACAACTCCGGGAGCATTATAGAGACTGACTTATATATTATGCATATTTTCTGATCTGTTATAATGTTATTTCCTCATCAAAAAAACATACCTGGAGTTGAGTTTTGTTTTTATTCACAGTATTTAACACACTAACCCTGCATATTTAGGCTCATTCTTTTACTAAAAACCCTCTTCATTATAATCATTTGGGTGATTTCAGCGCTGGAATTGCCTGGTTCTTTGTTTAGACGTTTGTTTACCGTCTAAACAAACGGTAAAAGTTAGCTGTTAACTTAAAAACTACCACTATATTACATCACATGGTAGAAAAGGGCATTTTGACCATTGGAAATGTAGACAGACAAATAAACTAGGATTACTCAGGGTTACAAAACACAACTCTGGGCATGTTTTTAATGAGGTAACAGCATTATAAAGTGAAAATTGTGATTTTGATTGTGACATATTGTGCAATGTAATGGTAAAAAGTAGTAAAAATAAAAGTAATTGTAAGAATCTTCTGGAAGTACCAGTTTTAGTAACAGTCAGAAGTTGTATTTGCCAGTCTGCAGTAAGAAGTAGTAGTAACAGTAATAATATGGGTAGTAGTACTTACTGTATATTCAAGTGATTTGCAAACTGCCAAAAATACATAAAACAGTCCATTTTAGATTAAAGCAAACAATAACTGCGCATAACTTTCAGAAATCAAAGTTGCAAAGACATTAGTGAAAACCATGAAAGAATGCTTATAGCGATAATTCCCATGAAGTCTAAAAAAAGTCTAAAAAGTTAATTGAAACTGACAAAGGAAACATTCATGTGAAATAAATTAATGTGACTGAAATCTTCTTTGAAATAAATGGCAAATTATAAAAACAATCAAAGCACTTTTACATCTGTCTCTGTCTCAAATATGTTTCTTTAGCTTCAAAATAAAGTGACTTGATGAAAGTGTCAGGTTTTCTTGACAGATGTGAGCCACTTCAAAACACTATTAAAAGCCACATCCCTATTATTCAAATTAACTGTTGTGTTTCTTTAAACTTTTCTTTTTGAAGTACATCAAAGGTGCACTGTGTAACTTTACTGTTGGAGAGTTTGCTATCTGCTGTCTCCATGGAGATGTCAATGCTTTGCCAACAATATTCCTACAATAGTCTACTTTACGAAATTACATATCCTTATTTACGGAAACAACGAGGTGCCATCAGGTTAAGTTACAGGTCAGATCTGTGGAGAACTTGATAAAACTTTTAAATATATAAGCATTACCTATTTGTGTCCCTGGATTTGCAGTAAGTAGTACTCAAATACTACTTACTGATGATCATTACTGTGTTAATTTATTCACAGCAATATTAACTATTAAAAACATTTGTACATAATAAAGAGTTGTTTATACTTGTTTGTTTGATTAATAAGCCTCTAATCAATTTCGATGCATGACTAAAACCAGCTTGTGTCATCATGTGAGCCAGTTAATACCATTATTAAAGCCACAGGAACTTTTCAGCCGTAAAATAGACAGAATTAAAGCTTTTTCCCCCACTTTTCATTTTGGTTGTGTAAATTGCACTGAAAAACTTGGAAAATGATGTGTCCTTACTTATGCATGCTTGCATCTACACAAACCTGACTCCTATTTGGCCTAGAGGAGAACCTCCTGCTTGTCTCCATGGAAATGCTGTTACTTTGGCTATAATATTCTGTCTCCTGTCTCCATGGAGGATATTCCATGATTTTAACTTTTTACAGCTCTGGAAAAAAATAAGAGACCACTGGATTTTTTTCTGAAATCAGCATCTCTACATGTATTACAGCCATTCCATTCCAGCGTCTGTTGAATTCCAACACAAACACAAAGCTGAGCTACTTCAGTTCTTGCACCAGGAGTGGAATAAAGTCACCCAAGAACAATGTGAAAGACTTGTGGAGAGCATGCCGAGACGCATGAAAGCTGTGATTAAAAATAAGGGTTATTGCACCAAATATTGATTTCTGAACTCTTCTTAAGTGTAAACATTAGTATTATGTTTTTTTTAAATGAATTTCATCTTGTTTCTTCACATTGTTTGAGGTCTGAAAACATGTATCTTTTTTGTTATTTTGACCATTTGTCATTTTCTGCAAATAAATGCTCTAAACGATAATATTTTATTTGGCATTTGGGGGAAATGTTGTCAGTAGTTTAAAGACTCAAACAAAAATGTTTCTTTTGCCCAAACACATAACAATAAGTAGTAAAATCAGAAAAAATGGATAATTTTGCTCTTATTATTTTCCAGAGCTGTATTTCCACAGAATCATGCAGGTGATATTCCACCTCCAGAAAGTTCCATGCTGTACCTTTAAATTATGATTGCAGCTTTTAAACCAGTAAAGAGCACATGTTACATACACTACTGCGAATAAAATCATGTGTAGATGTGTATCCCTTTAAGCCTTATTATTTCAAAGTAGAGTAAATAACCCATTCTCACCACTGCCCCTGCACTACCCCAACAGTGTTATTTAAATCAACAAGCCCCTCTTCTTTATCTGTTCTTTATCTGTCATTGTGAACAGGATGAGTAAATTTTTCCTCGAGGCAAATTTATTTCCAGCCTAATCCGAGCTCTGTCTCTCCACTCGTGTCAGAGATGAACAAACGGCTGCAGCCAGTGGAGACATTATTAAGAGCCAGATCGTCCATCATCTGCCTAGTCTTCTGTAAAGGATTTCTGCAGGATATGGAGACACGACTATGAGCTAAAGACAAGGACATTTCAGCTCAATCAATGCTAATATACTCATGTCTCTTATGAGCGTGCACGTGTACCAGTTTAATAGAGCACCTTTAAACATGGCATTAGAGCAGTGCTTCTCAAATAGTGGGGTGGGCCCCCCTGGGGGGGCGCGGTGTGATGCCAGGGGGGGTGCGTGTGACCCTGGGAAACATGCTTTTTTGCCATACTGTACTAGAATGAAAGTGTAATTGCACATCAACAATAGTAGTTGGCAGTAGCGCTCTCGTTGTCGCTCTGGGGCAGGGTTCGGTGACCTTAAATACGCGATATACGCACAGAACAGACTTGCCATCAGCAGAACATCCTCTGTCAAAGAAAAAACATGTTATATTCCACTGAGCTTTGAGTTTATGCAAATGGACCATGTGGTTTTTAAGTTTCGTTTCTGTAAAACATAAACAAATGTGCACAAAGCTGCATTAAAAGCACATTAATATTTGAGTCCTCAGTGCAAAAAAAGAGTGCAGTGTTTGTTGGAAGTTTCTTTCTTTTTTTGTTTTTAATGTTAATAAAAGGATACATTGTTATGCAGATGTGTACTAATAATTTTCTAGACAAATAATACTATTAATAGTCGTGCGCAGGGAGGGGGGGGTGAATTTTTTTTTTCTTCCTAGGGGGGGCGTCATAGAAAATAATTGAGGAGCACTGCATTAGAGTAAGTATAACAACAGTGGGATTAACAATGTGAATACCAATACAGTAAGAGAAATGTACTGTAATTTCTGTAATTTCCTTTTTATGACAGTAAATAGTAATGGTAGTAAGGGCAGTAGACGGTACCCTATTCCTATTAATTAATATTAGATTAATTAATATTAGATTTCTGTCAATGGGCCTGGTGGTAGTGGAGGTATTAGGAGGAGGAGTAAAGTAATCGGGGATTGAGATAAACTGAAAGGTCACAAACAGTGATACTCGTAGAATTTGTTGTTTTAGTTGTAGTAGGAATTAAAATATATAAACCAAAGATTGAAGATTTCCTTTGTGAAGTAGAAGGTACTAATGATATAATTAGCGTTAACATTACAGTGATAGTAGAGCAGAGGGGTCCAACATTTAGCCAAGAACAGTAATATTAGTTATATAGATATAGATTTATAAAGCACTTTTTGGATTCTCAAAAACATTTTACATCAGTTATTCTCTCCATATTTGATGATACAAGCTTAGTATAGGTATAGACTGAAGTATAGGCTCTGCCAATCTGCCCCTCAGACCACCACACACCACGTTCAAACATAGGCAAGTTTTATCAACAAAGTCTCAATCACTGCCCGTCCTGGTATTAGTAGTAAGGCTGTCAGTTTAATGCATTAATTAGATTAATTAATTACACTGCAAATAAACACGTTATAAAATTTATGCAATTAATTATGAGTGGCAATTCGATGCATGCACATTTTAAATTTGGCGTGCAATGAGCAAATCACTGCTAGGGCCTCTGAATGGCAATTTTATTTATAAAAAGAACAAAGATGGGAACGCAGTGATTTGTAGTTTTTTTCCGATCACCGAAGCTGCTCCAGCCTGACGGATCATTTGAAAGATAAACATGTCCGGTAACAAATTCCATTGTTACCGGTGACAGAGCGAGCGTGAGCGCACGTCAACATTTGGGAAACGAATGAGCTCCCTCTCTCTCAGTTTCTCTCCCCCTCTCTCTCTCTTGCGATTAAAATGTGATTAATTAGATTAATTAATTACAAATACTGTCCAGATTAATTTTTAAATCACCTGACAGCACTAATTACAGTATCAGTGGTACAATAACATATATAGTTGTAGTAGTTGCATAATAACAACCAGTACAATAGTAGTTTGTTTTAGCATTAGTCGAAGTAATAGTAGGAGACTAGTAGTATTAGTAGGAATAGCAGGTAGAAGTACTAGTAGTTGCAGTAGTAATAACCAGAGTTGAGTTCTAAACTTGGTAGTACAACAGTGATATCTTACTTTTTGCAGTGGCTGGTGGGACTGTAGTTTCGTGGACTTGGACATGAGGGCTGAGGCGTTCACATTACACTCCCTTAGGCTGCGACTGTCCGAGAAATGTGCCTGGAGCTTCTCTCTGTGTCTCCTGCAGATCAAATACAAAAAGATAAGTTACAATATAAGTCTATGCACGCCCAAACACATAACACAACATCCTGCATGATTTAAAATGCACAACAACAAAACAAACAACTATCCATGGCTGTCTGAGTCATCCCATTGATTTGTATATTTTAGTGCACAGCTTGTTGCTCTCATGTACAAGTATGGATTGTAGATGATCACATGTATTGACCTGCCTGGCCGCAGACACACGGCTAAATATACGCATTAGCAAAACAGTTAAACATGCTTGTATACAGAAAACAGATTAGTATAAAGAGCTGTTCAATTTCTTTATTTTAGTCAAGTCACCTAATAAAAACAGTACTATCAACTATAGTAGTATAGTAGAAATAATTAAGGATACAAAACTGGTAGTGCCTATACAGGAAATCCGAATATTGATCCAGCTGATATCCTGGTTGGACATATAATTCAATGTAATAAAACTATTTACTGGTTGTAGTCAGCCCAGAAGGTCTCAGAATCTTTGAATTTGTATTTACACAAAGCTGTTCTGATACTTGAGAGATGAATAACAGTTACATAACACATTTGGATCAGTTTTGGCTGAAGTTAGTTTTGTTTTAAAAAAACAGATACTTAAAGCTACAGCATCGAAACTGGTATTGGAACACAAAAAGGTGGATCTGTGCATCCCTATAAACAACATACAGTATTGTTTATGTGGATTTCAACTAATACCATGCAGTAGCAGTTGTAGTAGTAGTAGTAGTAGTATACAGTAGCTATTAGTTAGCTAGTTAGTGGCTAAAGTGGCTGAAAGGCTCACCCGTGTACTTGTATTTAATAGTAGTTGTGTAATTAGGACCAGTAGTAATAATAGTATTTTGTTTTAGCAGTTGAAGTCGAAGTAATAGTACGAGACTAGTGGAGCTGGTAGAAGTAGTAGTATTATGTGGTAGTACTAGTTGTAGTAGTAGTAGTAGTAGTAGTAGTAGAAGTGGGAATAAGAGGAAGAGAAGTATTAGGTAGTAGTACTTATTGTAGAAGTAGTAGCTACGCAGTTTGTTATATTCTTGTTGTTGTTCGGAGGCTGAAATTTTCCAAAATAACAGCAGCCAGGAAGAAGTGGAAATTTAATCTAGTCAGTGGAGCATGACACATCCATTACTTGGGCTTGTGGAAATATTCGGTGAAAAGAAGCAGAAAAACAAAACATTTTTAAACTACAGAGACAAATTAGGTGTAAAACATTAAAAGATTAAAAAGGATTTGAATTTAGTGAATGATAGAAATTCTTCTGTCCAATCTGGGAGGTGCTATATTTCTAAAGCTAAATTTTGGGTGTGATCGAAGTGTTAGTTCATTGTAATAAATTAAATGTGAGAAGTGGATTTGAAATGGCATCTGTGTCGAGGAAAAAAGAAAGAATCAATGAATTTGTAATAGTTTATAGCAAACAATAACTCACAATATGCAGTGTGAATTACAAATGTTGCTACTCTATTCATCAGGAAAAAGGCTAACTTGAAATGCTTTTATTAACTGCATTATATTAGTAAGCATAATGCATGATTATCAATTGCTGAAAATATTGTATAAAAGGAGCTAAAAACATGTAAAACAGACTAATACTGACCAAGCCAAGCACAAGATCTGGTGCTCAAGGCGTTGCACTGCAGACCCAGAAGTGAGGAATGGGTCAAATTCAGAGTACTATTTTTTCTATAGGGACCTTACCTTAAAGAGGAGGTACTATACAAAATCAATTTGAGCTGGCACCAGCTTGCACCGGGTGCCTTGTGCGATGTGTGTACTGTGTGTACTGTGCCTGTGCTGAGCAATGGCTCTGACAATAGCACAATACAAAATTCTACACAACAACTTGACAAACGTGTGCGATGTGCAGTATAGTTTCATTAGAAGGCTGCATGCTAATTGTATTGTGGTAGCACTCTGAAGGGGGAGTACACAGAGAACAATGGGAGGAGAGACTCAGAGAAATACTTCAGCAATATTATTGTGTTCTTCAAGGCAAGATAAAATTCATATCATTTAACCCTCACTAATAATTTGTGCAACAATTTAAAAACACATTCTTTGTTGGAAAACGAATTAAAAACATGTCAATATTGCACTGTGCAGTGAACAACAATGGCATAAATAATCACAAATCCCATCACGCGCCCCATCGGAGAAAACAGAAATCATCCAGAACAACTCCACAGGAAGTACTCGCACTTATTACAAAAAGTACACACTATTTATCACAACTAAATATCATTTCAAAAGACTTTAGTTCTTTCTCCATAACATGTATAATTGCCTGCCTTATATCAACCAGGAGAACAGCGCACGTAAATCTCCCCAGTAAACCCCTGCTAGACTTTTGCCTCTCTTCTGAAGAATTCTATGAGCAGTGCAAAACGATGTGTCTAGTCGGAGATGGTTTCCGCTACATTAATCCCACAAAGCACCCCAGTCACTGCGGCCGAGAGGTGCTGCTCCAGAGCAGCAAAAATAAAACCTATTTTTGTTTATCAAGAGCCATTAAAGTGCCACTACATACATTATCGTGCCATTACAGCAGTCTGACTCCTATAGCTGTTGGAGGAGAGAGGAGTTTGAGACACTATCTTTGTTAGGTCAACAGCATTGTATAGCATTGTGTTAGAATGAGGGCACTTCTTAAGCAGTGTTAAGGTGACCGTCCTGTCCCTCGTCCCACTTTTTGGGAAAAATGTCCCAGTTTTTCCATTGATGCTGCCTGAATTGGGAAAAAAGTTAAATTTGCATCGAAAAACATGATAATACAGTTTGTTTGTTTTTTTTCTAGCAAAGAATTCAACATGTTTGGGGTGTACTGGTACGTTGGCACCATAGACTGCTAGTTGCTGTGTTCCAAGCACTTCCGGCTTGTTAAACTGTGACTCCGTCATATTGGTCTTAAAATGTTTATATTACCACACTCTACATGATCCTGGTGTTTTTATTTCACTATTTTGTCATTAATAAATTCCTATTCCTAATATGGAACTTGACTCAAATTTCACTCCTATAACTGCTAGCCTCATGAGCTTCATTTGACTGGAGTTGAACACTGTAGGTGATGTCATACTCTCTTAGTCCACTTCTTTATACAGTGGTTAGCACGTATTAGTATTCTAATTCTCTGTGCTTTACAATTACCCCAAGATTTTAGTAGCACACTTATTGAGTTCAAAATATACTTTAATGATTTCTGTGGAGAAAGTTCTCTACATTTGACAAATCCTCAGGAACACTTGGTAGTTGCCGTACAGCATCTGGGTACCCATTTCCAAATCTTGAGCTAAACTTGGACAGGACCACTTACGTGGAGGATTTTGACCTCTTTACTCCTCCTTATTTGAGTAACCTTTTGAAGAAATCGTACTTTTCAGAGTACTTTTCTAGCAACATACTTTTATTCTCACTTGGTTTTGATTACTCTTCCCACTGTGAGTAAGTCTACAAGTGACAAAAGCTTTATATAGTATAGTAATACAACAATATAGTCTAGTAATAAAACAATAGTAAATGATTTGAACATTTGTGATCCTTGAACTGCTCCTTCAGATATGATTTAGCTTTTCTCATTTTTCAGCTTTCAGCTTTCAGCAATCTTGCACTTTATAAATTGCGCCTTCACTTTTGCACCTTACATATTGCACATTTCATTCTACCTCGAACTTTCCTTCTTGTTGAAGCATATATGTTTACCTGTATGTCTTATGTCTATTTATTGTTGATGTCTGTATACACTACATGTCCATGAGTGTAGCTGTGTGTGTGTGTGTGTGTGTGTGTGTGTAGGTGGGTGTGTGTGTGTGTGTGTGTGTGTGTGTGTGTATGTGTTTTTAGTTTAAATTGCACATTTGGTGTCTGGTGGAACGCAATTTCAAACCTCTGTGTAATGTCTGTTAGTGAATTGACAATAAAGTACACTTTGACTTTGACTATTTTTGTGCCTCTCCTTTGAAAATGCCAAATTTTGTACATTATTATACAGTGGTCCCTCGCTTTCGTGGCCTCGCTGTTTCGCAGATTTTTTTACTCCAATTTTTTTCATAGTGTATCGCGCATTCTGTTCTGCATCCTGATTGGCTAAGGGACTGTAGACCTTTGCCGATTTGTCTGTCATTCTCCTCCATGCCGTGTCTCCTGCTCAGTACAGAATGCGTTCAACTTCCCAAATTTATATAAATGTTCGATCCCTTGCAGTGTGACTCTGAAGTGCTGTATGTTTGCAAGTTTTCTCCCTGACAAAACCCGCGACAGCGCAGCGGCGCCAGGACGAAGAGGCTCGGTCAGAGGAACTGTGAAATACACGCAATATGTTTAGGGCCTGAAAACAGTTTTGAATCTTTGGATTCACTCTATAATACTGTGCTTTTTTGTTGAAAATCTATGAAAGTTTGAGTGTTTAAACAAGAGAGAAATGTGAGAAAATGTAAATGCCAATCTGAGAAAAGCGTAGAATGTGTGTGGTGAGGCGTTTACAGCCTTAAAACATGGAGAATAATTGTAAAATATAAAGCTGACTACTTCGCCGATTTCGTCTATCACGGGTTATTTTTAGAACGTAACCACCGAGATAAACAAGGGACCGCCGTACTCTTAATTTGTAATTCTACAAGACTAATTTTAATTTTTTATTATTTTGAAGCGTAACATTTCTTTTACTTGTGTACGATTTTGGCTACTCTACACACCTCTACCTATTGTGCATTCTTTAGGTTAATGTAATGAGTTCATTTAGTTCCTTCTGTGTTTAGAAGTCTCAATTGCTTTAACTACTGTCACCATTACTCCATGCCCCCCAGCCCCCGTCTCTATATCTCGTTAATGTGAACTGTAATGACTCACTTGTTGCGGCGGTACAGGGCCATACATGCCACTCCGAGCAGGCCGATCCCCGAGGCGATGGAGAAGATGGACAGCACCTGCCTCTGGTATGTGTCCCCGCTCTCTGTAGAGGAGAGACAAAGTATATGGTTAGGGTGAGGATTACCACGATGACACAAAGTACTACAGTATATATGAATTTGAGAGGAAATGTCAAATAATTTTAATGGCATCAAAAATAAAGGTACAGTAGTTATAGTCTGTTAGAGTCTGCTTGCTCATGAAATAAATTTAATATGAGGTGATTGTAAATAGCTATCATAAAAAAGTGAAAATAAAGTTATTCCGTATATTGTATCTTAAAAACAAAATTTATCTGTCTCAATTTTGTCTTTCTCATAAAGGACTACCTTTAGCTATTTTATACCAGATGCCGTTCCTAAAAAAAAACATTACTCTTTTCCTATTATTTTTTTTCTTTTCGTTTACCCATAAAGATTTAGAATTTTGTTTTTTTTTTTTAAACAAGGGCACACTATTGTAGTTTTTACTAGCAATATTCCCATTGTTACTGTTGGTAGGTGTCAAATTGGTCATAAACAGGACCATGTCTTAGCTTATATGTATAATACTAGGACAAATCACTGGTTTTGTATAAATCTGCTGGTACAGGGGACACAGAGCTCAAAACTGGGACTGTCCCGGGTCAACAGGGACATGGGGAGACCATGCAAACTTCTCACATAAATGCTCTACTGCTTCCCTTACTACGCCTACTCAATACACAGCAAACTCACAACTGAAACAAATCTACATTCCAGTCATATTTATGCATTTCTACCACTATGAACAAACAACAAGAGAAGCCAGTGTGAGGGCCTAGTGGACACAAGGCCAAGCACAGTGCAATCCTCCCTCTGCATACATTAGCATAACCCCAGTGAAGCTGTATAGCTGGCTGTCAGTCAACGTCAAGCTTGGAGCTCCAAATCGGGACAAGGCCAATACTCTCCACCATGCTAAGTGAAGTGTGCTAATCGTTTGGTTCAGACAGACCCAGCGGGGACCCAGCGCTGGGCTGTCTACACTGTGGGGGACCCATATCTTGGTTTGTGTGGACTTAGCTTTGGCAGACCATTGATGACAGAGAATTAGCAGCAAAATGAGTGCTCTCAGATCATTAGTGTCAGAGCAGAGAACATAGCGGCTCAGGACTTAAGTTCAGGAGGGACAGGAAGCGGCTGATAGACTCGTGTAAATGAACTGACTCCATGCTGACGCTTGCCCGGGGTACCACAGAGCAAAGGGTGGGTGAAAAAGAGAGGGAGGCCATGGGCTTGTGGAGGGAGGGGGATGTAAAGAGCTAACAGACGTGGTAATTGGTAGCAAACTAAAATAGAATAGAATGCCTTTTATTGTCACAATTCATATAGTCATAGTCATAGTCATAGTCATAGTCATAGTTTGCTTTATTGTCGAAAACAATCATGTACATGTACATAGAGTGAATTCGAAATTTCGTTTCCCCACTAACCAGGCAGGACAGTGATAGAGTGGGCTAGGGGAGGGGCCGCTGCGTATGCGCGCGTCGCCGACTGGGAGATGCAGAGTAGAAAAGATGCAATACACTCAGTGACAATTTGACAACATGTAATGACAGAAAAACAATTGGAGATATAACATATGGTGATCTTTTTCTTTGGCAACATAAAGAAGGGGTGTGGGGGGATCAGATTGGAAATCAATGAAATTGATTGAACCGAGAGCAGAGATCAGACCTTTCTAAAAAGACAGGGAACATTTTACAATCGTGTCAGTGTTGTGAATAGTCCAAATGGTGTGTGCCACTGTTTATGTAGAGTTCATGATAACAAAACCACATCTGTGGCCTTGGAGTGTTCTTGCAGGGAGGCAAAACACAAATAACTGTTGGAGACAGATTTTCACAGGGAGACATAATTTGCAAAGGGATTAATTTAGCATGATGAAATACATGCTAATGAAATACAAATACAAATGCACAATTACATATGCACAATTTACATCATACATACTCACAATGAGATTGAAAGCTTCACTTCAGTGCAGACATTTAAGTACGATATATACAACACAGCAGGATATTTACAACACAACAGGATATTTACAACACAGTATAGGAGAAAAAAATAAAAAAAAATTAAAAAATAAAATAAAAATAAAATAGTGCAAAAAACAAATTAGTGCAAAAAAGTCCTGTACTACGCATTAGTTTCCTTTCATTTACCCATAAAGATTTACAAATTTGTATTTGTATTTGTAAACTAGTTGGATTTGAACCTGATTAAACTGTAAAACTAATGCCAAGACACAGCGACTAATATAGGGTGTTAGATACTTCACTAAATGTGGGGCATTATTTACAACAGAGCTATCGTTTAAAGCAGTTGGGTTCAAACCTTTTCCCCCAGAGGCCACATTAAGAAAACTACACTCAACAAAAATATAAACGCAACACTTTTGTTTTTGCTCCCATTTTTCATGAGATGGACTTAAAGATCTAAAATTCATTCCAGATACACATTATTACAATTTCTCTCAAACATTGTTCACAAAT
Source organism: Paratrypauchen microcephalus (assembly GCA_036785185.1). Taxonomy (NCBI): domain Eukaryota; kingdom Metazoa; phylum Chordata; class Actinopteri; order Gobiiformes; family Gobiidae; genus Paratrypauchen; species Paratrypauchen microcephalus. The sequence goes on along the minus strand of JAVJIX010000056.1, from coordinate 5,685,749 downwards.
CTGTCTAAATGTGTGATAGTGAGCACTTCTGCTTTGCTGAGACAATCCATCCCACCTCACAGGTGCGCCACATCAAGATGCTGATCTGACATCATTATTAGTGCACAGGTGTACCTTAGACTGCCCACAATAAAAGGCCACCCTGAAATGTGCATTTTTTTCAATTGTGGCCTGTGGAATGTTGGTCCACTCCTCTTCAATGGCTGTGCGAAGTTGCTGGATATTAGTGGGAGCTGGTACATGCTGTCGTATACGCCGGTCAAGCACATCCCAAACATGCTCAATGGGTGACATGTCCGGTGAGTATGCTGGCCATGCAAGAACTGGGACATTTTCAGCTTCCAAGAATTGTGTACAGATCCTTGCAACATGGGGCCGTGCATTATCTTGCTGAAACATGAGGTGATGTTCATGGATGTATGGCACAACAATGGGCCTCAGGATCTCATCACGGTATCTCTGTGCATTCAAAATGCCATCAATAAAATGCACCTGTGTTCTTCGTCCATAACAGATGCCTGCCCATACCATAACCCCACCACCACCATGGGCCACTCGATCCACAACATTGACATCAGCAAAGCACTCACCCACACAACGCCACACACGCTGTCTGCCATCTGCCCTGAACAATGTAAACCGAGATTCATCCGTGAAGAGAACACCTCTCCAACGTGCCAGACGCCATTGAATGTGAGCATTTGCACACTCAAGTCTGTTACGGCGACGATCTGGTGTCAGGTTAAGACCCCGATGAGGACGACGAGCATGCAGTTGAGCTTCCCTGAGACGGTTTCTGACAGTTTGTGCAGAAATTGTTTGGTTATGCAAACCAATTGTTTCAGCAGCTGTCCGAGTGGCTGGTCTCAGACGATCTTGGAGGTGAACCTGCTGGATGTGGAGGTCCTGGGCTGGTGTGGTTACACGTGGTCTGCGGTTGTGAGGCCGGTTGGATGTACTGCCATATTCTCTGAAACGCCTTTGGAGACGGCTTATGGTGGAGAAATGAACATTCAATGCACGCGCAACAGATCTGGTTGACATTCCTGCTGTCAGCATGCCAATTGCACGCTCCCTCAATGCTTGTGACATCTGTGGCATTTTGCTGTGAGACAAAACTGCACATTTCAGAGTGGCCTTTTATTGTGGGCAGTATAAGGTACACCTGTGCACTAATCATGATGTCAGATCATCATCTTGATGTGGCACAGTCCATCTCATGAAAAATGGGAGCAAAAACAAAAGTGTTGCGTTTATATTTTTGTTGAGTGTATTTGAAGTAGGAGGCCACAGACTAATGGTCGATACAACAAGATTTTCTGTATCACAATGCAATAAGGTAATACTGTTATAGAAATATAGAATTTGCAGTAAAAAGCACTGTCTACGATCAATTGGGCCAATTTAGCAGGTGACCTGAGGGCCAAGAAAATTGGTGTGATGGCCGCATTTGCTCCCCGGGCCATAGTTTGGACACCCCTGGGCTCAAACATGGCTACCATAACACATTCAGATCATCAGCTATAGATTTGGGAACATACAAACAAGGCCATGTTAAACTAAGACTAAGGCTGCATCCCATTTCTCTGTCTTATCCCTTCCTCTTTATCTATGTCTTTGTCTTGCCCCTCGATACTGAGCTGAGGGGTAGGAATGTTCCCCTAAGAAATGGGACACCACTCGATTACCGTTTGCGTCATCATCCCTTGCCTCTACCTGGCTGCTCGGGACACCCCTTGCCCTCATGAATGTGCAAAACCAAGAGTAAGACAGAGAAATGGGACGCAACCTATCTGTGACAATAGCTGTGTGTCACTGCCCTGATCTCTGAAGTAGGGCTGGGCCTGGTTAGTATTGGATGAGAGACCACTGGGAATACCAGGTGCCACAGAAGTGCCAACAAAACTACAACTAAACCAGGACAGGAACTATAATAGGTGTAAGAATTAAGTTTTAGCAGCTTACTGATACACATGAATGAATCCTCGACTACAGACATTCTTTTAAAAAAGAATGCCAAGAGGTGGCTTATGGAAACAGTTTTGTGAGCACTGATATATTTGTATTTGCAATCTTATTGTATATTTGGTCATTTTGATGTGTGATTTTTACCTGTAGCCTAGGTTGCCCTTTCACACCTGGCCAAAGGACTCAAATCTGCAAAATCACATTTACATTTCTGGATGTTGATTAATAAGCAATATCCCTTTTCAAATAAATAAATAATGCCAGGACAATGCTTGAACTTAACCAGATCAAATCAGGAACAAAAATGTCTATACTTTTGATTCCAAATGAAACTATATTCAATTACAACAAGTTCCATCAGAAGCCTCCCACATACCATCAGTTGTCCCTAGCCCACAGTTTGAGAAACCCTGCTTTCTTCCACTGCTGTAAACCTATAGTTTAACCTGACAGTCCCACACCGCTCTTTTGTCAGCTGTGAAAAATTTGCCCATACATTAGTGCGCCCTGCTTGTGACCCTCTGAAGCTGTTGACAGGGAGGTGTCCTGGGAGGTCTTCTGTGTTCTTACCTACATAAGTTTGTCAACAGCAGGCTGCCGTAGTTGTGGGCCTGAGTGACTAGAAGTGTACTAACAGGAGTTGCACTGTGTCAAAGCATGCGCAGAGGTAAAGCAGCAGGGACACCTCTGTTTTCCTGTCCTTCTGAGTAAACATTTATAAGTTCTGCAAAGCTACCACAGAGAATCTTTAATATGTGACAATGCTTTTAAAAAAATGGAAAGGGAAACTAGCCAGAGGGTACATGATATATATCAAAGTACGGGAATCTGCAGAGAAATATTTTCTAATAAGTAAAGAGTTGTGGCTATAACATATTCAGATTTGATGCCATAATGCTAAATTTGTAGTGATGTGCTATGAAACTCAATACACTGCAAAGACTGTAATCTAGCTAAGGTAAATTAATTGAATTACAAAAGTTTCTTCATAATCTAAATAAATTTCACTTAAGTAACGGAACAAGCCTTTGTAGATAAAATATGAAAATACATCTTGCTATACTTACTTATACTTATAAGAACAAGTCTTTGCACTTAAAATAAGAAAGAAAATCTAATGTTGCTTGAATTAAGAAATACACACTTATTCCATTCATAGATAATTTTATTTGTCAAGTTGATTCTACTCAAATCAAATCAAATGCTCTAAATTTATGTCATTTTAATGTACCTAGATATTGCAGTATTCTGGGAGTTTTACCAATATGAATAGGTAGTGCTTTGGCAGGAGTAGAGTTTATGCAATTGTATTCCTGTGCTGAATAATACGGTATATTACAATTCTAAAGCCTTCCAAATCTCACTGTGCACAATAGTAGTTAAAAACAAAACTCAATTCCCACAGGTGGGCCATTACTGAGGCCGCACTGCTCTCAGTCACATAGTATTCATCTGAAATGGGCTAGGCATGCATAATGGTATTATTTAACATTACATCAGCTAGCTAAGCCATTTCAGTCTGTTTGTGCTGTTTTCAAAAAAAATAAAATTAATAAGTAATCCTGTTACAAACACACCACTAACAATAAGAATGACTTTCCATGAATCATGTATGCTTTAGCTACACCACTAAGTAGAATGGAAAAGTGTAAGTGACAAAGTAAGTAATATTATGCTTCTCTTTCCTATTGATATTTTACAGTGACGTCACGCTATTGGCGGATTAGTAGACATGGTCAGTCTGATAGATCTGCCAGATCCTTCAAACTGACTATGCCTAGAAACAAGAACTGATAAGAAACATGTCACACCAATTAGCTGACACCTCTGAAAAAGGCAGAAGTCCTTTTTACAATTTATCTTATTAAAAGAAAACACAAAGTTTCTATATAAAAAGAAGACAAAATGACGAAATGGGGAAAAAACCCCGAATGCTAGCTTTTTCAGCACACAAACCATCTCACCTGTTGTAGTTCCAACTAAATCAGATCTTTCTGGTCAGATCGTGTTAAAATAAAGCTCAGATTAAGTCTAACTTGAGTAACAGAGCTTCTAACAGAGTAGTGCTTTCAGTTAGCGTCACATGCCAAGGGGTCGTTGATGACGTCAGCTGCAAAGTATTAATGGTTAAATGCATGGTCATAGTGGTCAACTTAATATAATACAAACTATGAATTCTGCTACCTTTTCTCATGGGATGGGACTGTTTAAATCCTTTGACTATAAATTCCAATGACTGAATGAATTTGATACACAAAATCCAAGTTCAGTTTAAGTTTATGAAACATTCTTGTGTTTTGATGCTGATCTTCAAAGCAATATGTGTTGGGACTGACACACAGGCCTGTCTCTGAAACCTCCTCCGAAAAGGGCAGTATTGAAATCCATAAATATCTGTACCTATTGCGCCCACATCATTGCTCTTGTGCGACCTGAGACAAACCTCTGTCTCTGCAACTGGCAAAATTACTAGTTTCAAGATCAGAACATAAAAAAGCTGTTACAAGTGGAGTACTGTAATGCTGAATAAAATCTCCCAACATGGTAGTTTAAAAGGAAAACATACAGGCAGAGCTTTTAGGCTGTCAGATTAAGGTACACAGTGTTCCCATAAGGGTTACAACAAGAGCTTCACATGATTACAGGGCAAATCCGGCAAAGCCATACTCATATATTTATGGCAGTGTGGCATCTTCATCTAGAAATAAAGTATCTGCTCTGAGACTAGGGCTAATTATGCAAGAAAATTGATCATTCTAAAGCACTCCTTGTATTCAGAATTATATAGAAATTGGGGTTAATTTATGAAAGCCCCATTACCACTAGAATGATAAAAGTTTTGAAGTATTTGACTTAAATTAACTGTATGTAAGATTCTGTCACAAACATGTTCTATGTGTCACCAGATATGAAGTTATGCTTAATTACAAAAGCAGTGGATATGATGTCCATTTATTTATATTGTAATCTGGAGTTTTGCTTCAGATGTTTATCCAATCAGAAGCAGAATGAGCCTCACATGATCATTTGGGTTTCCAGTTTCAAAGCTGAAATCCAGTAAGAGCACATGCTACATACAGTTACAACTTCGTAATCTCATAAGATAATCATATACTATACATGATTTTGCAACTCACAAATCTCTCAAGATTATGACTTATCTCATTACACACACACAAATCTAATATTTAACCAATTATTAGTATTTTCTAGTACTGAAAGGGGCTTCCATTATGTGTAAATCCACTTATGAATAATTATTAAAATAGAGTTTACATAGTGGTGAGATATGTGGAAATTGTTCTAGCATATACAAAAAGAAGAGCATCTTCTAAAACTACATGAAGTCTTAATTCCTTCTACCTTTGAGTTTCAAAATGATGAAAAATTACCTCACATTGACAACTGACAACAAAATAGCATATATTTTGAATGGTGCAAAGTCCGGAATATGTCACATACAGCTCTGGGGGAAAAAAAACAAAACAAAAAAACACTGCATTTTTTTCTGAAATCAGCATCTCTACATGTATTACAGCCATTCCATTCCAGCGTCTGTTGAATTCCAACACAAACACAAAGCTGAGCTACTTCAGTTCTTGGCCCAGGAGTGGAATAAAGTCCCCAAGAACAATGTGAAAGACTTGTGGAGAGCATGCCAAGACGCATGAAAGCTGTGATTAAAAATACGGGTTATTGCACCAAATATTAATTTCTGAACTCTTCTTATGTGTAAACATTAGTATTATATTGTTTTAAAATGAATTTGATCTTGTTTCTTTGCATTGTTTGAGGTCTGAATACATGTATCTTTTTTGCTATTATGACCATTTGTCATTTTCTGCAAAAAAATACTCTAAACGATAATATTTTTATTTGGAATATGGGGGAAATGTTGTCAGTAGTTTATAGACTCAAACAAAAATGTTCCTTTTGCCCAAACACATACCTATAAGTAGTATAATCAGAAAAAAAAAAGATAATTTTGCAGGCTCTTTTTTTCCAGAGCCGTATATCAGGAAGCTTAAACTCATTTAGCCTTATGGGGTGGAGAGCAAACTCTGTTGGCTCAGTTCACGTTATTCTAAGTGTATTTCAAGCCTATCAAATAAGATAACAAAATAACACATTGCATTAAAACCCAGTCATAAAAATGATCCATGCATCACCCATGCACATATGAATCGATGAACTCCCCTTTAGCAGCACCCTCCCACCTGCACGGCCTTTGTGAACTAATTTGCTGTGTGCAGATTAAAAGCACTGAGCTGAGGAATACTGTCACATCCTCGACCGGCGCCTGCTCCCTTCTATTACCCAAGGCTGCGGCAGAAACATGACAACAGCCCTGTGTGTGGACGGGTATTTATCACACTGTGGGGACTCGGATCTGTACACACGCTCTATTCATGGATCCCGCCTAGATAAAAACAGGTCCCCGTGATGTCAACGCTTTAGTATTGGATCAGCTAAAAGGATTTAAAGTACAGATCTGAGTTACAACAGGTTAAGGTTAGAGTTTAGGTTAAGATTGTGGCTGTTCCTGATCTGTGCGCTGTCTGCATCTAATTAAAAAGTGTTTTTAACGCCCAAGAATCTGCGGAAGCCGACAGCGGCCATATTCATTCTTTTTTTTCTTCCTTGTTATCCCGAGATAACGAAATAATTATTCCGTTATCTCGAGAAAATAAAACTGTTATCTCGAGATCTCGAAATAAAAGTTGAGCTGACAGAGGCCATATTCATTCTTTTTTTTCTTCCTTGTTATCCCGTGATAACGAGATAGTTATTCCGTTATCCCGTGAAAACCAAACTGAGACGTCGGCTTCCGCATTACGGAAGACGACAGAGGCCACGCCCCCTTGCAGGCCAGACCACGAAGGAGGGAGACGACACGAAGGTAGATACGGACAACGTGAAAGATAAAATTGCTTTTTATGATGCCTTGAGAGAGGGGGATCCCAGAGGAGAACATCACCCGGATGATCCTCAAGATAAACCAAAGCTGTACCCATGTGTAAATAGTGTTAGAATGAGTGAATGAATCAGCCGAGTGAGTGAATGAGTGAGTGTTACATGTCTTTGCACTGCTGCATTTATATAGATCTAGAGCGTAGATATAGAGCGTAGAAAAGCTCAACCAGGGACAGGGTTTGAAAATTAGCATTTGCTAAACTCTGTATGCTTCACATCAGCTACAAGATCTGTTCTGTAACTATGTCCGATTGCATTGTCCCTGTCAAATAAATAAATAAAAAACTGATGACAGTGTGATTGTGGTACGTCATCTTAAATAATACTATTAATAATTTTGTAATAATCATGAGTTCTGATGTGCTGCCCTTCCAGTCAACTTGTAATACTAAGTCAAATGTTCTTCCTGATGCAGTATTTTCAGAATTACAACTTGTTCTGCCTTTTGTTACTGACATTAAGTTTTAAATGTCTGAAATGTGATGACTGTGTGATTATGGTATGTCATCTTAAAATAACTATACTATGATCTTCTTGCTGCAGTATTTTCTGAACTTGTCATTACACACATTATTGTGGATTGTGCAATATTGTGATAGTTGTTGAATGACATGCTACCCGTCCTTACAGTACGTAAATACATTCAAAGTGGAAAGTTTTGAACCCCTTGGAATTATTTGGTTGTCTGCACAAGTTGGTCACTTATTGTCATTTGAGTTTCATCTCCCTAACCAGTTTGGTCAAGCACAATGTACTGAGGAAATACAGTCTTTCAAATCTGAAATGAATTGAAAAATATATGCACTAGCATAAAGACAATCAGTTTACATATCAAGTTAAATTTACTGAAATCATGACAAGAACATATACATATACAAGAGAAACAACTGTATGATATCACTCATCAGATTCTTCTCAGAGTGCCTTTATCAATGGCCTCAGGTCTTTGTAGAGTTTAATGGCTCCTTCAGCATCACAGCGGCGACACAAGTCATGTAGGTCAATGTCACATGGAATATATCTTTTCCACTGGCAGATGTCTTCAACTAGGACTGTATTAATTCTGTCCATTTCAACTGGATGTAGATAATTCTGTGCATGATACAGCTCAGGTACATTGTACATTATTACTGGCTTTCCATGGTAGAGATCACGCCCATTCCTCCCCGGAAGAATGCCATGGTTATCCCACATCTGCACCATTGCACTGTGTCCAGCTCCTCCTGTAAGACAGGCCCTCAGAGTGAGACGCATGATATACAAGGTGCCACAAGAAATATATACAAACCTTGAATCATTGTAATGTGTTTATTAATCATGTCATTTCCAAAGTGTAATAATACAGACATCACAAATTGTTTTTTGTTGACCCTCTGCACCGGACTATTGAGGAGCTGAGCAGCTCCTTTAGCAGCCGACTAAGACACCCCCAGTGCAAGAAGGAGCGCTACTGCAGATCCTTCATCCCCACCGCCATCAGACTGTATAATTCTAACATATAGGCCGTGCAATATCCTCCTTTTTCATGTTGATGCTTGTTGTTACTATTATCATTATTACTATTTTCCATTATTATTATTATTACGTATTACTATTTGTATTATTTATTACTTACTTTATCCCCTCCCTGCCTGCATGCACTTTTTCCCTCTTGTCCAAATGTCCTGGAGCTACTGTGGCGAGTAAATTTCTCCTGTGTGAGATCAATAAAGGCTTATCTTATCTTATCTTATCTGCTGCTCCATGTAAACGAGGGAAACAGCATATGGACATATACATATGGTTAAACTACACTTCAGCAAAGATTAAATCGCTAGCCTACTACATTAGGTACCAACAGAGAAGTACAATACTGGTCTAGCGCGAGCGCTAGGTGTGAACACACACTAGCCTCCACTGCTTGATGCAACAAGTGAGCTTTCATTAAATGGACAGATTAGCCAACACCTTTCATAACATTTATGAAGTTTAATACATTTGTCTCACCTTGAGCTCTATCATCCGGGTGATGTTCTCCTCTGGGATCCCCCCCTCTCAAGGCATCATAAAAAGCAATTTTATCTTTCACGTTGTCCGTATCTACCTTCGTGTCGTCTCCCTCCTTCGTGGTCTGGCCTACAAGGGGGCGTGGCCTCTGTCGTCTTCCGTAATGCGGAAGCCGACGTCTCAGTTTGGTTTTCACGGGATAGCGGAATAATTATCTCGTTATCACGGGATAACGGAATAATTATCTCGTTATTACGGGATAACGGAATAACTGTTTTCTCGAGATCACGAACTAATTGTGTTGTTTTCTCGAGATCACGAATTAATTATCTCGTTATCTCGGGATAACAAGGAAGAAAAAATATTGCTTATGAATATGGCCTCTCTCGGCTTCCGCAAGAATCAGTGCACTGTTGACATGCTAGTTGTTGTTAGCATTATTCCGATAGCAAAACTCACCTCTGAAAGTTGTGAAATGCACTTATAAAGTAATTGCGGTGAATAATTAGCATGCTTGGACTGTATAAGCTAAGAGAGGAATAACTTTAAATTGCTGCAAAGCATTTAAATAAAATAAGTTATATTTTTCAGGTTTTCAAGACAGTAAAAATCAGGTACAAATTTTACAGGACCCATATTGCGCTATTTTCTGTGATCCCTGTTATAATGTCGTTTCCTTTCCTTGTGTTTTTATTCATTCACATGTTTAACAAACAAACCCTTCAAATTAAGTTCTTCTCAGCCTAACAGGATGTGCTCCACTGTGTTTTTAAACTCCATACATCTTCACTAGAATAAGGCTATGTTTATATGATGACGGTCTGAACAGAAGATGCAAAAGTGGCGTCTCGTCTTCACTTTTTATTCCGGGTTTATAAAAGCGTTTTTGGGAGGAAATCTGCGTGCATACGGTGACCCAAAAGTGTGTGGAAGTGTGCTCGGCAGTGCTGTGATACATTATCACTATGTCCACGCGCATGTGTAGAATCTTCCTTCTTCTCATCTGCGCTGCGAAAAGCAAAATAAAACATGGCTACCAGTAGGAAAAAAAATGGTGTGGTCAGACGAAGAAGTTCAACTAAATTGCTTCAGACCACATTAGACTTACCTGGCCAGCCAAATGATATCTTTCTGTATTTGCTATACAGCGAGATACCATTTGGACACCCTCGCTCCACCCTCGCTCCCCCGGTTAACAACGGACTCCGCCATTCTGATTTGTTCAAAGATGGTGACGTCAGTGCACCCGCCTTTGCCCACAACGTCACAGGCAGCGGAAGTTCCTCCTCAGTTTTGAATCAAGATGGCGCATCGGAGAACTGAACGTCCCTTCCATTCAGCTGTAAAATTGGTCTTAAATGACCTAAAACACATCGATTCCTTAAAACCACAGCAGCCGACAGCTCTAGAGGCCTTTCTTTTCTTTCTTTTCTTTTGTTTGATTGGTTCACGTCGCTGTCCGTTAACTGTTCTCTGATTGGTTCACTTAGTTGTCTGTCTACGCGCAACAGCAGCGCATTCTGGACCAAGCATTACCAGACTCTCCGCTGGTACAGCGATGAGTCATGGATTCTTCCAGGCAAACATTAGACTACAAAGCAACGAAGGCACAACAAGGAGTGGACTGGGAGTCCTGCCAAACAAAGTACACTGATATATGGACCGCATGCGTCGTCAGCAGATTTGACCAGAGTTTTGCGTCTTGGGTAGTGTAGACGAAAAGGCTACGATGGAGTATATTCAAGTTTCCACTTTGGAGGGTGGTTTCAGTTTTTTGCGTTTTTAAGCCCCCAAAATGCCATCACCGTCTAAATGAAAGGCATTTCCAATAAAATAGTTTGTCATTTTTATCCGTAAGCGTTCTCGTGGAAACAGGCCCTAATTTGGATGATGACCTGTTTAAAATTGCTTTTAATGTTTGATTTTATATTGTAAATTTTGTGATATTTTAAATGTTTGATTTTATGTTGTAAATTCTGTGATATTTTATCTTTTATGATTTGTGAAGCGTCTTTGAGTGTCTTGAAAAGCGCTATATAAATAAAATGTATTATTAGTATTATTATTATTATTATTATTATTTGAGCCCTGGAAGTGCCAATCTCTACTAAACAAAAATTAAGTTGAAAACTACCGCTTCATGACATCACAAGGTGGAACAGAGCATTAGCATTTTGAGCTTTGGAGATGTAGACAGACTAATAATAAAGGATTACTCAAACATGTGTGAATAATAAAACAAAACAAACTCCAAGCACGTCATTAATGAGGTAACAGTATTATAACATGGCTATACCATGACATGGTACTTCTTGATGCTTTTATATGGTGCCTTAATGGTTTCCTAATACTGGACGACTGAGGGACTTTTCACGCTTTCCTAATACTGTAAATGAATCCTTCTTCAAAATCAAGACTCAGTGCATGAGACAGACCCTCCAGGAATTTGCGATGTTGCTATTTGCAACTTCAACGCAACTTCAGCCAATCCCCGTGAATTCAGGGCGGTGTTGCAATTTTGACCAATCACTGCAACTTTTCTTACCTGGCCAGCCAAATGATATCTCTCTGTATTTGCTACAGCGCGATACCATTTGGACACCCTCGCTCCACCCTCGCTCCACCCTTGCTCCTCCGGTTAACAACGGACTCCGCGATTCTGATTCGTTCAAAGATGGTGACGTCAGTGCACCCGCCTTTGCCCGCAACGTCACTCTTAGGCAGCGGATGTTCCTCCTCAGTTTTGAATCAAGATGGCGCAATCTCTGATTGGTTCACTTAGCTGTCTGTCTACGCGCAACCGCAGCGCATTCTGGATGAAGCGTTACCAGACTCGCTGCTGGTACAGCGATGAGTCATGGATTCTTCCAGGCAACAACTTTTCCGCAATTTTTACCAATTTTGACCAGTCATCGGCGACGTATTGAACTCCTTCTGCCTTACTTCCGTGTGACAAAACTAAACTGCGGCCGTGTCCCCAGTTTGGAGCGTGGTTTGAAGGGGGCTCAGACTGCAGTCAAGGCAGTGCACACTTGCTCAGCCCTGACTGCACTCCGCGGACCGCATGGCCGTCTGCAAAATGCGCAGTTCTCGCAACTACGGGAAGCAGCCGCTGACTCCATTTTCTCCCGTAGAAGAAGTAGTGCGCGGTGTATGCTGGGATATATGAGTGTGCGAAGCGTGCTTTTTCACGTGCTTGGTCCACGCACCGATTTCCATGGAAACGATGGGACAAAAAAGAAATGACGCACATGCCCTTCAAACCACGCTCCGAACTATGCACTCTGGGAATTGGGACACGGCTTCTAATGGCAAAGAAACATGTCTGCGGCCAGCCATTTGCCCACAAAAATAACAGCAAAAGACCGCGCAAAACAGTTCCCCTCCTAGTAGTAATTTATTTTCGATGTTGGTAAGGTTGTTTTAGGACCATATCTGTGATCTCTGTGTCTTTGTATTATTCTTTGTCAGTAATAAATCAGTATTCCAAATATTACTCAATTTGCAATTGCAAAAAGGGAAAATCTTAGTATTTATCGCAACTTTCACTTCCTCCCACAACAAAATCGCAACAAAAACCTTAAAAGCGCCGCAACTTTCATCGCAACTTTTTGGAAAAGCTCCCGCAAATTCAGGCATTTTAGCCCGCAACAATCACAAAAAATGCCCGTGAAATCCTGGGGGGTCTGATGAGATAGCCCCATGAACACAGTCAGAGTCAAAAATATCTCTCTGAAACACTTTATAATGGGCGTTGTTGCTTGAATGCAAATGAGGAGGACAGAGACAGGCCAGTGCAGCGGGTGGGGTGTGGCCAAACTCTCTCTCTCTTTCCTCTTTCCTCGCTTAGTGGTGCGCTGTGCGGTGGCCCCACTTCCACGTTTAAGCGCGGAGGAAGATATGAGACGCTTTCCATTGAAAAATAAACACATTTCCACAGAAAATAAAATTTAACCACTGCTGTTTCAGAGGTTCGGAGGCTCGGATAAAGGACATCCAAGCCTGGAAACACTCTCATGTGCCTCCAGGCAAATAAAAAAAAAACGCATCTCGCATTGTGTAGCTCGTTCGCGGTCTAAACTCTCTGGGCATGATTTCCAGAGACGGTGGGTAGACATCCAGACGGGGGGTGGAACTGCATTTGCATTTTTCCCCGAGTGTGACGTCAGAAAGTTCCCTTGTTCAGAATCGCCCGTTTGGGCTGTCTTTTTTCAAACGCGGAAAAGGTCCCATGGCATGAAATTTTTCACAAGAGTCAATTTTGCGTAATATAGGACCTTTAAAGCTTGAATCAATCTATCAGGAAATCAGTGCAAGTCAATGTAATGTCCCCAAGACATAGGGAAATCCAGTGTGTGTGTGTTTGCTGCAGCCTGAATAGAAATCTTCAGAGTGTGTGGTATAGGTTTTATGCACCCACAAAAAGAGGCTGGATTACTTACACAGAGCACGGATAATGGGAAAACAGTGTGAATATCCCGCAGGCCAAACAACTGTATGCACTTAATAAGGAAACAGAGACATATTTACAACACAGCAGGATAAAAACGCCAGAAATTATAATCCGGGGTTATGATTGCGCCATCCAAGATTAACTTTTAGGAGTGAGGGATGTTTTAATGTTTTAATGTGGCCATCTTATTCAAAAGAGGGAATCGATAGCAGACAAAATCAATATGAAATGAGTTTAGAAGAACTACATTAGCTTTTATTACTTTTTATGCAGTTGGATATTGGCATTATCCACAGTTTTTTATTATCTTGAAAACAATTGTGTTTTTATGGTGTGTGGAAATTACTCAAGCATAATGATATATGCTCAGTTTCAATGTCTACAGCTATCTAAAACTAATTCAGTGATACATCCGTAGGAAAATGTTCTACTAACTGTTTTATATTGGTGAAGAATCTTATTTTGTTATGTAAACTTCACAAACCTATTCAATCAATGCTTATTACTGGATTTTGGCGCCATTTTGAGGCATTTTTACCATTCAAAAATATTGCTTTGAACTGCTAATTGCTATGGCAACAGTCCAAATGTTTTATCACTCTGAAATGCATGAACACTGTTACCACTAAAACCACTGATGAGTTTGAAAAATCAAATTACTGTGGGAAAAAGGAAAATTCTTGCCCCCAAGTTTTATACCAAACATATTTCTAGAAAACTCAAAATGAGCCATTGATAGATATAAAGCTGTGGAAAAAAAATCAGACCACTGCAAAATTATCAGTTTTTCTGATTTTACCACTTATAGGTATGTGTTAGGGCAAAAGGAACATTTTTGTTTAAGTCTATAAACTACTGACAACATTTCCCCCAAATTCCAAATAAAAATCGTTTAGAGCATTTATTTGCAGAAAATGACAAATGGTCAAAATAATAAAAAAGATACATGTTTTCAGACCTTAAAACAATGCAAAGAAACAAGATCAAATGCATTTTAAAACAACATAATACTAATGTGTACACTTAAGAAGAGTTCAGAAATCGATATTTGGTGCAATTTTTAATCACAGCTTTCATGCGTCTTGGCATGCTCTCCACAAGTCTTTCACACTGTTCTTGGATGACTTTATTCCACTCCTGGTGCAAGAACTGAAGTAGCTCAGCTTTGTGTTTGTGTTGGAATTCAACAGACGCTGGAATGGAATGGCTGTAATACATGTAGAGATGCTGTTTTCAGAAAAAAATGCAGTGGCCTCTTATTTTTTTCCAGAGCTGTATATTAAATGGACTGTATTAAACTGTTTTATGAGCTTTGTTATAATGTTTCCTCGTCAAAACATACCTGAAGTTCTGTTTTGTAATAATATTAATATTAATAATAATACAGTAATAAATTTTATTTATTAGACGCCTTTCTGGACACTCAATGTCACCTTACTACAAGTATAATATAGATTATAGGCAGTTAAAAGCAACAGTTAAGTTTGTGTTCATTCACACACAGGGCTCTCAAGTTTAGAGCGGGGTCGTGCGTGAGACTGTGTAATTTCCGAGGAGCGGCGAGTGAGCCGTGTGAGCGTGTGAACACGTCGAATTGCGTTGAATTTGTCTAAAGAGCAAACTTAAACTACAAAGCAACTAATTACCTGATGGTTCTCAGTTTGTTTTATCATCACCGTCAGTCGCTGTGTGCGCTCAGCAGCTGAAACTAGTCTGCCCAACAACAGAACAATCTATTTTCTGATTGGCTGAAACTGATTTTTTTTCCGGGTAACGGGGCGGGGAGGAGGGGGGAGTTTTTTTTCGCTGAAAACGCGCGGTGCCTGCATAAACTGAGCCACACAGACCGATTTTCTGGGCACAAAAAGAAAAAAATGCCGTGCCGTGAGAAATGCCACGTGTGGCGTGTGAGCGTGTGAACACGTCGAATTGCGTGTGTCAAACTCTCTATGCGTGAGACTTGAAAGCCCTGCACACATGTTAAACACACAAACTCTGCATATTTAGGCTGAGTTCTTCTCTCAAACTGAAAACACTTCCACCTTGTGATGTCATGGTGTAATACATGTAATGTGTTTTTAAACCTGGGATTGCCCATCTCTACTGAACAAATTCTAAAAGGTAGCTGTTAACTTGAAAACTACCACTACATGACATCACAAGGTAGAACAGAGCATTCTGAGCTTTGGAAATGTAGACAGAAAAAAGTAAAGGGTTACTCAAATATGTGTGAATTAAACAAAACACAACTCCAGGTATGTTTTTGATGAGGTAACAACATTTTAAAATGGCTTAAAGTCAAATTTGCATAATACAGGACAGCACTTTTTTTTCTTTTTTTTAAACTGTTTAACGTTATAGTACATGAAATGTCCCTGTTTAGAATATTTTTCGTCTTATATTTCAAACATAGCTACAGTGCCAAATGCACCTTTCAAAGTAAAAGCTGATTTATCTGTCTACACTGTGCTACCTATTAAACTCCAGACCTCCAATCTGTCTCCATTGCCCGCCCTCCCCCGTTCTTCATTCTTCATGCAGACAGAATACACCTAATTCACCAACCAGTGTTTCCATGGCGACTTGCTTACATTCATTTTCCAAGGTGAGCCCGTGTTGTTCTAGCGTGTCCGTTTGTGTATTCGCTGTCTATATTGTACTTTGGTATTAAAGTCAATAGAACTTACCCATGAACTCTATGCCAAGTTCGTCCGCTGTTTCCAGTGAGATCCAGGCAGCATTGGAAAGAGGGAAAAAAAGGAGAAAAAGAGAAGACAAAAGCAGTTAGAAAATGATGAACCTCAAGGAGACATACACAAAGTTACAATGCGATGGCTACTTGACCTGACCAGCTGGTGAGTCATGCAGTGTTTTATGGGAGGTTTTGAGCAATTTTGTGTTATAGCCTATTCTAAACCTAACCTGGTGTGCCTTTTTAAAGCAGACAACAGAATACAAATAATAAGAGGAGTGGGATTGTAGAAAATGTTGAATATAGTCTGTAATGCATATATAAGTGCCGTTTTATGTTGTTCAGGCTGACATCTGTGGTTACTACTGGTAGTACTCTTCTAGCATAAACAAAAAGTATAATTTTAAATAGTAAAATTTATATTCTACTTTATATATTTTCTTTTTAAATGTTCATTATGTAACTTTTTGATATTGGAGTGTCCCCCACCTCTTTGTCTCCATGGATATGTTATTGCTTTGCATGGTATGTTTCAGTGTTCGGCATTAAACTGAACTTTCTCCATGGGGACAAGAAGGTTTACAGGTCAGATCTGTGGAAATGCAACCCCAACCACAGTAATATTATTATTATTATTACACACAAGATCATTCCTGAGTAAATACAACGCCACTGAAACAAGCAGGAGTCCAACAAATACACCAATGTTAGAGATAAAGCATATAAAATCCAGTTGATACTTTGCAGTGGGAGTATTCAACATGTATGTCTAATGGTGGAATGTTCAGGAGTTACCATAGAGACGCAATGCACACACTAGAAAAGAGTGTCAAAATATTCTAAGATTGTCTGAAAACTCAATGAAAAACACAAGATGGATTTAAAAAGCACACATTCAGGCGGCTGTGATCAATGCGAACATTCATGGTCCTGTTTAGGAGTTTGATTTTCAACAAAAATGGTAAGTGTGAGTAACTAACTTGTGACTATAACGTAATGTTATGTGTAAGAGACTCATTTAACAGCACAAGTCATCTCACTTGTTGTAGTTCCAACCAAATCAGTTGTTTATGGTCAGATTGTGTTAAAATAACACGCAGATCAAAAGTTTAACAAAGCCACAGACAGAGCAGAGCCTGTAGTTAGCATCACACCCCCAGGGAATGTTGATGACATCAGCTGCAAAGTATTAACTGGCCAAAGTAAAAGTGCTACTAACCAAAATACAACCTAGAGTATTAACATTAGAAAAAAGACTGAAATATGAGCTGCTAATTGAAAGTGCAACTAAATGAAACACATCCCACCCAAAACAAGTAAAAGTACACTCAAAAGTACACACTGTATACTTCAATCCAAACATTTGTAAGTACTTCCCCCCTCTGTGCTTTCCACCTCTCTATTAGCAGTGTCTTTAAATGCAGTGTGCACATAACAAAGACAGAGAGCAGCCCATTAAAGACATGAAAATAACACTTTGAAAAACTACACACCGTGTAGCTGCTTTATGTCAAGGGCTTCTATTGATCCATGCTCTGGGCTTTGTGGTAATTGTACTCCTATTTTTTTAGTACTTTTCGATTCAGCACACACAATTCTCCCTTTACATGCATGCAGTATACCTTCATGTATTTAGGCTCTCCCTCTACTGTAAGTCATGTAGCTGGGGAAAACAGATAAAGCAGAAGGACTTGTGTTGGTTCCAGCCCGGCAGCAGGCCCCTTTTGCATGTCACTGTAATGTAATCTAAATTAAAATGAAACTCTCTCCAGTAATTGCTTTTCTGACAGAGGTGATGGTGGTTTTAAATAGAATGTGGTCTGCCAAGCCCCTCGCAGATTAGACGGGGCTGCTCTTGAAATATTTCTGAGTAAAGATATAATAGCTTTTACAAGATACAAGATGGCTGATGTTTTGGGGATGGATAGTTCAGTTTGAATCTTGACCTGGTCTAATTTGCGCAAATGGGTAGAACATTAGAATTTTAAGCATTAAAGAGAGGTGTATTCTGAAATATTATGTATTTTTTCTAGTCTTCCACCAGCTTGTCTCCTTATGCTTTGCCTGGAATTTAAAACTTATAGCTACCCTTTGTTTTGAGCACTGCTTTGCACTTTTGACCATTGACCCTTATACACAGGCACAGCTGTGAAATGAAAACCATTTAAAGTGAATTCATCAAGAAGGTCATTGAGAGAAGGCCAAGGGTCTGCAGTGCTGTCAACAAAGCAAAGGGTGGCTGCTTTGAGGATTTGGATTTTTTTCATTACCACATAATGTCTTCTGTGTGTATGTGACGTAAACGCCACCGTCTAAATGAAAGGCACTTCTGATCAAATATTTTGTCATTTTTATCCGTAAGCATTCTCATGTAAACACGCCCAAAGAAGGTGTATCCAAACTTTTGAGTAGTAGTGTATCGTAAGTCAGATCTGTTGATTGGCACAGTTACAGTTATTTTGAGCAATAAAAACTTGTTATTGAATACATGGCAAGATAGACATTTGATGCTGTAATGTGGAACATTCCAGACAAAACATCACATCATCGTCATGGAAACAAGCAGATGGAGGGCCCATAAAAAGCAAAGTTACACAATACTAAAAGGTAAATGGTCATATTTTTATATTGTACTACTCCACCACTAAGGAACTCAGAGCACTTTACATCAAGGAACCACTCATCCATTTACACACATTCAAACACCAGTATACGCAGAGATGGTGGGCGAGGGGGGTTAAGCGTCTTGCCCAAGGACACAATGGCAGCATTCATCTGTGGGAGCTGGAATCTAATCGCCAACCTCCAGATCAGTGGACAAAACGCTCTACTACGAGCTACGGTCCGTTTTTTTTTTTTGGTGCATTTCCGGGTTTTGACTTTTCACAATGACTATGTATTGTTTCTATTTATTTATATTCTTCCCATATTTTTTTTTAGAAGTGTTATATTGCATTGGATTCATATGGTGAATTTACCTTTCATAATTCACTCCCTCCTGAGCGGTAGTAAGCTACTGTCTGGCCCTAACTGACTGTTGCCAATATGTGGTGCCAATGGCCTCTGATCACTGCCAATCGCTCATTCACACACACCATAACCATACAACGACAGTATAAGCTGCCTGGAGCCTGGATTGATGCCTGAACTTCAGACCATGAGGGAAAAATATGTCAAAATAAGTTCTCTTTCTTACCTCAGGGCTCTCTGCGTGCCTTTAAGCGAGTTCTGAAACAATTCTTTAAACATCACATTCTGCGCAAAATTGACTCTATGAACTTGAAGGTATGTTCTAATGTTCCCTCTTCAAAAACACACCTGGAGATGTGTTTGGTTTTATTCACACATGCTTGAGTAATCCTGCATTATTAATCTGTCTACATCTCCAAAACTCAAAATGCTCTGTTTTCAAGTTAACAGTTACGTTTTAACTTTATTTCAGTAGATTCAGCAATACAGTACAAGTGATTTTACTGAAGGTGTAGAGTTTAACAACACAGTGGAGCACTTCGTGTATTACCACATGACATGACACAGTAGAACAGAATGCTTTCAGTTTGAGAGAAGAACTCTCAATATGTAGGGTTGCATGTAAAAATGCAGGGTTTGTGTGTTTCATATGTGTGAATGTAAAAAAACACATCCAGGTATGTCTGTGATGAGAAAAGATTATAACTAAGAACAGAAAACTGTGTAATATGGATACAACTAATCAAATTTAAATCAATGCAATAACGTTTGATCTGTGTAACTATTGAAAATGTCTTCTTTAGCTCAAATATATTGCCAATCGCTGTCAGAATGCAGAGCAGGTTTTAATGAGCAGAGGGAATTCTATCATTACAGCTATAATCAGAGAATAATCCATCTAATTGAATCAGTCAATTAGGTGTGGCAGGTATGTTTACACAAGGAAGCTTATGTCAAACAAAGTATACAAACTGTTACAGCTTTACGTAGCGTGGCCTCAAGGATTATTAACAAATGTCAGATTTTATGACTGCTCTGTAATGATCCCCAGCTTTGGTCTCATAGCAACCAAAAACTAATGGCCTGAAAATATAATGAGCAATCTCGCAATAACGGCAAGGTTAAGATGTCCATTTGCGGCAGTAGACAACAATATACTGTATGTAGACAGCAAAACATGTGAGAAATGTTTATGTTTTGTCATTATTTGTGTTAGAAATTACAATAGTTGATTCAGAAAGAGGATGAGAAGTAAACAGGTTTGTTTTGTTTTGCTTAATTAACTTGAAAATGTATAAACGTATTAAAGGGCCTGTAATGTGCTATTTTCTGATCTCTGTAATAATGTAGTTTCCTCATCACGTCAGTTTGTGTGTTTCATTCAGACATGTTTAGCACACGAACCCTGTATAGGCTGAACAGAAAATATGCTGTTCCACCTTATGATGTCATGTAGTAATACAAGAAGTGATCCATTGTGTTTTTTAAACTCCACTGGAATAATGTCAGACTTAGAATCTCAGGTAGCTGTAAACTTGAAAATGGTATGCGCCATGACATCACCAGGTGGAACGGAGCGCACACACACACACACACACACACACACACACACACACACACACACACACACACACACACACACACACACACACACACACATAAAATTTGTATGTATTTATGTCCAGATTGTGGTAAAATAAAACGTCTTAAGTCTAACTTGAGTAACAGAGCTTCAAACAGAGTAGTGCTTTCAGTTAGCTTCACAGCCACAGCAAATGTTGACGACATCAGCTGTAAAATATCGAACTGCATTTGTCCATTTTAAGTTAAAAAAGTGAAAATAGTCATTTGACTCATACAAACGTAATCATTTGCTACTCCTCCAGTCAACACACATCACGATTTGGCCAGAGGATTAAATTATACTGTGAAAATTTGGATTGATGGAGACAACCCAGTTTCCCTTTACACCCACATGGAGAACATTCAGAAAGGCCCACTGTGTTCCAGGAATCAATAATAGGATCTTCTTGCTGTGAGGCGAGACTGTTAGCCTGTTACATAGCAAAACGTGCCCAAATCCAAGAATCAAAGACAAATTTGTTTGATTTCTGTTGACAGGCCATGGTTAGATATTCTCTACTGCCTTTTCTTCTCTATCTCCACACCTCTCCATACCTCTGTCTCCCTCCAGCACACTTTCACACACGGGTCCTACTTATTTTCACCTATTATATAGTTTGTGAAAAAATTTTCTTTCCTTTCACTCTGTTATGTATTCTCGGAAACATATAGATCTATAGGTAGAGGTATAGATTAGAGTATAACCACAAATGATCCCAGATACTGCAGCAAGGTTGAAACTACGAGTTAAAAGAACACAATCTGTAATCCATGTCTTCACCTGGCTGAGCAAAGGAGCAGATGTATCGTAGGAAAAGATGATTCAGAAGTGGGTAGTACTAATTAACTTAAACTTCTTGGAGTCGTTTTTGGATGCCATACTTTTACTCCTACTAATAGTTTTGGTTACCCTTCACACTGAAACTTTATACAATATTAAATTATATTAACATTTGTGTTTCTTGCGCCACTCTTTCAGATATTTGTGGTCTATCCTTTGAAAATATCAAAGTCAGAGCATTATGTTTTGTTTTATCCCTATATCATTTCTACTATTATTTACTTTTACTATTACTTTTACGTAAGTCGGAGTTTTTAAATAACGTTACACTAACCTTGTGCCCGCTGTATGGTTGATTGGGTGCATGGACCAATCACAAAGCAGCAGATTATTTTGTTTGTGAAAATCGTGTGCTTTTCTCTCAAATGGATGTAACAAGAGTTTGTTTTTTCAGTTTGTTCCGCTGTTGTGACGCTTCAACCAATCAGATCCAAATAATAGTCATGAGATTCCTCATTTTCCGATCACTTTCAGAGAAAGCTGTTCCAGATTGATAATGTGTAGCACTCAATTCCGAGTTACTCCTACTTCAGTAACATTTTTGGCTCCTCAACCCACCTCTGATCTTTGTATGTTCGCTAGCCAATATCCTGTCTGCTCACTCTTTACACCAGGCCGGAAACAATTGGGAGGCAACGAGTTAGAATGATGGCTTCCTCGCTTACACTTCCTTTCCTAAATCAACTGGGTAAATCTAAGTAGCCTCCCTGTCTCAGGTATCCACTGGCCCCAAAAGAAGACTATTAGCAGCATGTCCTAAACTCTTGTTCCTTTGTCAAGAACCAACCAAATTGCCTTTCTACACACTCCCCTGCCTCCAATTAAGCACCAGGCTATTCCCCCAGCCGTAGCAACCAAAATCCCATGAACCATCTCCACCTCATATCCCCGGTTTGCAGCAGTCTACCTTAAGTACCTTTTTTCTATATGTGTTTTTTGGTTTTTATTTTTTTGGAGTATGGCGTTAGTGTTTGAAGCCGGCGTTGTTGTGTGAGGCAGTTCGGATTGCTCTCTTGAGTGGCTTCTTTGTGGCCAGTCAATAGCGAGACAAAGGATGAGGGGGCCGATGGATGATTTGTGATTGCAAGGTGCATGGGAATTGATTTTTGGAAAGAAAAAATGGCCATGAGAAAGAGCTCTGCCCTGGGGTGTGCTTTGTCACTGATAATGGCGCACAACATGGAATTTACAGTGCAACATGACAAAATGGGAAAGTCTGTGTGTTTCAGTAAATGCATGTGTTATAGAATTCAGTACACAAACATGATTTCTTTTCAAATGGTTTTGCTATTCACTTTTAAAAGCATTTGTCTCGTGTGGGGTCAGTGAATAAATATATTATTTGGCACAGGATTGATTACAGATGGCCTTAATAGAGTAAAAATCTGATCTTATATATGTTATAATGGCTGTTGTTGGCTGTTTTAAATGTGCTATATAAATAAAATTGATTGATTGATTGATTGATAATGTGTTATAAATTGTTTTCTCATTAAAAACATGCCCAAGTTTTGTTTCATTCACACATATTTCACTTGAAAACTACCGCTTCATGACATCACAAAGTGAAATAGAACATTTTGAGCTTTGGAGATGTAGAGAGAAAAATAAAAAAAACATGACTCAAATGTGTGAATGAAACAAAACACAGCATCTATAACAGAATCCTACTGTAGGTGACACTGCATAACAATGCTCCCTTAGAAATTTGTGGGGGCCTGTTTATGTATGTGTTACTTTTGGCTAGGAACAGCTTTGCTTATTAAAATTGAGAGACATTTTAAAGTTGAATAAAATACTTTTAAAGACACATCTGTTTGTAGTACTGCAGTTGTTGAGTTGTCTGAGTATACGCCATTACATGATTTGGCGTTGAAAGGGAGGATAATCTCTGAAACCCTTATAATCTGTGTAAATGTTATCTCTCCCAACACTGATCAGATAGGCTTAATCACATTGATATTTGACTTCTCCACAATGCTTCAGGTCTTATGTAATACTGCTGGTAAAATTTTGAAATGGTGAATCCAGACCATAGATTTAGTTATTTACTATAAAATCTAATCTAAATAAATCTATCTACATTCATTCGTTGTTGAGAATATCTTGAAAACCATGCATTCTGTACCTGGATCATTTTAATGTCATATACTGTGGAACATTCCAGGCAAAGCGATAACGTGTCCATGGAAATGAGCAGGTGACGCATTCCCTACACATTTAAGAGGAGTGAGGAGCACCAATGGTATATGAACGCATGATTTGAATTAATCCATAATTAAACATAACAGATTTAACCCACAACCTCTAGATGAGACACAGAGACATTTAGCACCATTATACACTATAATAGAGAGCACACATTATAGAGTTTAATGTAATTGCACACCCAGCATACAAACCAGGACAGATTATTCCCTGTGGCACTGCCTAAAGGGACCAACAGGGGAAGATGTCCCAGCGGTAAAGAAATATGCTCACCCATACATTTATTATACTGTACATAAAGTATTTATATTTCATTAAAATACTAAAGCTGATATTATTTCACCCCACCATCACTGTCAGATCCTTATGCACTTTTGAAGTATAAGTACTTCTATTGTCAATAAACCCAAAGCTGTTTTTAAATTGAGGTTATAAAGGAGTTTATCAATTCTGTGGAGACAAAAACACAATACTTAAAAGGTGCTCTGTGTAACTTTTTTGGATGAGGGTACGGCGCCTGCTTGTCTAAATAGATTACGCTGATTTGCTTAAAATGTTCCATTAATTGTCTTGCATTTACTGATAAACCTACACAGACAGGAGGAGAACTTGCAAACTCAACACTGAGCACTGAACAAGACTGAACACAGAATCTAACCCAGGACCTTCTTGCTGTGAGGTGAGAGCGCTCACCACCGCGCCACCGTCCCCCTCCCCATTTACTGATTCAATCACGGCTGCTTGTTGGTGAAAAATACCTTGGAAACTTTCTTACAGTGAGTGGGCTTGCCTCTCCTCAGATCTGACCTGCTTGTCTCCATAGAGATGAAGACGTTTAAGGCCATACTGTGCAAACGATTAATATTTCCATGGAGACGTTACAAAGTTACATAGTGCTCCTGTTTCATGTACAAGATTTATTCTGAATTCAGAAAGCTATTCAGAGTAAAACAGTTTATTCAGATTCTAAACACAAAACAGATGGCCTTGGAGTGTAAAATAATGAATCATATGAATCAATTATTTAGAATTTGATGAAAAAATATCACATTCAGGTCAAGAACATGCAAAATCTTCAATGTCTTTTGAAGAATGTCTAAGCCCCGTGCCGAAAGCAGGAGGGAGACACTACCCCATGACCCCATTATTTTAGCGTTGGCATCAAGTCAACACAAGTGGAGTTTGGGTCTGACTCCTGGTCGAAGAAGTCACACTATAAGACTTCTAGTTCTCAGGAGAAGGACTAGAGGCTTCCATTTCTCTTCTGCGTGTACCCTTGACTTTTGTTTTATTTTTAACTACAAAACTGTCGACTGTCATGGGGATTCTGAAGAGCTTTAGGGCCATGTTAACAAAAAAGAAACTGATTTTTTGTAAGTGCATGGCTCAGGGTGACTATCCAGATTAAAGAGCATACTTTTGCCATTCATGTTATATTCGTGGTCTGTGGATCGCTTTACCTGGGCAGAGATAATAAAGGGAAACTAGCGCTGCGTATTGTTTCATTTATTTAATATTGTTCATGACTCATTTATAAGGTGCTCCTCATTAATTAATCAACGTATAGCTGGAGGAGTTTTATACAAGATTAAAACAGAATTTGAGGTGTAGTGAGAAATACTGCATCATTTGGGAAGTGCGTATTTGGTTTTAAATTAGTTACAATTTTGTTACTGAATATTTTACAATTTTTTCTACTGCGTAATGTGTAATTTTAAAGGCAACTGCAAGGGCAGCTTTAGTGAGCAGACATGCATGCATTTTATATGCATTTTTTAAAATTCAAGACCAAAAGTTGGCAATGATTAAATCACTGCATATGGACATGTATTTTAGACTTACAGGGGGTCCTCGGGTTACGACGTTGATCCATTCTTAAGATGTGTTGTAACCCGAATTTCGTCGTAAGTCGGATTTTGCCTTTGATCTTCCAACCAAAGCACCAATAACCTTTCCATCTCAATAATTAGACCACTACGCTGCTTGGTTATCACTGCCGCTTTCATAGGAGCAGATCAGAGCCCACATCAGGTACTTCCTCCCACATTGGGCAGGCACACGAGGCGGTCTTCTCCGCCCTACAACCACAACAGAGCGTATTCTTCCGCCGTGCGCCGTTCGCGTTTGTTTACGTCGCTAAACCGTGTAAGACGGAATGACGCGTAATTTTTATTTTTTATTTTTATGGGGGCGCTTCGTAACCACGAAACGTAAGTAACGTAAGTACGTCGTAAGTCGAGACCGTCGTAACCCGAGGACCCCCTGTATACTTATAGTACTACTACCTATTTTGGACTTGGTAATGGCCAGTAATGGTAGTAATGTGTTATTTTGTGTCATTTTATTACTGCATGCAACTTTGACAAAACTGAGTAGCAGCTACAGTAATAGTAGATAGTGGTGGCTAGGGGTGGGTATTGGCAAAGAAGTCACGATTCAATTCGAATCACGATTCATATGCCACGATGCGATACTATTACGATGCATCACGATACTTGAATTATTGTGATGCATTGCAATATATTTGACATACTTCAGTGAAAATGTACCAAAAAAAAGAGGATAACTTAAATATCAGTGGCTGTGTATCTGGGTAGTGTCTTCAGTTTATACATAACTCTGAGCAACTCAATTCAGAACTGAATTTATTGAATAACAAAAAAATAAATAAACCAAACCAATAACAAAAATTCAGAACTGAATTTATTGAATAACAAAAAAATAAATAAACCAAACCAATAACAAAAAAAGTGCAACGGATTTTTTCTAAAACAAAAAATGATGTTCAAACATTTGCCATTTTGGAGGTAGCTACCATCATAACAAACAATACCCTTTCACAAAGAAAAAAGTGCATAGGATTTATAAAAAGAATAAACTAATAATTTATTTATTAATAATTAATTAATTAATTATTAATTAATAAATTATTAATTAATAAATTATTAATTAATAAAAATCGATTTTTGGCATCAAGAATCGATGCAGTATATTGTGAAAGTTAGTATCGCGATTCATTGTCATGACGATTATTTTGCACACCCCTAGTGGTGGCGGTGGTAATAGTAATAGTAGCACCCTTAAATATTTTTTTCTGTACCTATTTATTACTGCCTGCAACTTTGCTAAAAATCAAACAGTAGTTATAAATCAGGTATAAAAACTCTCCTTCACCATGGTGGTCTATACACCGTTACATAATGCACTCTACATCAAATGCTTTAATAGACAAATGGTGTTTATTTCCCTTGACCTCTTGTAACTTACACAGAGCAGTGTTTAACTGATTTGTGTTGCATTTTCAACCATCACAGTTAAGGATTCAGGTAATTATTTTAAATCTTCACAGATAAACGCTGTAGCACTATACCAAGAGGAGGAGCCAAAAAAAAAAAAAACCTACTTGGATCAGACAAGATAGCGTCCGTCTTGGGGACAAACTGGTCACAGCGCAGTCCGTGGTATCCTTCTTTACACCTGCGAAGACACAAAAACACCCCAGATTAGAAAAGTACAAGACTAGTGACTCAACTCAGACCACTCCGATAAGGGAAGTCGAGTACCGCGGGGGACTGTGGGTAAGAGCTTGGCGAAAGGAGATACGCTGAAATTGTGGAGTGGGTGGGGCTAGGGGCTGCGGAGAAGATGGTTTTGGTGGGTCTTAGTTGCGTCTGCATCCTCACTGATAGCACATGATGGACAGGAATGCCAAGTCCCTCGTGGAAGTAAGCATTGGGAGGGAGAAGACTTGGAAAATGGTGAAATGCTATCCACACTGCAATAGTTGTTGGACCAAACTCTTGGCACAGTCCATTTATTTGCAAATATCCCTGCAATGTTGATACCCGTAGATCCCCAAACAACTGTCACCAGCATGTCTCCATAGAAACAATGACATTTGAAGACGGGCTGCAGAATAAGATTGAAATATCCAAACGCCTGGTGGAAGGATATACCAGTGGTGCAGTACTGAAGATGTGGAATATGTGGAGTCATTGCAGGTCATTGCTATGAATCAAAATAGCTTCAGATTTGAAAAAGGATGGATTCAATAGAGCATTAAAATCAACCAATGAACCAAATAAATTTGATGGTAACAGGAACATAACTACACACACACACACACACACACACGCGCGCGCACACACACACACACACACACACACACACACTGCATTTTTTTCTGAAATCAGCATCTCTACATGTATTACATCCATTCCATTCCAGCGTCTGTTGAATTCCAACACAAACACAAAGCTGAGCTACTTCAGTTCTTGCACCAGGAGTGGAATAAAGTCACCCAAGAACAATGTGAAAGACTTGTGGAGAGCATGCCAAGACGCATGAAAGCTGTGATTAAAAATAAGGGTTATTGCACCAAATATTGATTTCTGAACTCTCCTTAAGTGTAAACATTAGTATTATGTTGTTTTAAAAAGAATTTGATCTTGTTTCTTTGCATTGTTGAGGTCTGAAAACATGTATCTTTTTTGTTATTTTGACCATTTGTCATTTTCTGCAAATAAATGCTCTAAATTATAATATTTTATTTGGCATTTGGAGAAAATGTTGTGAGTAATTTATAGACTCAAACAAAAATGTTGCTTTTGCCCAAACACATACTTCTAAGTAGTAAAATGAGAAAAACTGATCATTTTGCAGTGGTCTCTTATATTCTTATGTTTTCCAGAGCTGTAAATGAATAAATAAATAAAATTCAAACAATTAACAGAGCCCCTAAAGTTTGTAAATTAATTAAATTAAAATTAACAGAGCCCTTAAAGTCCCCTAAAAATGTAAAATTAACTGAATAAAAAAATACTCCCTATAGCTAGAAGAGATGTTCTTAGGTCCGACCACTACATCCTAACTAGACAAAGACTCCCTTGTGGACTTCAAACGATATTAATAGTAAAAAGAAGGTCTAAAATAAAACTTTTTCTTGAAGTGTAAAACGGTGTTCTTTCCATTTTGATGCAATATTGCAGCCTAATGCCTCCCTTCTTCTAATTCATGGTTTGAGCATACAGTTCAATGCCTTTGGAAGCACTGTTATTGTTCCCAGTTCAAAGGGAATATTGGTGTTTTTATTTCTCTAGTTTTCACACAGAGGCCGTACTGAGCATGTAGAGGAGGCTGCTCTTTGAACACTTGGGGAGACTACGGGGGGCATTCGGCTTTGATGATGCCTCAACGTAAACTACAACATGACTGAATGATATGTGGGAACAGACAGACCCTCTCTCTGTAGACTGTGACATATTCACTTAGCAGACCTCAAAGGGGTTTATGCTCGTACAAAGCTGTCAATGTGTCTACAGTACATAATATTTTACCACACAGATAAGAAAAAAATAGTACAATAAACAACAAATGTTTAAAGGTGTTGGGGTTTCATCACCTTCTTGTTTCTATGGATACAGAATGACATTAAACAGCTCTAGTTTTCATATATTCAATTATAGGTGGTTTTATAGCTCAAAGACACCTAAAATAAACAGATTCTTACTGTAAGATGGGTTGCCTCTCCACGGATCTGACCTATATCTTGGTCTGGTTTAGTCTTCATGAAGACAGAAAGGTTTAATGCCGTACTGTGAAACATTCCAGACAAAGTAATCTCCACAGAAAAAAGTGCACCTTTAAGAATATTGAACAAACAAATCCTAACTTCATTGACTATAGAAACCATTATTAAGAAAATAATATACAGCTCTGGAAAAAAATAAGAGACCACTTATAGGTATGTGTTTGGGCAAAAGGAAATTTTTTGTTTGAGTCTATAAACTACAGACAACATTTCCCCCATATTCCAAATAAAAATATTATCATGTATAGCATTTATTTGCAAAAAATGACAAATGGTCAAAATAACAAAAAAGATACATGTTTTCAGACCTCAAACAATGCAAAGAAACAAGATCAAATTCATTTTAAAACAACATAATACTAATGTTTACACTTAAGAAGAGTTCAGAAATCAATATTTGGTGCAATAACCCTTATTTTTAATCACAGCTTTCATGCGTCTTGGCATGCTCTCCACAAGTCTTTCACATTGTTCTTGGGTGACTTTATTCCACTCCTGGTGCAAGAACTGAAGTATTTTTTAATTAATTAATTAATTAATTAATTAATCTTAGGCTTAAGCCTTTATTGGTCTCACACACAATGACACACAGTGACACACGGGAGAAATTTGACTTCTGCATTTGACCCATCCTTTTCAGGAGCAGTGAGCAGCCATCTTTTTTCGGCGCCCGGGGGGCACTACCGTGAAGGGTCTTGCCCAAGGACCCACACTGGTTAGCTCATTGCCCGGGGGGGGATTTGAACCCCCAGGGGGGAAAGTCCATGACTTACCAGCTGAGCTAACCAGCCGGTAGTAGCTCAGCTTTGTGTTTGTGTTGGAATTCAACAGACGCTGGAATGGAATGGCTGTAATACATGTAGAGATGCTGATTCCAGAAAAACATCCAGTGGTCTCTTATTTTTTTCCAGAGCTGTATATATTTAAAGTTACACTGTGTGACTTTTCTGATAGAGGGCCTGCCAGTTACTTGTCTTCATGGTGATGTTATTGCTTTACCTCCAGAATTCCAAAGTATCACATTAAACTTTTCATTCTCCGTAGAAATAAGCAGGAGACTCCACCAGGCCAATTTATATATGAGATATATAAAGAGGCTCATGTTTTTTTAATGTATTTTGAGCAATAAAAAAACACCTATAATTGAATAAATCCATGTTATATAAGCTGAATACCATAGTGTGGAACATTGCAGGAAAAGCAATAGCATCTCCATAGTTACACAAGTTACACAATGCACCTTTAAAATTGCATCATGTAACTTATCTGGAGGTGGAGTTTTTAGCTTAAAATGTTCTTTTAACTTCTATCTTGTACTTATTAATCACGGTTGTTTTTATTGTTTAGAAAAATGCATTCTGCTGTGAGCAGGCCTCTACAGATCTGGTTTGCTTGATGGAACTACACTTTCCTGTCTCCATGGAGATATATATATTCCATGCCATATCTTTTTCTGTCCTTTCACCCTTCTTTCATCATAGCCTTTTGTTCATATTTTGGACAGTAGACAGAATGCAATCCAAAGTATTTTCACCTCACTTTATATTGCGCATTCGTCTCAAGCTGCAGGGCGTGATTGTGGAAAAGATAATTTTGTTTTATATGGCAGTAAAATCTCCTCTAACTGCACTTTAAAAATATGAAGCTCTCATAACTGTTCATTTGACGAATGACAATCTACCGTTGAATTAAACCCTGCAAATGCCCAAATCTCTGCTATATCATTTCACACAAACAGCGCACAACAATGCCATTCCCAGAAAACAGACAACATAAAGCGGCACTATGTAACATTTCTGATAAATTCTGATATTAAAAGCATCTATCACCATGGAGACACCACCAAATGTATGTTTTTCAAAGTAATAACATGGATTTTAGACCCTCTGAAATGTTATTGCTTTGTCTGGAATGTTTCACAGTACGGTATTAAACCTCATGGAGATCAAACCAGACCAAGTTACATGTCAGATCTGTGGAGAGGCAACCCCACTCGCAGTCAGAATGCTTGTCTTTTTTTTTTTTGGGGTATTTTGAGCTATAAAACAATAAAATTAATACATGTAAACTAGAGCTGTTAAATGCCATATTGTGGAACATTCCAGACAAAGCAATGACATATCAACCCTCAACCAAAAGTTACACAGTGCACCTTTAAGATTAAATAAAAAGTGGAAAAAGAAAACACTGTTAAATATTATTCAGTAGCTACTTTTTTAGATAAGATAAGAAAAGATGGGGAAATTCCAGTGTTAAAATAAAGCACGAGAATAGAAATAGGCATTATTGTTATTACAGATTATTGTAGTATATTACAATAAAAAGATTCTTATTAAATGGAAAATGTCACCAAATGACCTCTCCGATTAAGATGTCAGTATAAGATCAGGATCCTAATTAGTTTTCACCATAAAATCTAACTTAAATTAAATTAAATGATCCTCAAATGAAACCAAAATTGTCGCTTTGTGAATAAAATACTGAACAATTTCTCTGATTCAAAGCCAATTAGACATGTGTACGTCAAATGGAATATGCAAAAAGGCCATGCTGTTTTTTTATGATGCGGAAAACCCAGTACCACAGTGACAAATTCAAATAGATGATATTAATTGCAAAACCAATGGATTGCGTTGTATGGAGGAGAATAGTGAGGCCAAAGGGAGCGAGGATTAAAGTCAGACTAATCCCCACAGAAAACACATGGAGGCATCTGACAGGAGATATTAAAATGGCATTAAGTGTTTGACGTGTTATTAACATGCAAATGGAGCTGCCGAGAACAATAGGACCCCCAAGACACTATGTCATTGTGATCATTACGAGAGTCAACATGTTTGTCTGGGCATGGTTCTTTTAGCTGGGGTGGAGCAAAGAATAAAGGAATAAGAGAGGTTTTTCATTAGCTTTATTGGTGGTACTGTATTCATAATGTAATGTGAGACAGCTTTTCCTATTAATATCATAGTATTGCCAAGAAATATCTAAAAAGATAGATTAAAATCTGCTGACGCTAATCATTTCTATTTCTAATTCTCTTATTGACTAGACCTAGCACTTGCCGCATTATAAGAAAAAAAGTGCACTAATTTTATCTGTTGAATACAATGACGTCATCTGATACCCAGCAATAGTTGGGTGGGTCTGTGGTCTCTGGGCTCTGCAAAGTGACATGAAGTTGGGGGCCTGGCAGAACCAGGGTTCTGGCTAATTGTCTGTTCACCTGGGTTGTAAAAATGTGCCGATTATGTTCAATTTTCCCCCTTGGCTTAATTAATTATTCTTCCAGAAACAACAACAGGACCCTTTGTTTTGACTCTTTGTTCTCTTGCACTCAACATTCCCAAGGATACAGCTGTGTTTATCATGGCACACCATAAACAAAAGGACATGTTACCAAATTTGGCTGGAACACTCTGACATGTATACTGTAAACACTCTGCCCTGTCTATATAGAATGTCCGCTTCACTTCATCATTATTGTCTATTTTACACTCTTGTTCTTGCCCCCTCCCCACCCTCTCATTTTGTTTACCAAACAAAAAAACACCTCATGTTTACCTGCCCCATTGTTTCTGTCGTAATATGTTTGTGAATATTGTTATTGATTGTACTTGCATTTTTTCTACTCCACTTTTTTATCTCCAAGATGGCGGCATGCACAGTTGCAGTGGCTCCTCCCTGGCCGTTACTTATGCAATTTCGATTCACTGTATGTCGTGTACATATGGCAGAACTGACTTTGACTCTGACTGTAACTGGGTCAGAACTCAAATAGGGAAAATCTAAATATATAAACATAAACATTCCAACTAAGAGAATATAGGTCAAATTACAGTTTCAGGGTACTAGTTCCTGGTCATTTGATAATTTACAGTTGCTATTTTTTTTTTTTGGACTATCCATCTTTACAATTGCAAGACAGAGCCAAAATCTCGCTGTAAGTGCTGCTTTTTGGGGCTATTCAATGGTGCTATATTATGCAAACTTGCTTCTTGTGAGTGTTAAGCTGTGTCATTAAGTTGTTACCTCCTCAAAAACATACCTGGAATTGTGTTTTGTTTCATTCACACATGCTTGAATAATTCTTTATCACTGATCAGTCTGCAGCTCAAAATGCTCTGTTCCACCTTGTGATGTAATGAAGTGGTAGTTTTCAAGTTAACAGCTTCCTTTTACCTTTTGTTCAGTAGAGATGGCAATTCCAGGGCTGAAATCATCTAAATGATTCTAATGAAGGTGTGTGGAGTTTTCAAAAAACAGTGGAGTGTGTTAAGTGTCAGTTTGATATAAGAACACAGACTAAATACGCAGGATTTGTGTTCTCCAGGTATGTTTTTGATAAGGAAACAGTATTATAACATAGATCAGGAAATTGCGTAATATGGGCCTTTCAAGTGATTTAAAGATTCCCTTTTTTCCATTATACCTTCCGTTTACTTGCCGGAGTACAAGACGTCATGACTAAATCTTAACCAAACATAAAAGGTATTGGAAAGCTGGTCTCTAGTCTAATAGCGTGTCCAATTCCACTCTGTTTACAAGGGAACTATTTATTCCCTCCCTGCGCACAAAGTACCCAGCATGCCCTCTCCACACCTGCTTAAATTTCAAGGGTAAACGTCCATTCTTTCACAATACTTCAGTTCCTCTGCGTGTGTGCTTGCTCAGACCTCCCCTTGTTAGCATTCCGCACCAGCACCCGAAGGCAAAATGGCTCTCTGTTTATGGCTTTCTTTTTTTCTTTTCTTATTTGTCTCCATCCTGTCTCTGTCTCGTCCTCTCCATTGATGTGAGTTTCACTGTCTTTCAATGAGATGTTTGTATTGTAATATTTGTACTGTGAGAGTCCTATGCATGAGCGAGTGATAAACAACGTTACATAATGATGCGATTGGAGAACATGTTTTTATTTGCGTGCCCCCCATAGGCTAATACATCACCTCTCGTGCTTATGTGCATGCTCAGTGGTGTGTTTCAATGGAAAAAATGCCTCAAAGTGATCCAGATGTCAAATATTGAAGGATATGCCAACGCAGTCTATATATCCTAAAGCTAATTTGTGCATTACTGTACTGTAGAGCATATAGGCTGGAGACTGGGAGCGAGCATGCTTCTCTTCACTGCTTTACAGACACACAGCTGCTATGGACACATGTTGAAGTCTCCGTAGACAGTGCTGGGACTGGGTGGTGGCAGAGGGGAGGGTACGTTGCCTCAAAGCTAATCGGGATCCGGGTAGTTAATTAGCACAGGAAAACTAGGGGCTGGTACCAGTGTGACGAGAGGGAGGAGGAGACATTACATGGGGAGAAAGGGGAAATCTATGAAATTTCATAGTCTCCATAGGATGAGGTTGAACATGTGCTGCAAGATCCCAAGTGAGAATAAATCTTTTTAGAGGATTGGCTACCAGCCTTAAAGATCTGGTATAACAGAATGCATTATGCTATCAATTTAGAGTTTTGGACATGTAGACCGGCTAATAATAAAGAATTACTCAAACATACTGTATGTGAATAGAACAAAACACAACTCCAGGTATGTTTTTGAGGAGGTAACAACATTATAACATGACTAAAAGCATAAGAATCCATGTTTTGTAATATAGTCAATCAAAAGGAAAAAAAAAAAAAAAAGTCACGTTTTATTTCATGCTGAGAGGAATGGTTAAAATCAGCAGAGCTCAGTGACAATCTGCTGCTCTGGAATTTGAATATCACTATCAGCCATAAAATAAACACATTCAAAATAAAGTCTAAGCACTAAATTAACCATTTTGAGAGGTCATGAAGGAGATTTTGGATTTTGTAGAGGGCATAGTGAATTATAATGCTGAAAATGTTCACCATAAGAACACAATCTTTATTTTCCATCCATTTATATTGAAATTTAGAGGGCCCATATTACATTATTTTCTGATCTGTTATAATGTTTCCTCATCACAAACATACCTATAGTTGTGTTTTTTTTCTTCTCTCAAACAGAAAACACTCTGTTCCACCTTGTGATGTCATACAGGAAGTGCTCCACTCTGTTTTTAAATGCCATACACCTTCACTAGAATCATTTGGATGATTTCAGCCCTTGAATTGCCAGTTTCTACAGAACAAAAGGTAAAAGGTCACTTGAAAACTACTAGTACATGACATCACAAGGTGGAGCAGAGCAGAGCATTTTGAGCTACAGAAATGTAATAAAAATAATAAAGGGTTACTCAAACAAAACACAACTCCAAGTATGTTTTTTGATGAGGCAATAACATTTTAACATGGCTTAAAGCTCACAAGAGTCAATTTTGTGTAATATAAGACCTTTAAATTGGACTGAAATGACATTTTTAAACACACGTTCTGGTTGATTATTCCTGTTTGAACAATAGCTGACCCAGATTGGTGAAGATTACATTGTCTGTTGATGTTGCACATGGCAAAGCAACAGCTGGATGGGGTGAGCTCAGGCACCACAGAATGGGACATTATCTCTCATTTCCATATCTTGACCTATAAGTCATGCATAATAATGGTATATGCATAGGAAGCACACATGTAATTTGGTATAATGTTAATTGCTAAATACAGTCATAAATAATGTAAAGGTCTATTGATCTTGTGGCAAGGGTTCAGTTTGCTCACCTTAGAAATACCACAACTACTTAATTACTTAACTACTTAAATAAGATACATAATTATTCATAATTAGGGATGGGTAGGCTATATTGCGGTATTAAAGGCCCTGTACCAGAATGTATTTGAGCAAAATGTCTGGACATAGCTAACATGCTAGCCACCTCGTTCCAAATATGACGTGTTCATGGGGGCACTTCTGGCTCCATCAGCTCTGGCTCCAATTCACTTTACACTGAAAAATTGTCGCCCTTCTCCCCGTAACTTCTGTAGTGAGCCTCGTCATTTTGGTCTTAAAATGTTCATATTATTTTGTACGTAAATAAATTCCGATAAAAAGGAACTCGGCTTCAAATTCTCTCCTATAGCATCCTATAGCAGCTCTTAAAGACAAAATAAGTCTGCTGTGTACTATTTGCATCTAATCATAAAGCTTTTTATTCCCTGATAATAAGGTTGCACTGTTTGCATGCTAGTTGCTGTTAGCATTACTCCAAAACTGCACTCTGGCCTCTGAAAGTTGTGGGAAACATGCATGTAAACTGTTGAATAATTAGGATGCTTGGAAGCGAGAAATAAATTTGGACCACTGCAACCATTTAAAATGAGCTAGTTCTGTTTTTCACCATTAAAAAAAAAATCAGGTACAGTGTCTTTAAAATCAGCACTTCTCATGGCCTTGAGTTATTATATGCACCTATTGCAGGTTAAATAAAGTCAACAAGGAATACTGTGAAGTCTGCTCTAGTTGTAACATTGTACCTATAGAATATAATACATCTAGGCTACTTTTTCTCTCATAATTGCTCTGTGTGTTTCCATAGATCCCTGTACTGCAAAGTAGGGCATGACCAAGGGGCAACATATCACACATTTTAAGTTTTGTAGTCTCTTGTTTTGGTAAGCACGCTAAAATATGCAATTTCATATTTCATTCTCATCCAATTACGATCACTTTGTTAGTAACCATACCAAAGTCAAGTGTCCCTGATTAACCCTGTCTGCAATTTCAGCTAAAATAAATTCATATGTTGTTTGGTGAATATGAGCAACCCATGTACTGGCAACCCCTACACTGCAGTTTTGGGGTTGTTCTGACCTAGTTTTCTTCTCACAATTCAGCCCCAGTTAAACAGACTCAGACTGGATCCTTGCACTTGCCATTCCAAAAGGACGACATGTTCACTTCCTGATTGTAAGCACATGTGTAAAATGATGTGGTTTTTAAGAATACAAATTAGGACTCTAATAATTTGATATGATTCACAATACATGGCTCACAATAATGTTTTTTGATATACGTGGTAATCCATATATATATATATATATATATATATATATATATATATATATATATATATATATATATATATCTTTAGTCATGTTAGAATCTTGTTATCTCATCAAAAACATACCTGGAGTTCTGTTTTGTTTCATTCACACTAGGGGTGTGCAAAATAATAATAACAATAACAATAAATAATCGTCATGACAATGCATCGCGATACTAATTTTCACAATATACTGTATTGATTTTTGATGCCAAAAATCGATTATTATTCATTATTAATTTAATATTTAATAATTTAACATTAATAAATAAATAAATGATTCGTTTATTTTTTAAAATAAATCCTATGCACTTTTTTCTTTGTGAAAGGGTATTGTTTGTTATGATGGTAGCTACCTCCAAAATGCCAAATGTTTGAACATCATTTTTTGTTTTAGAAAAAATCCTATGCACTTTTTTTGTTATTGGTTTGGTTTATTTGTTTTTGTTATTCAATAAATTCAGTTCTGAATTGAGTTGCTCAGAGTTATGCATCAATTAAAGACACTACCCAGATACACAGCCATACAGCCATATTTAAGTTATCCTCTTTTTTTGGGTACATTTTCACTGAAGTATGTCGAATATATTGTAATGCATCGCAATAATTCAAGTATCGTGATGCATCGTGATAGTATCGCATTGTGGCATATGAATCGTGATTCGAATTGAATCGTGACTTCTTTGCCAATACCCACCCCTAATTCACACATGTTTGAGTAATCCTTTATTATTATTCTGTCTACATCTTCTAGCTCAAAATACTCTGTTCCACCTTCTGATGTCATACAGTGGTAGTTTTCAAGTTAGCAGCTA
This sequence comes from Paratrypauchen microcephalus, assembly GCA_036785185.1. NCBI lineage: Eukaryota > Metazoa > Chordata > Actinopteri > Gobiiformes > Gobiidae > Paratrypauchen > Paratrypauchen microcephalus. The sequence goes on along the minus strand of JAVJIX010000056.1, from coordinate 5,647,672 downwards.
CCTTTAACCTTTTGTTTAGTAGATATTGGGAATTCCAGAGATGAAATTATCCAAATGATTCTAGTGAAGGTATGTGGCGTTTCTGTATTAGCACATGACATCACAAGTGATGAGTGTTTTCAGTTCAAAAGAATTCAGCCCAAATATGCAGGATTTGTGTGTTTAACATGTATGAAAGAATCAAACTGCAACTCTGGGTAAATTTGTGATAAGGCCCATTTACATAGATCAGAAAATAGCATAATATGGGCCCTTTAAGAACCAATGTACAGTATTTCAGTAGCAGGATTTTGCTGTTAAACCGCGACCTGTACAAACAATTATAAAACACACCCATTTTAAACACCAAAACAGTCAAATGTATTGCATTAACAACTTTAGTAGCATATATCAACTTTCCTTTTTTTTTAAAACAAGCAAGAATATCCCAAAAAAATGACTGCAATATATCAATACAACAGACAACAAAACTGAAATGTAGTAACTCAAGTATTTCACTAATTTATCACACCCTTAATCCAAATGCTGAGAGCTTTTGTTTCCATTTTAACATTTCCTTTTAATACTCAGAATGTTATGCCTGGTGAATTGAAAAAACACAAGCAGGCAGGGGGCTTGATTTGGCCTGTTTTTAATTTCTACTAGTGGGAAGGTTGAGATGCCTGACTAAAAATCTATTTTTCATGAGTGGGAAAAGTAGACCCCCAGTGATCTATTTCATTTCATAATAAGAAAAACAGAACACACAAACATATGAGACCCATGCACGCTCACGGCAGTCTGGCACACACACCAATATCCCAATATCAAAAACTAATCAGTCTCATTGTTATTGATGGCCTACCACTGAAGAATAAACAATGAGCTGGCTGATCTCTGCACAGAAATGTTCTATGTACCAAAAGCACTAGGCGAGTCCAAAATGGCGCCATTAAAAAATGTTTTTATCAATTTTCCGAACACAACCCTATCTTCCTTTAGCAGCGGCGTGCCCAATGGTGATGGCTGACACAAGATTTATACCTCAAGCTAATTTGATGGATGTCCATAACTATCCAGAGTTGTTTTTGTATGCAAATATACCATGGTCACCAGGATGTGTCTGTGAAAGTAAAGTTTAATGTGCTAAAAGAAAGATTGTACACTCGTCAACAGATGCTAATTATAGTCTGCAGGCGCTGAGGCAGTCAGTAATGTACACGCTTAATTGCCATGGAAACATATGCATTAATGAAGTGGTTTCATTATAACGTGATAAACGGCAGGCAACACAGGCTCGTACACACTGCACAATAACAACGAGAATGGTCCACAGGGATTATCTTGGGATACTTTGTGTTTACTTTATACTACTGCTACTACTACTACTACTACTACTACTACTGCTCGTACTACTACTACTGCTACTACTACTACTACTGCTAGTACTACAACTACTACTGCTTCTACTACTGCTACTACTACTACTACTGTTTTTACTACTGCTACTACTACTGCTGCTACTACTGCTTTTACTACTGCTACTGCTACTACTACTACTGCTACTACTACTACTAGTAGTACTACTGCTTCTACTACTGCTACTTTTGCTTTTACTACTGCTACTGCTACTACTACTACTACTACTACTACTAGTAGTAGTACTACTGCTTCTACTACTGCTACTACTGCTTTTACTACTGCTACTACTACTACTACTACTACTACTGCTACTACTGCTTTTACTACTGCTACTACTACTACTACTACTACTACTACTACTACTACTACTACTACTACTAGTAGTACTACTGCTTCTACTACTGCTACTTTTGCTTTTACTACTGCTACTGCTACTACTACTACTACTACTACTACTAGTAGTAGTACTACTGCTTCTACTACTGCTACTACTGCTTTTACTACTGCTACTACTACTACTACTACTACTACTGCTACTACTGCTTTTACTACTGCTACTACTACTACTACTACTACTACTACTACTACTACTACTATTGCAACTACAACTAGTACTACTACAACTACTTGGGCTTTGCAGGACATTCAGTGTAAGGTAATAACTACTGCTACTATTGCTACTACTACTAGTACTACTGCTACTACTGCTACCACTGCTGGTGCTACTGTTACTAGTGCTACTACTACTACTACAGCTACTACTACTACTACTACTACTACTACTACTACTACTACTACTACTACTACTACTACTATTACTACTACTATTACTACTGCTGCTGCTGCTGATGCTACAGCTATTGCTGCTACTACTAGTACTACGCTACTGCTCCTACAACTACTACTACTACTGCTACTACTACTACTAGTTCTACAACTGATAGTAGTTCCACCAATATTATTGCACTGAAAAACTTTTCTTGTTTAAAAGTGAAAAGAAATGTGCAGATTCATTACAAGTTCAAACTTCTCCGCATGATGCAAGATGACTTTTTAATAGCATCATGGACTATTTATAACTTGTGAATTTAGCTCAAAACAAAAACCTTATTTCAGGTGGATAAAATATTCAGTATATTATTCTGTGTGATTATACAGTAATGGATGTGTTTTATTCATAGATATTATTCACCATAAGCTAAGAGACATGTTTTAATGCTGTTTAGTTTTGGTATTAAATGTATTGTGAATTACTTTAAGTGCTTTAACACCACCACTGCACAGAACATTTTGTATCTTGGGTATTTCATGATTGCCGCCGCAAAGTTCCAGTTTGACTGCAGGGGTCATTACCATTTCATCAGCTAAGAGAATAAACAAGACTGCTGCATCACGATAACCACCAAATCACAATCAGCTGTCTTTGAGAAAAACTGCACCAGTGACAAATCGTCAACAAAACTCAACCATTTTTCACTGGGGTACAAAAGACCACCACACCACCTCACGAGACGTTCCGGTCTGGCCTGCCCTATCTCCAATGCACCGTGAAGTCATTAAGGTCTCCCAGAATGACGACACGGGCGCTGTGTTTGCCGTGCACATCGATGCAGGACGGGGTGAGCTGGCACAGGCTCAGGAAGGAGTGGCACTACATCACCACGGCGAGCCCCAGACTGCGAGACACAAACAGGTGCAGTTTCAAAGGCCTGGAGATAACAGGGAGAAGGGAATACAGACAGGCTCGGAAAGTCTGCTCTGTTTTCAATAACACACTTAAAAAACATGCTTCTTATTTTGGTTCTGTTTTTTACAGTGCCATCCATTGACAGTATAAAGAAGTATACTAGTCTCCAGTTAAATGAACTTCACCCAGGTGAGACTAATTTAGCTATGAGACTAATTTGGAGCCCAGTTCCACATTAGAAATTTATTTACAGATAAAATAGTGAAATAGTTACGTTCACAGTCTATGCGTTTTCATGTGACGTCATAAACAAGTAGTCGGCCATGTTGGAGATATTCAAAACAAAGCAAACATGGCACTTATGCCGGAAAGTAAAAAAAAAAAAAGAAGCAAAATGGTTAACTATTGTCAGATCCTAGGCTGTCACAATAGACCGGACAGAGAAAAACACCCATACATAACACCCACACATAATCTTAAATCTTAAAATCTTAATCTTCTATCGTTTACCTAAAGTAGTGACCAACCAGGGTGAACAGACAGCGATTATCAAAAGAAAGGTGATTGTGGATGCCAGTCTCAAAGAGAACTTGGATGGGAAAAATCATGACAACATTTGCATATGCTTTGCTCATTTCACAGCCGGTACATATTTCATACTGTGCATTGTGATTGCTTATGTCATTTTTTTATTTGTCATTATTTAGGTCCAAGCATCAGTAACTTATTAAACTTAGTTAGTTGTAAATACCTGTACATGTACATGTTCATTTGCTTCATTAGCCCCTTACAGTAAATTGTTTTACAACGTTAATATTTTAATCTTTGCAAAATGTGAATAATAAAAAGCAATATTCTAGTACTTAAACACATTACACATGTGGCTCTACTACATTCAAGTATGCCTACCTTTGCCATCAGAATATGCTCGTCTCCAATTTTCCTCATTTTGCGCTCTCGTACCCAACCACAATAAAACGGTTGTAGGCCTCCAAACCTTTAGAGCTCTGAAGGTCTTGTGCTGTATAAAGGCTTGGGGAGAAAAGCAGGTAGTTCACAATATCAGGAGAGCTTACAGCAGGCAAAATCCATCTCATACGGATCTTCGTGCCCAATTATTTTGAGTTTGTTCATATAACGCTCCTTTTCTTTGGCATCCAATTGATCCTTATACAACTTGTCAACTGTTTCAGTTTTGCATTTCGATGTGGAAGGTTTATCATGAATTTTTTTCTGCATGGTTGCTTTATAAGCGTGTTTAATTTGAGTGCGCAATATCTCCAACATGGCCGCACGTCTGGGTCATTGTTCCGATTTTCCGAGTTCGTGAAAACGCTCTATAGTGGCACCACCTGCCTCCCTGTGTTCACTCACTGCACATTTTTTGTTTGTATGCCAAATCCCTTCCACTCCTGACCAACAACTACGGTCAACTGTCAAACCAAAGTACTTTTTTCTAAACAATCATCATACACAACATATCTTATCTGTAATAGCTTCACTACCGGCTAAGACAAGGTTTTAGAAATGTCTTACTTAAGGGCACTATATCAATCTTCAATCGAACGTTTTGTTATCTTTTTGAGATTCTATAGGCTTATATAAGTTATTAATGTATTAGACTTGCACTTTGTCCATAGTATATTAGCCAAAATGGGGGAGCATTAACCTCGGTGTGTAACCTTCTCACTGAGAGTGTAGGCTATTGATAGTCCTTCCCACATCTTGCCATTCATAATTGATATCTTTGGCTCAAATATGCCTCACTGGAAGAGCAAACAACCAAGCATTTTTCAATGTGTAACTGCGAATGTGATCTGAAAATATATGCACAGAAACACCTAGCAAGCAGTGAGATCACAACACTCATGCATCAGGTCTATTTATGACTGTTTGCTAAAGGTCCAGCTAGCGTCATCCGTTAGCAAATGAACAGGTAACACAGCTTTCAGACCACCCTCAAAGCAAGCAATTACTCACGTTAAATTGCCTGGTGTTGCACAGTCGCGAGTAATAACATCTGCACGAGAATTAAAATATATCTGGTGTACTGGTGATTTGTGCTACTAAAGATATGTATTTCTACTCTGAGCCTGGTGTTTACATAGAAAATAAAGGACATTCAGGAGTCGTGCATTGTAATCCAGCTGACATTTTTCTCATGCAGTTTATACATCTAACAAAAAACATTCAGAAAGCCACGAGGTCCAGGGCTGAACAATCAAAGGAAAGTTCCAACCACAGTCCCCCCACTACAGATGCAAGCTCTTTTTCATCAACCAAAGTTATATTTGGATTGTGATATTATAATGATGTTTTAAGGTTGTACTTGATTTTTACTTAAAAATGTGAAAAAGAGAACTGGTTTATTTTAAATGTTTTGAAGCTGTCCAAACTTATTCCTCACTTTCATAACACATTCCTAACATCCTAATTATTTGCTTTGTTTAGTTTATTCACATTTTCAAAACTGTCAGGTTGCGCTGTCACAGTAATGCCAAAAACAACTAGCATGCTAACGTACTTCTTAGCTTCATGGGTTCTCGGATGATAAAGTTTTATAATTAGATGCAGACAGCACAAAACAGTCATTTGAGTGTCTTTGTAGCCTCTCACCAATTTACCCACTGAACATTTTTGGAATGTTGGAGATGTGGCCGAAGGTAGAAGTAAAATTTTCTGGGAAATCTGAACCTTTTTGTTGATAGACATGAATGCATTAACCACTTTATCAACAAAATTATTGAGAAAACATTACAACAGTACTTAAAATTCTCCCTGATAAGAATGAAGTTGTAAAATAAACAATGCATTGGATTTATAAAGTGCTTTTGTGCACTATTTACAATGCATTATTCAGCCTCTACAAACACTTGGTGGTGGTATGATTCTGTGTTACCACAGTTGCCCTGGGGTGAGCTGCAAGAATTATGGCTGCCAATCTCCACCAATCAGCTCTCCACATCTCACTCACTCACATATACAGTCGGAGGAAAAAGTTTGTACACCCTTTGGAATTTCTGGCGGCACGGTGGCTGAGTGGCTAGTGCTCATGCCTCATAGCAAGAAGGTTCCGGATTCGATTCCTGGGTCGCCCAGGCCTTTCTGTGTGTGTTCTGCATTTCATGCATGGTCTGGGTTCATGCATCCCCGGGTTGCCCGAGCCTTTCTGTGTGGAGTTTGCATGTTCTCCCCGTGTCTGGATGGGTTTCCGCCGGGCACTCCGGTTTCCCCCATCAACCCAAAACATGCTCCAGGTAAAATCCTCCAGCTTAGGTCCTGACCAAGCCGAGCAATAAGATCATGGAGATGGGTCCCCAGGCGCCTGAAAGACGAGCTGCCCACTGCTCCTGAAGGATGGGTCAAATGCAGAGAAATAATTTCCCTACGGGGATGAATAAAGTGTGTTTTCTTCTTCTTCTCCTTACATTTCTGCCTAAATTGGTCATAAAATATTGTCTGATCTCTCCTGCTGTCTGCTTGAATTGAAACCACTCAAACAATTACGTCAATTACATCATATTTTTACTGGCCATAAGATGGAAATATTGACAGGATAGGGAGGCATAAGTAAGTACACCCTTAGCTAAGGCTCATCCAAGAGCTAATTAGACTAATTAGATGATTAGACAATTTGACTTAGGTGTGAGCCAACCTGAAGTCCAATCACTGAGGTGTGTCGTAAGCTACCCACCCCACTGGAAAAGCAGTCAAAAGGTGTGTTTTGATGAGAGGCATATTCTGTGCATCATGCCTCACACAAAGGAGCTGTCTGAAGACCTAAGACACAAAATAATTGATCTGTATAAAGCTAAAAAGGGTTACAAAACCATCTCTAAGACCAGGCACGGACTGGCATTTGGGCACATGCCAGAAGGGCCGCGGCCCCGACACTGCCCTCCGGGGCCAACCCTTTAGATATTCGGTCGCTACGTGCCTCCATCATCTTAAAAACTCCATCTCATTGTTAAAATTGAAAGGACCCATTCGGTATTTATACAACTTACAACTACATATATATATTACAGTGATGGTAGCACCGTGATGATGTGTTTAAGGTTTAGTTAAAGTTAGTACAACACAACATTTAATCACTTTCATGAGAAATAGAACGGTGAAGATTGTGGTAGTGTGGTCAAGTTAGTCAAAGTAGAAGAGGAGATAGACTGACGGTCGGATACTTAGCATTATAGTTTAGTAAAATGAATCGAGGAGGACAAGGGGGGAGTGATCGGGTTGCGGAGAACAGCATAGTATTAACGGCATGAAGGTACACTTTTTTTTTTAAATTATGGCTGGGTTGAGCATTGATTTCCATGATTTTAATGCAGTTACGTTTAGCCCACTGTTTTGGTATTTTATTCTGCGCGGTTCTGTGCTGGCATGTTGTGGTTGTGGACTAAAGTCACGATTGATGGGTTAATCAGACCGTTCCACGGTCTACGGGTACGGGGCCGCTTGTAGGTGCAAAATGCTAGGGCCGGTTTTTGGTCCCAGTCCGTCACTGTCTAAGACCCTTGGTGTTCATGTGTCTACAATTAGAAAAATTGTGTATAAATGGAAACAGTTTGGAACGGTTGTTACTCTGCCAAGGAGTGGCTGCCCTGTGAAGATTACGCCAAAGGGACAGCGAGTCATCATCAATGAGGTAAAAAAGAATCCAAGAGTGTCCGCTGAAGACTTGCGGAAATCACTGAAAGATGCAAACATCTCTGTTGACACATCTACTATAAGAAAGACACAGAACAAGAATGGGATTCATGGGAGAAAGCCACGGAGCAAGCCATTGCTGTCCAAAAAGAACATTTCTGCTTGTTTAGAGTTCGCGAAAAAGCATTTGAATGGTTCTCAGTGCCACTGGAAAAACATATTTTGGACTGATGAAACCAAGGTTGAATTGTTTGGGGAGAGCACACCAAATCATGTGTGTAGGAAAGTTGGTACAGCACACCAACAGCAAAACGTCATCCCCACCGTTAAGTATGGCCGCGGTAGCATCATGGTGTGGGGGTGCTTTGCTGCCTCTGGGCCTGGACAACTGGCTATAGTCAATGGGAAAATGAATTCTCAAGTATATCAAGATATTTTGCAGAAAAACCTTAGGCAATCTGTCAAAAAGTTGAAACTCAAAAAAGGATGGGTGCAACAACCCCAAACACAGAAGCAGGTCGACATTGGAATGGTTCCAGAAGAACAAAATACATGTTCTGGAATGGCCCAGTCAAAGCCCCGACCTAAACCCAATTGAGATGTTGTGGCATGACCTCAAGAAAGCCATCCATTCCAGGCATCCCAGGATCTTGCTGAATTGCAACAGTTTTGCAAAGAGGAATGGTGCAAGATTTCTCCTGATCGTTGTGCCCGTCTAGTCTGCAACTACAGGAAACTTCTGGTTGACGTTATTGCAGCCAGAGGAGGGTCAACCAGCTACTGAATTCAAGGGTGTACTTATTTATGCCTCCCTATCCTGTGAATAATTCCATCTTATGGTCAATAAAAATATGATAACATGCAATTGTTTGGGTGGTTTTGGTTCAAACAGACACTGTTTGTTCATTCTTGAGATTGTTGGAGAGATCAAACAATATTTTATGACCAATTTAGGCAGAACTGTAAAGCATTCCAAAGGGTGTACAAAATGTTTCCTCCGACTGTACAATTCATATAAGAAATGTAGGTGAGGTGTGTTGCCCAGTGACAAAGCAACAGTGTGCAGGGATCAGTGTTGGAATCAAACCTGCAAACTTTGTAGGATTGCACCTGAACTACTATTGCATCAACTTTGTTAGTACTGTGGTACTAGTTAGTACTGACTTCCAATGATATCCCATGTATGTATGCGCCATTTGTATTCAATAAGATTAGAACAATACCTCGCCCTATAGCAGGCTGTGTGTCATGCTGTATCTATCAATCCAACACAATTCCTCAAGGATGACTCCTGACACCTTCAATTTCCATACTAATGATAAATTTACTCATAATTCAGCAGTGACATTTCAGAGCTTTCCCCTTCTTATACTCCCATGTTTACCTCAAGCTCTCACTTAGATAGGCCAGCAAAAGAGGCAAATGCTGTGCTGAGTAGATACCTCATTAAATATTTGGAGTGAGATCCTCCTAACTACTTTGGAGACACCAAGGAGCTTATGAATGCTATCTAAAAGCACATCTCTCCAACTCAGCCGGGACAACTCTGCTTTTCATAATGCATGAGGCTTTGTGTTGCCAGATACTATTGGCTTCTTTCTCTGCCCTTATGATGAACATTACAGATTTAACTGAGGTGCCAGCACTCTACCTTTACAAAAGACAGCAGATTATTATTAAACTGTAATACAGAAAGATGGGGCAAGGAGGTGAATGGGCCACTAGAGTCCCTTCCAGTCTTTTTCAATGGACTGTGTAAAGCATAGTCGATTCAAAATCATTTACATGGGGACTGAAGGAAGGCTGCCAGAATAATTAAGCTTAACCACTGTTTGAATAGGCTGCTGTAGAACAAGTTATTATCATTACGGGATTTGGCAAACTCTGGAAAAGCTGACAGTTACCAGGACAGAGGGGTACGTGACAGAGGAGCAACCAGGCTACAATCCCAGCAAGAACATGGTGAATAATTTAGCCCACAGTGGTAATTGTAAGTGGAGATGTATGTAATGTCACAGGGTTGTCCACAGATATGCTTCATTGGCTCCGTTGACAGGGGAAGTATACATGCATGCTATATGAACGTAATGGTGGCATGCTTGTAAAACATGAATGGATTTATGAATGGAACATGTTCTTGGTTGAGGGAAGTTGACCGATAACATTCACCCTAGCATTGTCCTAGTGAGTCCAAGGACAATTCACACAATAATTCAAGAACAGTTTTAAAGGTCCCATGGCATGAAATTTTCACTTTCTGAGGTTTTTGAACGTTAATGTGAGCTCCCCTACCCTGTTTAGAGCCCCACCCCCCCATGGCTAAAAGTTGCGAAATGTGTAAACTGAGCATTTGCGGTCCTTTTCTGCGTTTGAAAAACACACAGCTCAAACGGGCGATTCTGAACAAGGAAACTTTCTGACGTCACACGGAAAATGCAGTTCCACCCCCCGTCTGTGTCTCTACCCACACTCTCTGTAAATCACGCCCAGAGAGTTTGGGCCGCGAATGAGCTACGCAATGCGAAATGCATTTTTTTATTTGCCTGGAGGCACCACACGTGCCTCCAGGCAAATAAAAAAATGTTTCCAGGCTCGGAAGTCCTTTATCGGACCATCCTAACCTCTGAAACAGCAGTGGTTTAATTTTATTTTCTGTGAAAATGTGTTTTTTTCATTGAAACAGCTCTCCTTTCTTCCTCCGCTCTTAAAACACAGAAGTGGGGCCAGCGCACAGCGCACCGCTAAAACAAGGAACCAGCGGCACATTTGGCCACAACCCACCCGCAGTTCTGACCTATCTCTGTCCTTCTCATTTGCATTCAAGCAACAGCACCCAGAATGAGGTGTTCAGAAAGATATTTTTTGACCATGTCTGTGTACATGGGTCTTTCTCATGCACTGAGTCTTGACTTTGAAGAAGGATTCATTTACAGTATCAGGGAACCATTAAGGCACCATATAAAAGCATCAAGAAGTACCATGTCATGGGATCTTTAAAAGATGTAAGTATAAAAGCTAGTGTATGTACAGTGGTTTGCGATCTTAAGAACTGCAATCACAACTGAACCTGTGTTGCTCATGATTTACCCTGCAGATAGAGGATACCTACATATTTTTCTCAGTATATGGACAGGCCATACCTCATGTGAAAGAATCCTCAGAACCTCAAAATCTTCAGAATTCTTACCAGGCCAGCCAGAGTCACACGCTTTAACAAAACTTTACAAAGATATGGGTCTAGAACTTCCCCAATTTCAGGTAGGAGTTCAGTGAATAGTGAGGAGTCCTTTTAGATTTAAACCAACCGGATTTCACCATTTGACATTTACAAGTTAACTAGGACAATAGCTCTACCTCTTAACTTTTAATTAGGAAACTGTCACATCTAATATATTCAGAGAAGACTAGTACTCAAGATAATACTTTCAAACACCTTGGCCTGATCCGGACGAAGGTCCTTCAATGTTTCAGTAGGTTTTTAAATACAGTTGCCAAGCATTCCTTACAAGTTGTTCAAGATGCAAGACCGCAAATGTACAGCTATGAATTTAAAATGTCAATTTTAAACATGCTATTCCAACAATTGAAGAAATGAAATGAAAGCCAGCATATATTACAGATTCACTCAACCCAAACGTGAATCTAAAATGCCACACTCGTAGACATAATATATTTGGCTCACTACATCCAAATGTATGAGATAACCTTTAATACGCTGTGTGGCATTAGAACAGACTGGGTTTCACACAATGAGATGAGCGCAGTGCGATTAACAGAGCGCTGCCCCCTGCTGATCCTGTGCCACGCACAAAGACACATCTTAATTGCTAATGTGCGTTTGGTTAAAATATTGACAAACATACAGTCATTATCGCGATGAACTGAACACATTTAAAGTAGCGTTGGTTTTTGTTTCACATCAAATGGTTAACAGACTTTAGGCTCACATTTTCAAAGATAGTTTGTCATTATTTAGGTTTAGATCAGCAAAGTAAAAAAGAATCAGCTCTCAGTGCTTTGCCCAATTAAAGGTGCACTATATAACTTCTAAGGTGGAGGGCCCACTATTTGCTTGTCTCCATGGAGATTTTATTTGATTTTATTTCTTTGCCTGGAATGTTCCAGTAGGCCATTAAACATATCTCCCTTGTGTTTTTTTTTTTTTTTCAATTACAGGTGTTCTGTGGGACAATTTTAGGAACACCTCCATAGTGACAGGTGGTGGACCCCTTGAAAAACATGAATTCTTACAATGTGCAGGCTTGCTTCTCCATAGACCTGTCTTTGAGCAATCTTTAATTACTTATTTTCAAGATGCTATATTGGCGATCTAGTCCTGTTTTCACCACCACCTACATACGCCCACAGAACTTCGTTCTGCAATTTTATTTTCTCTATCCATGATAAGTGTAGGATTTGGCAACATCACATACTAATTTTGATACAAATGAAAATAAAAAAATAAATAAAATAAAAAAAATCAGTCAGCTAGTTTCTAACGTGATGTGCAGCTGTCCATCAGAGGTGCCAGCAACTTTACAGGTCTTTATTGTGATGATGTTTACAGTGACGCCAGCTCCCACTGTCGGAGGTCAGCGGACTTGTGTCTTTTATTAAGTCATTTTAGATAATATTGCGATTTAAAAGCAATTTTAAAAAATGCTTATTATAACATAATGATCCACTGGTTTCATACTTTATAGCAGGCTTAAGAATAGTATGTCTTCTTTAAATGTAAGATGCTTAAAATGTCATACTGTGGAACATTTCAGGAACTCCATGGTGACAAGCAGGTGGTGGACCCTCCTCCAAGAAAAATTACATAGTGCACCTTTAAATACAATAACTTTACAGTGATATATCAGTAGCAGTAGCAGCTGTGGAAAAACTTTATACATAGAAGTAGATTTTTGTAGAATAGCATCTTTTTTGGCAGCACGGTGGCTAGCACTCACGCTTCACAGCAAGAAGGCTCTGGGTTCGATCCCCGTGTGGCACATTGGTATGGCCGTAAGATTTGGATCACCTGAGCCTTTCTGTGTGGAGTTTGCATGTTCTCCCCGTGTCTGGATTGGTTTCCTCCGGGCACTCCGGTTTCCCCCATCAACCCAAAAACATGCACCATAGGTAAAATCCTCCAGCTGTGGTCCTGACCAAACCGAAGCAAGAAGATCATGGAGATGGTCCCCGGGCGCAGCAATGTGCTGCCCACTGCTCCTAATAACAGGATGGGTTAAATCCAGAGAAGAATTCAATTCAGAGATCAATAAAGTCACTTCTTATTTATTCATACTGTATGTGAAAATCAGCTTGTATCTGTTACTAATTACATGCATTTCTTTGAAAATCTTTTTGGTTTGCATTCAATCCATAGAAGTCATAACCCAATACCTGTGTGACAGTGCCTCTCACAGGTTTTGATTGTAAATGGGGCCAAGCTCTGCCACAGCCCTCTGAAGTAAACATCTTTGCAGCGTCTGGGATTAATGTTATGCCCATTTCCCATGTCTCTACTTGGTTTACACAGTACAAGTGTGATGGTGTTTGCAGTATCTGGGGACACTGTGTTCTGTCAGGCATAACAAAGTGCAGAGGCCTGGCCAATGACTGTCCAGGTGTTACTGATACACGTGCAAATCACACAGGGCTCTGAGGTTAATGTGGATCTGCCTGGAGATGGAAGAAAGCTCTCTACTCATTTTGGGTCAAAATTAAAGGTACAGTACATTATAACCTTTCTGATAGAGGGTCTGCTAACTGCTTCTCCAAAAGGAGATGTTAGTGCTGTGTCGATAAAAATGTACTGGATTGGATATCTCTCCCAAATATCTGTTCCGCCAATATCCTGGTTGGACATATACATTGATATAATAAGACTGTTCAGTGTTCAGTCGTAGGCTACGTTTATATGATGACAGTCTGAACAGAAGACGCAAAAGTGGTGTCGGGTCTTCACTTTTTATTCCGTGTTTAGATGAGCATTTTCAGGAGGAAATCTGCATGCATACAGTGATGCAAAAGTGTGTGGAATTCGATTGGGTATGCATGCCAGGCGGCTAGGTGGTGCTGTGATACATTATCACTATGTCCGCGTGCATGCGTAGAGTCTTCCTTCTTCTGTGATGTGACGTAAACACGTATGCGACGTCAGCAGATTTGACCAGAGTTTTGCATCTTGGGCAGTGTAGACGAAAATGCTACGGCGGAGCATATTCAAGTTTTCCACTTTGGAGGGCAGTTTCAGTTTTTTGCATCTTTAAGCCCCCAAAACGCCGTCACCTTCTAAACGTAAGGCACTTCTATTTTGTTGTTTTTACCCATAAGCGTTCTCCTGTAAACAGGCCCGTAGTTGGCCCAGAAAATCTCATAATGTTTGAATTTTTATTTATACAAAGTTGTTCTGTACAATATTCAAGATTCAATATTGTTTATTTGTCATATGCAGGATCAACACAAAGTCAACAATGCAATGAAATGCTTAGGATCAGAAGAACCATTGACTCGCTAAGATTGTCGAGAAGTACTAATACTGTAAAATGCAATAATAGTACATGGTAAAAAAGTGTTGCAAATAGTGCAGGGGAAAGGTAAACTATATAATAAAAAAATATGTAATAAAATATTATAAAATACAAAGGTACAGGTAGGATTAAATAAGGTGTAAGTAGAGTATTTCACAGATTGCACATAATATAGTATAGTATAAGTATACTATAAGTATAATAGTATACTTCAGACATAAATAACAGCTACATAGCACATTTGGGTCAGTTTTGTTTTAAGGAAATAAATGCTGTTTTCAGGCTCTGCACTGATACTGGTTAATATTGGGTATCAGCAAATATACTAATGCTTCCAGTGCTTGCAGTCAGCATCATACCCCCAGGGAATGTTGATGACTTTAGCTTTATATAGATTAAGAGTATTGTGCATGCAACTAAATATACTTGAATCAAAGTAAAAGTATGTTAAATAATCCCTAATAAGGTTCAGTTAGCATTAGCAACATGAGTTTGTGTACAGAGGCGACAGAGTGCTCCCTTTGTGCTTCATGTTTTGGAGTGAGCTGACATCTGCCTGTACATCCTTAATCCTTTTGGCAACATTTGACAAGATTTCAAACTGCAAACGCTTTCTCCGCACACTCAGATGATTACCAGCACTGCTCCCACCCTGGGTACATGCGCTTTACAAATACAGGAGCGGTGAGGGGGCTAGCCTGCAGGAGGAAGAGGAGGTGGACAAGTGGGAGGAGAGACCTCGGAGCCAATGCCTTCTGGCCCAGAGTCAGTATCAGCTGTAAAAGGTGGATTAGCGCACTCTATAGCTTCTTTCATACAGTGTTAGAGAGAGAGAGGGAAGGAGCGTGACAGAAAAAGAAAAAAAAGGCGGAAAGAAAGAGAAGAGGTGAGAGAAGCAAATTGAGAGAGAGGGTAAGAAAGGAAGGAGAAAGAAAGAGATGGGGAGGAGCAGAGAAAGAAAGAAAGATGGGAAAGAGAGAAGGAAACAGAGATAGAGGGGGAAACAGAGTATGACAGAGAAAAAGAGAGAGCAAAAGAGCAAAAAAAATGCAAAAGAGCATTAAAGAAAGAGAGAGAGAATAAAATAAATAGAGGGAGGAGGAGGAGGAGGAGGAGGAGAGTAGCTCAGTGCCTAGCGGGTGTCCAGTTGGCCATGTAGTAAGGGCTTTACAGAAGTGCACTGAGATAGGAAAGAGTGGAAGAGCTTACAGTGGCGTCTATATAACACAGCCCCAAACAAGTGTCCGGAGGGAGAGACCCAGATTGCTCCCATTGTGATCAATCTGAGAGCAGAGCCGGAGCAGCCCTGAATAGATGGACAGCGGACACATCCCCTCAGCTGACAGGAAGAGCGGAGTCTCTGTGTCGTACTCAAGAGAATGACTTCAAAGTGAGAGCTGATACAATGGGAGAGTGTGCTGCTTTATATCATATGTGAGTGTCTCTTCAAACCGAGACAAATACGACAGGACATGTGACCATCCACTTTCATGATAAGATGTCTCGCAAAAAGATACAGGCAATATGGCAATGTTTGATAATACCTCCAGTTTATTTAGTCTTAATAAAGCGTGAACAAAAATGCAATTAACAAATAGTTTATGACTGATTTGAATGATTTAAGCTTAGTAACTTAAAGGTCCTATATTACACAAAACTGACTCCTGTGAGCTTTTACCCATGTTAGAATGTTGTTACCTGAATGAGTTTTGTTTTGTTTCATTCACACATGTTTGAGTAATTCTTCATCATCAATCTGTCTACATCTCCAAAGCTCCAAATGCTCTGTTCCACCTTGTGATATCATGAAGCAGTAGTTTTCAAGTTAAACTTAAGTTAAGCTAACATTTACCTTTTAGAAAAATGTTAGAAAATGAATGGGTATCAGCAAAAAAAAAACTGTAAAAAGCTGTCAGACCTTCAACAGGGCTTTGGCCCTATCTCGCAATGTAAAAGTTGAGTACAGAGACTTTAATCAAAGGATCTCATAGGTAAATACTTCACAGTAGCATAACATTTTCCAAAACCTATAGCCTTAGAAGAAGTAACATACAGTGTATCCCCTTCTAACATGAAAACCCATATTATTCATTATTCTTCAAAAATATGACATGCTAATATTAAAGGCCCTATGCAAAATGAGACGATTAATGAAGATACAACATTATAAAATAGATCAGAAAATAAAAACAAGAGCCACTCTGTACAGGATGGTGCTTCCTGTTTTGCCTTATGGAACCAGCCAAAGTCACTGGAAACATTGTCATGATTTATAAATAAAATGAGGCGGTAGTCAGTGGTGCAAATTAACCATTCAAAGTAAAAATATTTTTTCTGACATAAATTATTATTTTTTCTATTTCCACTTTACCAATTAATAAAAATCAAAACTTCAGGAGACGTATCTCCTCTCGTACTGTGAAGAGTTGAAAAGACAACTCCTGCACCTTTGTGGACAGTTTTTCAATATCTTTATGGGTTTCATCTCCACCGAATTTCTGCAGGCCTCTGGATCTGACCTGTTTGTTTCTCCTCTCTGTGATTATGTTGTCCTGTTCCCTCATCTTTTCAAGGACTTTACTGGTGCTAGATAGCTCTTGTTTGAGTTGCACAGTTTCTCTCACTGAAGTGTTGTACAGATAATGGATCTCCTTATATGCATTAGTTTGGGTCTCCAGCTCTTTCTCTTTCTTCTGAAGAGAAGCTTTGAGTTCTTGCATCTCCAATCATCTGTCTTATTTCTGAGTTTTTTGGAGTTTACAAGCTCTTGTTTCAGCTGCACATTTTCCTGTACTTTAGAGTTGTACAAGTACCGGATCTCCTTATGAGCATTAATTCGGTCTTGCAGTTGCTTGTCTTTCCTTTGGAGAGAATCACTGAATTTTTTCAACTCCAAGTTTATTTCTTGGTTGATTCTCTCCTGAGACCTAAGCTTGAGGTCCAAAGAATTGCTTATTTGGACCTGGTCTGCAAGTTTGTCCCTTGCTCGTTCCAACTCTTCACAGAGCGCCCTGACCAGAGCACTCTCCTCCAGGGGCTGAAGGTCCTGGGCCAAAATGTAATTGTTGGTGGAAACTCCGGCCTTGAACATACATAACACATTGATATAAGAAAATCTAAAATGGCCACAGTAGCGCCCCCTAGGGTAATTGCATGGAACAGCAAAGTTTTAATTTGTAGACATACAAGATTTGGTAGACATATTCCTCACATGTTGTCGATAAAAGTCAATGACACCCACATGCCATCTCCCATCATGTTGCCATGGCAACAAGCCAAAAATCTGCCATTGCTAATGTGACATCCTGACAAAAACTTTGTCATAGTCAAATCAAATTTGGTACACAGATGCATCATGGGAAGAGGAACAAAAAATATATTGTGAATACGCCCCCTCCCAAATCAAAATTTGCCATCTTGGATTAATTATGTGACAAATGTCATAATGTAATCCTTTGTAGACATCTAATTCTGCCGCATTTTCATTTGTGAAACTTTTAAAACAGCCATAATCTCAAATATGGGCACATCTTCCAAAAGGCGCATTAGAGCCCCCAACTGTTTAAAAGTTGAGACACCCATAAACAGTGCGACAGCACACCACAGGCCAACTGACTTACAAAAAAGGGAGAAATATGGCACGTTAGGGCCCCCCTGCAAGTGCAAGTGAGGGCCGATCATTGCATCTATATTTACCTTTGTATCTGTACTTTTACTTAAGTATCAAAATTGAGTACTACATCCACCCCTGAATATACCGTAAAAGTAACAAGAAACTACCAAAACTACTAAATACTGTTTGGCTTCCCAAAAGTTTCACCCTATAACTTTTTGAAACATTATCAACTATGCCAATCCTGCCTATTTAGCTGAAGGCAAATTGAGTCAAAATTGAACAACATTGTATTTATTGCTTTAACAAGGAGAAATAAATAAAGGACAAATAGCCTGTAGGTCGGTGCTGTGACACAGCAAAATGTGGGCATTGGCTTCCAGCTGACCCACAAATATAGTCCTTGGCTACAGAGCGAAAAACAAATTCCACCAAAAGACTTCAGCGATAGATTGCAGATGTCGAAAAAACAATGCTTAGCTGTGAAGTTATAACGACATTACAAATAAAAAACTGCGCCTCACATTCTCACTGCCATTGTGAAGGTTATGGATTTTCTGTGTTCGCTGATCTATATTTCCTATACTTTCTGTAAATACAACAATATTTTATGATTTACCCATTGGCAAGAATTTTGTTCAGAGAAGGTTCTATTTTTTCGCTTTGAGACAGCTGAGAATTGGTATTGATTTCATTGTAATTCATTTGGTCTTGTTTGGCTGTTATTGCAGGCTGGGGTTGGAGATGCTGCTGAAAGGATGGGAGAGCATGCGCGCACTGAAATAGATGACCTCTGTAGATTTAATTACCCTTGATACCACGGCGACGCGGTCTGAGGATGTGCTAGTTTTTCATTCATTAGCATATGACGAAGAGAGGGCTTATTAAAGAGAGAACAGATCAGGGTCGATGGTGTGATGCGCAGATAGATAAATGACCCATAGGTTAACATGAATCTTCAAAGATAAAAAGTAATACTGAAGTTTGCGTTAATACTTCTCATTCAACATATACATTAAATTCAGGAAAATTTAGGAGAGCACAACACTTGAATGAATGTTGAATTTTGGTAACAAAAATAAAGTGCAGATTGATGATGTAATGCCAGAAGATTTGACAATTAAGAAATCCAGAATTGACAAACCCTCTTAAATAAGAGAAAGTTGCAACTTTGAAGACAAAAATACACTTGCTGCTAATTGCAAATAGGCTAATGTCCTCAGCTTGGATAATTTAATGATTTTCAGACTATATAAGAAGCTATAGAGTGTGCTCTGTTTGAAAAATAACTCATAAGCAGGGTTTGTGTGTTAAACATGTGCGGATGAAACAAAACACACCTCCAGGTCTGTTTGTGATGAGGAAACAACATTACAACAGATCAGAACAACTTAAGGATTACTGCTGTTGATCATGCCAACATGAATTGAAAGTATTGATTTGTGTAATTCTCATAATCATCATCCCTAGTGTAATATAACCAATGGCCTCTTATTTAAAGGTCCCATATTACTCTATTTTCTGGTCTGTTATAATGTTGTTGCCTCATCACAAACATATCTGGAGTTTTGCTTTATTTTATTCACACGTTTAAAACACACAAATCCTGCACATAGGCTGTGTTCTTTTGTATATTTCACGGTGTTTTTAAATTGACAAACTCTATTTAACTAAAAGTAAAAGTTAGCCGTTAACTTAAAAACCGCCATTGCATGACATCACAATGTGGGACAGGGAATTTTGAGCTTTGGAGAAGTAGACAGACTAATAAACCTGGATTACACAAATATGTGTGAATGAAACAAAACACAACTCTAGCTATGCTTCTGACAAGGTAACAACATTCTTACATGGCTAAAACCTCACAAGAGTCAATTTTGCGTAACATAGGGCCTTTAAGAATGTAGTATTTACTGCACATGCATGTATCCTGTCCAAACATTCAACATCTATTTACACAAATTCTCTGAACCAGTTTACATTTCGGCATTTTGCTTTGAGATTAAATTCAAATTATCTCCCAACCCTAAAATCCTGATCTCCAAAGTAATGGGAAAATGTAAAGCAGTTGGAGATTTACAAAGAGAAGTGCATCAGTGTCACGAGTTACATTCTCCGTGATGTTTGTTAATTAGATCTGTCCATGCTCAACAAATCATGCTGATGCCGAGAAATATTTCGCAACTCAATAGCTGTCTGACATGTACTGATAGCATTGTCAACAGAGTGAGTGGTGCAGCCTGCTAGCATGGGACATAGAAGAGTGATTACAGACGCGTGGGCTGTTACTATGTACATGCAGGTGCTGTGTCCAAGGAAATTATGCTATCACAAGAGAGAGAAGCATGGAAGAAAATCATGTATATGCCAAACAAAAGACCTGTAGAGACTATCAATATGTAGAGTATATAGAATAATGCATAGAACTGGAATGCACTCATCATATAGAAACACAATATTGGTATTGGAAGGGACTACTTTTTACACTAGAATATCTAAGAGCTGTGAAAATGCATTAAACCTATGCTGCAATGACCAAAAAATACACAGCTCTACACTCCAAGATGATATACAGGGGTATGAAGCTCAACAGACTTAACATAAAATTATAAGTTTTGTGGTAATTAGTTACCAGCTTTCAAACTTTTAATATCACTTATTTTTGGAAAAGTCTGGGGAAAATGAATGGGAAATTTACTTACAGAACCGAGTGGTAGGCGGTCACTGTTGAACTCCATTGTGGGTTCCAGTAATTCAAAACCTTCATAATGGAAGAATCTAAGATGCATAGTACACTGACCATATTCAATTATATGAACAATACAGGATGGCATTTATACCATTCTCCATGCAACTGAGCCTAATGCAATAGATAACCTTATGTCAAAGCCAACATTTGCATCTGTGCACTGATTTTCCTAAGCCCATTGTGTATAGCCTGGATATACTTTATATTTACTTTATTGGGGCAAAGCAGCGCTAAGCTGCAAGGCACCTATGGTGTTTCTATTGATTCTTATTATTATTATACAATATTCTTCCGCCTCTGGGAGTCTATGGCAACCCCTAGAACCGTCTGGTAAAAAGTTGTGAAATTTTGCATGCACATTCCAGCCAGTCTCCTCATTACCAACAGCAATTTATAGGCCCCCACCCCCAACCCTCTAGCACCACCAGCAGGTCAAAGTTGCAGGAATTTTCAGGTACATTTCTGCGTATAACTTTTGAACCGTATGTCCAATTTTCAAAAACTTGGCATCCCTGGACTCCTTGGGCCAAGCCGAATCCAACGCATGACGTCATTTTCCGCCAGGGTTTGAATTTTATGAAAAACACTCAAAATGCTTCTCCTCCCTCAATTTTGGACCAATTTTGCTCAAATTTGGTACATAGCATCTTTGGACTGACCCTCATCAGAAATATCCTTAGATTTTTGGATCTCTTATCGTTTTGTCGTGACAGCCAATCAAACGTGTCCGTAAAGTCGCCAAACAGGATGTGAGCTCATATCTCGGGAACCCTTCATAGGATTATTTTCAAACTTTTCACAGATGTTTGTGTCCTTCCCAGGCTTCCCCACAAAAAATTACAGGTCCCCAGCTCAAACCCTCTAACGCCACCAACAGGTCAATTATGAAAAACACTCAAAATGCTTCTCCTCCCTCAATTTTGGACCAGTTTTGCTCAAATTTGGTACATAGCATCTTTGGACCGAGCCTCATCAGAAATATCGCTGTATTTTTGATATTGCTTATCATTTTGTCGTGACAGCCAATCAAACGCGTCTGTCCGAAAGCCGATGCACCCGATACTGACCTTTCATGCGCTTTGGTAGGCAACGCCCTGATCAAAGATCTTTGATCTTTATGTACCTTTGATCTGATATAGCTGCAAGCAGCAATGTGGGGGCCAAGCACCGAAGGTGCATGTAGGCCTCAGCATGTATTATTAAAATTCCTGCAACTTTGACCTTAACAGGGTCTAACAGGGTTTAACAGGGTCTAACAGGGTCTGTTAGCCAGGCTTCCCAGGCTCCCAGGCTTCCTATGAAGGGTTCCCAAGATATGAGCTCACTTTAAAAACTTGGTATCTCTGGGATCCTTGGGCGAAGACTCATCCAACGCACATCATCAAATTAGGCTGGGTCACTGCTTTGCCCCACATTGCTGCTTGCAGCTGTATTTTTTATTTTATTTTACTTGTATTATTATATATTTCTATCTTTTTAACATAAGTATTTAGCTATTTTCTCCTTGCTATTTTTTTTAACAATAATAATTTTAACATTTTTTAACAATAATGTTTGCCTATATCTAATATATTTTGTTGCATATTAAATTTACATAAATTGTTATCACATTTATAGAAGTCTACATAACAGTAGCAATGCAAACAATTTTCAGAGAGATTCATGAATTTTTTTAAAGTTTCCAAACAATCACAGCACCATTTCTTACTGTACATAATTTACTGTAGTAAATCTTTTTTATGTTGCAGTTGCAGTAAATGAGCCCAGCCTACTATGTGCAGACAAATTCTACAGTGTCTTATTGCACAGTCCAACAAAGCAGGCCCTGATTACTTCCTCTCAGAACTACTGCTTAGATTGCGGCTTCCGAGCTCCAGACACAACTACTCTTAAAAAATCAATTGGCTCCAGCAAAAACATGTAGACCTAATAATAGAAAGGAAACTTGAGGTGCTCATTTCCTGCTTCTAGACCAATCCAATCTTCACACCTTGAGGGTAAGTAAAATTTACTCTGAAGCTGTTTAATAATTTATTGGCAAATTGAAATATACACTTACATATGTCTGCGACTTTCCACAACTTTTAAGGATGTCACTTCTAGAGGCTTTAATTTCCGCGAAGTCGTCTACCACCATAACTCACACTTGTTCCAACTGTTTTCCTTGCATGTGCAGTTGCCACTAATTACTTGCTCTGATTAGCTTCGCCTCGGGCCTAAACTTTTAAGAGTCTGCATTCCTACGCAAGGATCCTAATCACTTCTGTCGCCATTACAACACACACCGTGTCTCCGAAATCAGCGTGATTACAGCCATTTTTAACACAGAGATGGAGAAATAGGCTGCTCTTTGTGTGTATTTGTATGTTGGGAGTTGAATTATGGACTGGTTACTGGTCAGATTGGCTTTTTTAAATTCGCTTTTGATGCAAGAAGTTCTCAAAATCTCTTCAAATCTTACAAAAGTGTCATTTTCTGCAAATAAATGCTTTTAACGATAATATTTTTATTTGGAATTTGGGGGAAATGTTGTCAGTAGTTTATAGACTCAAACAAAAATGTTGCACAAACACATACTTATAAGTAGTAAAATCTGAAAAACTGATCATTTTGCAGTGGCCTCTTTTTTTTCCAGAGCTGTCACAATGGAAATGTTTTGCCTTGAATGTTCCAGAGTATGGCATTAAACTAATCCATTGCCATCAAGGCTTAAAGGACCCATAATATGCTATTTTATGGTATATGTTATAATGTTGTTTCCTCATCACAAACTTACCTGGAGTTGTGTTTATTCACACATGTTTAACACACACATCCTGCATATTTTTTAGGCTGAGTTCTTCTCTCAAATGGTAAACACTCTGTTCCACCTTGTGATGTCATGTGGTAATACAGGAAGTGCTCCACTGTGTTTTTAAACTCCATACAGCTTCACTAGAATAATTTGGATAATGTCAGATTTGGAATTGCCCATCTCTACTGAACAAAAGGTAAAAGGTGACATCACAAGTTGGAACGGAGCATTTTGAGCTTTAGAGATGTAGACAGACTAATAATGTAGGATTACTCATGTGTGAATGAAACAAATCACAACTCCAGGTATGTTTTTGATGATGTAACAACATTATAACATGTCTTAAAGCTCACATGAGTCAATTTCGAGTAATATAGGACCTTTGATTTGTTCCCTGTTTGGGAAGAGATTTCTGAGAATCTGGAAACTATCTTGTAGAACATAATGGATTGTGATGGGGGATTCGGTGAGTGTTCTCTCCTAAACCCCCACTGGTACAAAAGAGCTTTTTCAACCTATTTCATTTATCCATAGACAAAATGTGCCATCACTAGCTACCTTCAGGAGTGGCATGTCAGCAGTTTTCCATTGTTATAGCAATAACTCAAATCAAATTGAAATATATATATATATATATATATATATATATATATATATATATATATATATATATATATATATATATATATATATATATATATATCTTATGAATGAGGAAACCCCTGAACACTTACAGTACAAACATACTGCACTTAACACTTAACCCAAACCTAAAATATACTTATTTTTATCAGAGACCTGAACAAATGCCCAACAAATGCATGTTTATGATTTAAATCACAAAGATTTCACCTGTATCTTCTGTTTTGTTTCGCTTCATGTATTTCGATTGCTCCATTATTACTATAACTGAAGTTGTTTGCTGTTGTAAACCTCTTGAGTGACTTCTTTGGAGATTGCCATGTCCTTGCTAGCATAAGTGTTTGTCTGTGAGACCAAATTTGATTTCCAAAGCAAAACAGTACTGAGCATCAGCTGGCTTATACCAAATAAACCTCTCCGTACACACGCTTTTGTTTGCTCTTTCATATTCTTAATTTTCTCTCTCAGCGAGCACAGATAGGTTAAGTCATTTCAAGCATTATTTAAATTTGGGGTAGTCATTTATTATGTGGCAAGCAGATGCTAAATTATACCAAAAAGAAAAGAAGAGAGGCGTGAATGTCTCCCCAAGTATCTAATCATGATCTTTCTTGCATGGTAGCCCCAGCTAAGCAGCTAAGCAGAATAACAAAGAGGAAGACTTATCAAGGTAATTACAATAGATGTGTGAATGCATTTCTATTTCACTAGTTTTTGATGAAACAGCAGGAGTTTTGTGTAGTTGTTCAAAGCCAGCTGTCATAAAGGACAGAGGAAAAGGCCAGTTCTGTAGCTTTTTAATGCCACTGAGCAGGAAGTGCACTTAGTCACATGATCACCTCTACAGTCTGAATCAGATTGGTTTTGTAACATCCAGTTGAGGGAAAAGCACAGACATTGTCCCTGTCCACAAATGCACAAAGCACTTACCTTCAGCACACTTTTCACAAGCAAAATAGGCTGTGTTAAGGCTAAAATAGGCTGAAGTCCGGCTGTCAGTGTCGCTATGTTTGTTTTGGTTCATTTGGCCTTTGGCTTCCACACAAACCTCAATGCTGCTCTGTAGTATTTGAGAACTCGCAAATATCATATCATCTTGCTGTGCAAGGTTACAAAAATTCTATCTGATGTGGAAGTATCCTGGCTCACTCACCAGTAAATAGGCCAGGCCCGGATCTAGATTGCACAGATTGGGGGGGCATTCAAAATTGGCATAGTGTGGAGTTTCATGTGGAACATTTTTCTTCTAATGCAGGGGTTCTTAACCTTTTTGACATTGAGGCCCAGTTCTTCTAATGTAGGGGTTCTTAACCTTTTTGACATTGAGGCCCAGTTTTCTCAGTGCTTGGGGCCCATTAAGTATTAACAGTGTATCAGAGGTGGAGGGAGAGGTTGTGAACATATGGGGCTCCTGTAATGTGGGGCTCCACATTACAGCCCAGAGGGGAAGGGTGGAGGTCCTCCCCCAGAAAATTTTGGATTTCTTAGTGCAACCTCCAGCATTCTAGTGCATTTTACCGGGGCTAGTCCCGCTGCATTCCTCTCCGCTCCAAACCCTGGCAGAGCGACAGAGAAAGAACCGGGGTATGAGCTCACAAATCCTGCCCCACCATTGCACTCCTTTCACAGTCTCTGCTCCGATGCGCCCCGGTCTCGAGGCGCGCAGGCACGCTGCGCTTCGTAAATATCTCCCTTTTAGCGAACAATGTCCAGTTCTTGCTTTAAAACGGGTTGCGCTGGAGCGATGGTGAGGTGACCTCTCTTGCCAAATTACGCTTTTTAAGTGGATTTATACCCGGCGGACGAGACGTTAAAGCGAATAAGTGCACGTAGAACAAAATCCGAGTCGGATTCGATGATAAAACTGAGATTATAATCGATAAATCTTGGTTGTGGAGCGCGCTGCGAGACAGAGGGAGCCTACCAACATTCCGGCGGGTGCCCAATCAACTTTGTGTTGCACGCAGGGACCATGGACTCTCAGAGCGATTATCTATGCAGTAAATACCCCAAAACGACTGTGCTGGCGATGATTTGAAATGTTCTGTGATTGAAGCACCATTGTCCGGGCCCGAAACATGAACAGGAACTGCGCTCGGCCTTCGCTTTGCTTGCGTCTTTTTCCTTTTTTACTGTAGAGATATGCGACTGGTAACTGATTCACCAGACTCTTTATACTTATTGTCCTACTGGCGAATTAGACGTTGTGGAATTTTGGCGGAGCAAACAAGAAAATGTGATTGGCAGGTTGAAATTACATCAAATACAGTTGACCAATTGGATGTGCAGGAGAACATTTTGGGTGGGCATTACCCACCCCTGCCCACTTCTAGATCCGGCCTCGGAATAGGCTAAATGTTTTAAGTGATTCTTTGTTCACAGTTATTCTCAATGTGTTCTCAGAATAATTGCTTTGTTAAATTTCATATTGTTCTATCTGAATTTGAAATAATGAGGTTAATTTTGGTATTCCGTTGTACGCTTTTGAAGGCTGACTTTTGTGAGTGATTTCAAGCTGTCACATTACCATATCAGAAAGGTCAGGCACTATGAAAAACAGGTTTTGATATTCAGCTCATTAGTTGAATAACACATTGTAATTCATAAAACGCCTGTACAGTAATAACATGTCCTGACGGATAGTGATTTGCGGTAGGGAGTATCCATACAGTGATGTCGTACACAAACTTCCCCCTTCGTATGGCAGTTTTAGTTAATTAACTGTGTGCTCAGTGGGTTTGCTAGCTGGAGTCAAGTCTGTACCAGGGCTGTTGTGAAGCACTCAAGCAGATAGGCAGAAAGCAGCAGATTAGCCCAAAAGGAGCTGACAAGTTTAGATCCCATTTGGGGAGAATCTGCCTGGAAGAATAGCGCATCTATCTGTGAGCCAATGCAGCTCAAATTTAAATCACCTTCAAGTAGAGGATCGGTTTTAATTAAAATTGAATATGCAGAAACACATTAGGGTCATAACCTGCTCTATATTTCAAAGTGGACAACTGCGATTAGTTACCAGGTTGATGTAAGTTGCACAATATAGGAACCTTTCTGGTGGAGTGGTCAGCTGCTTGTCTCCATGGAGATGATATTGCTTTGCCTATAGCAGTGTTTCCACTCGAGGTACCATAGATATAAATGGTAATCTGCTAACTACCACATGTCAAATAGGAAGTGAGCATGGACGCGCTTCCAGCTCCATCGACTCCGGCTCCAATTAACTTTTTATTGAGAAAACGTCACCCCTCTCTCCGTAACTGCTGCTGTTAGGCTGCTCAATTTGGTCTTAAAATGTTTGTATTCATTTAGAGACCAATCTATCATTGTTTTAACTTTATTTGGGTTAATCATAATTTAGCTAGCTAGTTTATCCATGGTTTAGTCTAATTTTAGAGCTGGTTAAGCACTAATTTCGGCCTTAGAAAGACTCAAAGTTGAATATAATAGGTGGTACTTGGTGTGAAATATTTGAGAACCAATGACATTAAATTAAAGTAACCTATCTCTATTAAGTAGATTGGGAGTTGACCCCACTCATAGTAAGAATACAGTTTTTTTTTTACAGAGCTAACCACATACCAATACCACTGTCAATCTAAACGGTGGCAGTTGGTCAACCAGCTGAAGACTGGCCTAAAACAAGTACTGGTGACTGAGAAATTACAACTCAGGAAGTGATTGAAAGTCTCTCCAACACAAACACAAGATATAGTTCGGCTTCACTGTCAAGCACTGGCGGACCACATTCAGTTGAAGTTAACAACATGGGCTGGATCCCATCACGCAGCAGTCTAGGTCATAGTGCACAAGTACCTCTTAGAAAGGTGTCAGTCTTCCAGTTTCCGAACCCACTTTCACCAAAGTATTCAATCCTTTTCAATTGTATTCCCTTCGAGCAATGCATTTAGCTGGGGCCGGACTGTGCGGGGATGTAAAATAAAGGTTAAAGGTGCACGAACAAGACTCACGAAATCTGGAAACGTACGGAATACTTGTCATTTTGTTATGTAAGTTGTAATAGTGTTAACAGCAGCATATACAGTACAAGATACAGGGATGCTTTTTTTATTATACTATAAGATACACAGATCATAATTTGGCATTTTATTCATTGTAAAACACAATATTGATCTATAATAGCTTAAAGGTACAGTGTGTAGGATTCGTGGCGCATAGGTGGATATCGCTATTCCACTTCCTCTTTTGGCTACGGCAGACCTCGAGGGTCACCCGGGCGCGCCGTACCGCAGACAGCTCGCGTTGTTGCGCGCACCCGGCGCTGTGCGAACTACGATATAAATAAAACTGACCCGCGGTCACTTTTTTTTTTTCTTTTCGCATGAAAACACACATTCCTGATCGTCTACCATGACACTCTACACATCAAATGAAACCTTACAGTCTCCTCTTTTTGACTATGCAATTCATTTCCCTGCACAACAATCAGTCCCCGAGCACATGGGGCTTTTATACGGAAAAGCACAAAACGAGGTTAGCTTACCTTAGAATGCTTTGCACAGGTCAAACTCTGTATTTCACCATAAACTTGCTCTCAATTTGTCCGTAAGGATCCAGCGAATAAAATCCAGTAAAACAATTTAGTCCAAAACATGTGTTAGATCCATTACGACGTCTGATCCGGCAGCATGCTTGTCAAAACCACGAGGCTCCCCCGTTCCCCCCTCCCCTTCCCCTTCTCTCCTCTCCTCCACTCCCTCAGGCGCGCTGCCTGAGGGAGTGGGAAACCACTGCTAGCCTCCTGCTAGCAGCGGCTGAGCAGCTGCTAGCAGGAGGCTAGGCGAAGGATGAGCCCAAATGTCCTTCTGCGGCTCTCGTATTCAAAATGGCTGCCTCTATATGGGGAAGATCCCCCTTTTATGTGACTATATCTAAGTCCAAAATAATATTTTGATTTCATGATGGAAGTGAAAAGGCTTGGAAGACAATGTATTTTTGAATGGGTATCTTCAATTTCAGTAATTAATGGGTAAAAATCTTACACACTGTCCCTTTAAAGTTACACTGTGTAAATTCCTAGTGAGGGTCCACTACCATGACATATTAATTTTTAGCCTAGAATGCTCCTCACTATTTGCCTGGTTTACACCTGACCATATCACAAGTGATATATGGTCTGGAAGCCACCTTTGAAATATCTCGTACCGGAGGTGTGGTTTACGATCGCCAACGGCCGTTTATTGGGCGTTACGAATGTCTATCATTTGGCGTATATGTAGTCCATAGCCAATCATGTCAGTTATCAGTTCAAACTACAAGCTTCCGTTTGTCACGTAGTACACGTCACCATCTTTCCACCCCTCCCCGCTCTCTGATTGGCTCCCAGAATCTGGAGAGCTTGCTTGCCATAGTCGCCAGGCTGTCTTTCAGATCGGAATGAACGAAAGCAGCCTGGGATTTCCCAGGTTTTATTTATTTATTTATTTATTACCTTTATTTAACCAGGAAGTCCCATTGAGATTCAAAATCTCATTTCCAAGAGAGACCTGGCCAAGTTAGCAGCCAATCCACATAAATAGTTACATACATAGTACAATAGTTACAACATACTTACATACATATTAATGCTATACTTTACATTTTCATTATAAATAAATAAATACAGTATGTTAAAAACATCTCAAGAAAAGCAAGCATTAATGCTATACTTTACATTTTCATTATAAATAAATACCTCACTATGGCTTTAAATGTATCTATTTTGAATTGAATCAGTTGCAGGGGCATTTATTGCTGAGAAAGATGCTTTGAAAAACCTGCATTCTTACTGTGAGGAGGGTTGCTGCTTCACTGACCTGTAATTTGGCCTAGTGGCGTCACCTGATTGTTTCCATGAAGATAGATATGTTTAATGTCATACTATGGAATATTCCAGACACAACAATAACTTCTGGATAAGCAGCTCATGGACCTTCTACCAGAAAGGTTACATAGTGCACTTTTAATGATAGAAATGGGACCACTGACTTCCTGTTCAAAACTGCAGAACTGACTGCCCCCGTCTCTTAACAGTGGAATTTCACTGTAAAAAGCAGCACATATTTTCATTTCAATTTTTTAGGGTTGAAAAATGGCAACATTTTTAACCTTGCTTATATGATCTAAAGTTTGATTTTTTTTTTTTTCACCAATCACATCAACCACCCATAAAAACCCCTCATCATTCCCATAGACAAACTACTTTTTCAGTTTGGTACGGCAACCCGAGTGAGACATTTTGTACCAAGGCTGTTCTTCCATTCCTCAGAATTCTTAGTATTGTGCTGTGGGCATTTTTATTGTACTTTCATTGCGAGATCCGGTTTAGTCATTGACCACTGCTGAGTCTTGCCCGCCACGTTAAGTGGGATCCACATTACAGTTGGATCAGCTGCTCGCCGTCTTTATATAATGTATAATGTATAAAGTCTTAAAAAAAAAAAAAACATTTGAGATTTAAAAAAAAATCTGACTGTAATTTAAGTTAGAGTACATGAAGCTTCATTTCATAATCTTTCATAATCAGCTTTTTAAAGCTTTTATCCATGTCTTTCCTTCTCCTTTACAGATGGATTCGAACATTCAAGACGTCATTGCCCCGCTACCCCATTTTCACTCCATTGGTACAGCGCATGCTTAACTTCATCATCATCATTTTTTATTTATTTTTTAACTTACAAGATGATACGTGTAGTATTTGTCTGCAATGCATAGTAATTTTGGCACAAAAGAAAGTAAAACTCTGCAGGTATCCATACAAGGGTTTGTTAGCATGCGGCACATGCCCAAAATATAACATAACAATTCAAGTAAAAAAAGACATACTGTAGCAGGTGGCATGGTGGCATTTAACAATTCTTTTACAATATTTTAATTGTTACAATATTTTAGAGCTATTCACTGGGTTAAAGTAAACATGAACTATATTGCATACTACTACAGAATGTACTACTGGCAGTTCATGCACTCCTTTCTGCCTTTCTTGGCTACATGTAAAGCTTACCTCTTGAATGTACTCAATTACCATGCTATTATTGCAATTATTTCTCATTCAGTCTTTTTCGGTCTTTCATGTTATTGTTATCATATACAACTTCCCATTGCAGGACTTATTATGTATATTAAGTCATTACGTCTTGGAGGTCTTTGTTACTAATTGGAGTAGAACATGTTTACAGAGAAGGTCCAGGTCCTTCTTGTGATTCATCCTTCTCAGT
Source organism: Paratrypauchen microcephalus (assembly GCA_036785185.1). Taxonomy (NCBI): domain Eukaryota; kingdom Metazoa; phylum Chordata; class Actinopteri; order Gobiiformes; family Gobiidae; genus Paratrypauchen; species Paratrypauchen microcephalus. Next base: position 5,616,404 of record JAVJIX010000056.1, on the reverse strand, counting down.
CAGAAAATCTCCTGACCCAAATTTACCTGATTTCAAGCACAAAACATGAGCTTAATGGTCTCTGGGTTATTTATGATTTAACCAGATTAATGGGTTGAGAAAGAATACTGTTACTGTATACATGCAAAATCTGATCATTATCTGATTTCTGGAGTTGTCATATTATTGAAAATCATGTAAACAGTTATATCTGATAAGAGTAATCTGATTTCTTTCTGATGGCTCATATCTGTGCAGATTTTGAAAAAGAAAATTATGCAAAAAAAAAATTAAAAAAATCAAACCAAAGTAGCAAAGACAAAAATGAAAGAAAAAAAGAAAAAATAATTTAAAGCATAATTTTAATATGTATGTACTTTGTCCTCCAAATACAGCATTCATTCTAAAAATCCATTCATTGACTGACATATTTTTGATGATCAGATCCAGCTTTTTCAGTTCAGATACTGATTCTGATACTATATCTATTTGCCAATACCCGATATCAACAGATGCCAATACAGTGACTGAAAACAGCTTTTATTTCCTTAAAACACATTTAAGGAAATAAACTACGACAGCTTATAGTCGTATTACATCAATTTGTTCAACCAGAATATCGACTGAAGTGATATTTGGAAGCCTGTGTCTGATCCACCAAATTTTTGAGTATTAATGCCGATATCGAATACTAGTGTCAAATCTGTGCATCCCTATTAAATACACACCAAAAATAAGACTTCACTATTGCGTTATCTAATTATCCCGGTTAACCGATCTTTATTGGCCATGTAAAAGTAAGTAGTACAGTAGCAGCCATTATAGCCATTATATACACTCAGGACACAGCGTCTTCATGCATATGGAAATACAGCGAATCATTGTATAAATGTAATGTATAAATAACAATACTGCACATACTATGTATGAATGTAATTATGCTTCGGACCATTCACTACCCACAATAACAGCTCTACATTAGAAAACACTATTCTCACAGTGACATAATAGAAAGAACCAGGATTTTCTATGAAAAGCGGAGACTAACTGTTCATCCTGACCTGGACAGAATCATGAACACATAATCCACCATTTCCACAGGTATTAGGGAAAGTAAATACATGCAGACTAATGCATGTTCCCGCAGACACTAGTAATTCATTTCCAATTTATTACAACACACTTAATATAGTATGATTAATGAGTTTTAATAGTGACTATAGCATGATTACAATCTTTATGAATCAATAGGCCAATTTCAGGCAGTTAGTCATGGTTTAATTGCTTATTACACAAAAGATTTTACTTAATATGCATCAATAGTCCATTTGGGGCCTGTTCTCATTTACAGTTTGCATTGGAGTTGCTCTTTGTCACTACTGTGGCTACAACTGTGTCCTTGTTGATTTATACTGAATTAGAACTCACAGAAGAAGAATTAGTGATATTTGTAGGAATAATACAAATAGAATACATATGTACAAGAATCATAAATAGAAGTGCAACTCAATAGTAGTAGTAGTACTATTGAGTACTACTACTACTGTAATTGCCAAATTACATTGTTCATATCTCATCAAATAGTTATGACAAAGTTGAGATGCTATATTGTTTCAACCAACATTGTATATCCTCTGCACCTTCCATAAATTCAAATAATCCTGTGAGCCTACCTGAAGAGTCTTCTGATGAGTCAACATTCAGTTTCCAGCCTTTTTACACTTTATCAAGTCCACAAGGCCCTAAAATCATTAGATGTACACAAACCTCAAGGACCTGATTTAATTGATCCTCAATTCCATAGCTCAACCTCTGACTTATATTTTAACTTAAGTTTGAGCACAATGCAAATTCCCAAAATCTGGAAATCTGCTTTTGTCACTCCATTATTCAAAGGAGGCGATCTGACAATCTTAAACGACTATGACCAATATCAAAGCTTTGCATTTTATCAAAAATTTTGGAATCTTTAATAAATGAACAGCTGAAAGATTGTTTGTATTCCAATGATATACTATGCAATTTTCAGTCAGGATTCAGAAAAGGTCACAGCACCATAACAGCAACAATGAAGGCTCAACAGCTCTTGATAATAAGCAACATTGTGCTGCTCTTTTTATTGATTTGTCTAAAGCTTTTGATTCTGTAAACCATACTTTACTCAAAGAGAGACTGATCAATGTTGGACTATCTAAACAGGGAGTTGGGTAGATTTGCAATTACCTCTCAGACAGATCCCAGTGTACTAAATCACAAAACATATGCTCAAATATTTTATCATTAACTAAAGGACTGCCGGTTTTGGGACCACTCCTATTCATAATCTATGTCAACAACATTGGCAGGGATCTAGAGGACACCAAATTTCACCTCTATGCTGATGATATGGCTATCTATAGTTTTGGAAAAACCCTCAGTGACAGTGTCTCTGCAGTACAAAATGCCTTTAACATTATCCAGAACATGTTTGTGAGACTAGACCTTTCACTAAATGCAAATAAAAGCAAGTTAATGCTATTCTCAAAAACAAAAAACAATGTGCAGGATTGTCCTCCAGTTGTCACTCTTCAAGGAGCAGAAATTGTTAAATCTTTTAAATATCTTGGTATTTTAATTGATGAGAGTCTAAATTTTAAAGGACAAGTTGAGCAGTTACTTAAGAAACTGAGGCTGAAAATTGGCCTTTACTTTCGGAACAGGTTATGTTTTTCTTTTAATGCCAAAAAGAAATTAGTAGCAGCAACATTTTTACCCATTTTGGATTATGGTGACCTGATTTACATGAATGCCCCAATTCAAATATTGAAGCTGTTAGATTCTGTGTATCATGCCTCTCTGAGGTTCATCACAAAATGTAACCCTCACACACACCACTGTGAACTTTACACATGTGTGGGCTGGCCAGCATTGGAGACTCGTAGGCTCACTCACTGGTATATGTGACCGACCGCAGGATTTCAGGATACATTGGCTCCCGGAGGCGTTTTGAGTTATTCTGAGGTTCTAAGCTTTTCCAATGATGTCTTACACATGAATATCTGACCATATTTTAAAGAAGTTGTCGCTATTTGAAAGCAGGCACAGTAGATTTTCGAAAGCCCTGAAAAAAGCTCTCAAAGTTTTGCTCTCTTCAGCCCTCCTTGCCTAATTTGCATGACATTAAGCTAAGCCCTCCTCCATCATGACTATCACTGTGGTGTGTTAATGTCCAGTTTACTACAAAATTTACTTATAGTCAGGAAGTACTAATAGCATAGCAAAGTAACCAATATAACTAAAAAAAAAAAAAGTAATACAATATGTAATAAAATACCAAGGTATTGCACATAATATATATATATATATATATATATATATATATATATATATATATATATATATATATACGTCAAGTACGTATATATATATATATATATACTTGACGTCATATATATACTTGACGTCAAGCACGTCAAGTACGTTATACAATGTAAAATAAAAAAGATCAACAATAATGCAATGAAATACTTAGGATCAAGAAGAACCGTTGACTCACCAAAATAGTCAGGAAGTACTAATAGCATAGCAAAGTAACCAATATAATTTTAATAATTGTATAAATAAAAATAGAGTGGAAATTAACCTAAAGAGACTACGTGGTATTTAAGGAGTAAGGAGTATTTCACAGGAGGTAAAGTTGCTCGAATGAATTTCGTATTGCACATAATATAGCACAGTATAATATACTATGGTTTAAATAAATAAATAACAATAAATAAATAAATACATGCCATATATCTTAACATAACATTAACATAATATAACAATTCAATAATTTCAATAAGCTAGCTTTAATTCCAAAAACAAAGTAAAGTGCACTTTCAAAGTTCTATTAAATAAATCAATTAGTATTGGCATTGCAGCCCAATTCATTCAAAAAAAGTTACAAAAAGAAAACATTTAAGGTTCAAATGCTGCGCATTTCATAAGAACTTCCATTCAAACCCTCATGGCTAAATAAGCGCAGAGTCAAAAAAAAAGTTACAAAAGTACCGAAACGGGTCAAATTGAATCAAAATAAAGAATTTCTCTACCACTATAGCCTATGGCAAAACGTTCGGCTTTTATATAAACAAAAATAGAGTGAAAATTAACCTAAAAAGAGTTTTTGATCGCGCTCACCACATTGTTTCAATGCTAGCGTTAGCATTAGCTTAGCCGCATTGTGAATGGAGATCCCCAGAGCCAAAATATGAAGTGAGCAGCCGTACAGCGCGGTCCGCACAGAGCACAGATGATCGCCTCACGAAAGCTGAATTAGTATTTAAACATGTCCTAAAGTCTATAAAATCCATTTGGTGCAGAAAGATGATAATAATTATGACTCACCCCATGTTGCAGTGTTTTCGGCATATCTCCACCTGTAAACGCGTATCGTGTGTTTCGGAGCTAAATCGCACTCTGTCCAGAGAAACGGACGTGTCCCGAACCTGTCCCAAAGTGCCGCTTACATATTCAGGAGCTCTTCACAGCTGATCGGCGTACAGGGGAATCTGCCTTCTGCGCTCCTCGCAACAGGATTGGCGGGCGCACGAGTGTAGGAAAATTATGTTGATTTATACACGCCCAGTTTCTTTCCGCAAAAAAACAAGCCCTTTTTAAATTAAAAATGTATGTTATTAACGTCACTAATGCTGTTATCTGAAACATGGAGAGGCTTCTTCATGATCTCAACTAGCACATTCTGCAAAAAAACGAAAATCACAAATTTTGAAGGAAAAAAACACACAAAAAACACATTTTCTGAGAATCTGTAATGCCGACTTGAGGGCTCAAAGTCTGTGCTGGGACACATATGTTCATTTATAAGGGTATTCAGCGCCTGCTTCCCTCATATCTGTGTGAATATCTTCAACCAAGAGCAACTGGACATTATTCTTTACGCTTTCAGGAAGCACTGCTGCTGACTGTGCCAACGTTCATGTTTTTAAGAGTGGGCTCAACAAGACTCACCTGTTTAGCTTGGCCTTTGATTGAGTTCGGTCGTCTGTTTGCTTGTCTTTCGTTTGTTCTTTTGTTTGTTTGTTGTCCAGCTTAGGGCCTGACCAAAGCCTAAATAACAAAATCATGGGGATGGTCCCCGGGTCAAATGTAGAAACAACTTTTCCTGTGAGTCAATAAAAGTCAATCTTCTAATCCTTAACCACTGTAAGGCGCTTTGTGTTACATTTTTGCATGAAAAGCGCTTTATAAATATTGTTTGTTCGATTGATTAATTGAAGTGTTCGCACAGAAGCTGGTAAAGGGGTGTTCCAGTATTCTGCTCCCACAACTTGGAACAATCTAATCAAAAAAAGACTGTAAACTAAAGGAACTGGTCTCTATAGGACAGTTTAAAATCTTGCTCAAAGGTTTGGAATTGAAATCTATGGTTTGTAAATGTTGTTTTTAATTCTGAAACATTTTATTGCTTGTAATTGCTTGAAAATTGTTTTTGAAATGGTTTTGTAATTGTCTTGACCTGTGCCGCTGTCTTGGCCAGGACTCCCTTGAAAAAGAGATTATTCATCTTAATGGGACTTTCCTGGTTAAATAAAGGTTAAATTAAAAAAAAAAAAGTAGTAGTAGCAGCAGATGTGGTAGTAGCAGTAGTGCTAGTAGTACTTAGTAGTAGTTGTGGTATTAGAAGTGATAGGAGGAGGACAAGAAAGATGAAGCATAGAGATACATCAGGAAAAATAGCATTCAAAAAGCTAACAAAATACTACAGTAAAGTACATTGTGCAATAGTTTGACATTTAGTATTCAGAATATTTGCAAGTAAGATGGTGTGCAGGATTTTTCTCTGTTGAGTATTTAACATCTTAAAATCTCCTTTGGTTTAACTGAAAATACTATGATGTATGACGAGCCTGATTCCTGGATGAAGTAGGGAGTAAAAATAGAAGTGTAACTTGGTTGGCTGTGTGAATGAAAGCTTGTGAATCCACTGTGACTGGTGGAACAGTATAAACCTTGATCAGCAGTAGTGCCGGAGCCTGTAAATGCAAATGAGCCATGCAAATTAGCAGTGGTACGTTTCTCCCAGTAGCTGCTATAATGATCAGATTAATAGATCCAAAGATGGGAATCCCTTTTGGCGTGGTTCAGGACACCTTAGGGATTGTGGCATGAAAGTAGATTAAACCTCATTTAAAGTGCTGAGGCCATTATTTATGGGTTAACTTCGCAAGCAAAAATAATGCTTATACAATGAGGTTAATTCAGCTGACCCCAAATATTTCCCCAATTCACATGAGTATCGTGAACTAGGCTAAAGCTATGATGAGTTTGCTAAAGAATAGCAAACTCATCCTTGGCTATTTTAGACTTACTTCATGTGGCTCATTACGGAATTATTTAAAGGCTCTATAAGGTTATTTTCTGATCTATGTTATAATGTTGTGTCCTCATCACAAACATACCTGGAGTTAAGTTTTGTTTCAGTCATACGTTTAGAACACAAATCCTGCATATTTACTTACTTACCTTACTTTTTCTCAAACTGAAAACATGTTGTTCCACCTTATGATGGAAGTGCAGAAAGTGCTCCATTATATTTTCAAACTCCATACACATTCACTAGAATCATTTGGATGATTTCAGCCCTGGAATTGCCAATTTTTATTAACAACAGGTCACTTGAAGACTACCTCTACATGACAGCACAAGGTGGACCAGAGCATTTTGAGCTTTGGAGCTGTAGACAGACTAATAATACAGGATTATTCAAACGCAACACAACTCCAGGTATGTTTTTGATTTTTTTCATAGCACAACTAAAAACTCAGATGAGACAGTTTTGTGTAATATAGAACCTTTAAAAGTGTAATATGTAACCTTTCTGGTGGATGACCGCCACTTGTTTCTTTCCATGGAGATGTTATTGTTTGTCTAGAATGTTCCATATTATGGGATTAACCATAAAAGTGACTGACACCACAAGGCCAAGTAACAGGTAAGGTCTGTGGATGGGCAGGCCTACTCACAGTGAAAATGCATGGTTTTGAGCAATATAAACATCTAGACAAGCAAAAATGTTATAGCGTATCTTTAAAGCAGGAGTTTACACAAATAAAAACAATTTCAGGGCTGAGTAAATATTTACAACTCAGAATTACAGCAAAGATTAACACCAGTGAATCTGCGTAACTAGAAAATCGTGCCTGAATGCTTGAGGTATCTGCATGTTGCATAGAGAGCCTCTTTCCTCTTTTTTGTTTTTTCTTTTTAATTTTTTTTTTTTTTTTTTACATTTTTGCCCTCAGCTGCACTCCTTGGCGTGTCTCATCGCACTTCACACATCTTGTCATCTCTTAGCCGGCTGTGGCTGCTGACGTGCTGTCGACTGCTGAGCGTTTTATCTGGCGTGGAGTGAAAACAGCTGTATTAAGCAGTGAGGGAGAGGGCCGGGTGTCTCTCAATTATAATGAGTTGATTCATTATAAAAAGTATCAATCCATGGATGGAATCTTCATAGTTCATTTGCCAGGGGTGTTCATGGAAATAAGGTGGGATCTGATCATGTAAATTGAGTAATGCATTTTTAATATCAATGCAAGTCTATCTATGGTTCATGAGTGTGCAGACCGTGGCAGGGAATGAGTATTTGATTTTTTACTTTAATATCGGACCTCTTCATTACTATGGTTACTATGGGGAAGAAATTGCCCTATTGATTTCAGAAAATTTGAATAATATTTTCTAATTTTGGTAGGCATATTATGATGATATGACTACAATTGAGAAATAGTAACACTCATTATAACCCACTTCATTTAATTATTTATTAAAGATAATGTTTCTGATGGATTATGCGTCAAATGCTTGTCTCCATGGAGAAGTTCTCACTTTGCTTGGAATGTTCCACAGTATGGCATTAAACTCTTAACTCTTAACTTGCATTCATTACAATGTAGGTGTATATTGTATATTGCTAACACAGGATTCTTATTGTGTGAAAGCTCATTTCTCCACAGATCTGACTTGTAACTTGCCAGATGGGCATCACTGGCTTGTCTCCATGGAAATAGTTATAACAATAATACACATAATTACTTTTTGAAGTTTATTATATTTCACATTTCTACTTAAAAACTGGAATTGATGTGTAACTTTAGTTGGGGGAAAACTTGCTGCTTTCACTTCCCTGGAAAAATGCCTTCATCCAAAACTTTGCAATAATCCAATCAGAATTCAATCTTGCCATACATCTCTACTTGCTGATATAAAGGGTATATAACATTACACGGGGAAAACCTGGTTATGAGATTGTAGGGTATCTGTGCTTGGTATTTCAGGCCAGACAGTGCATAAATGTTCACTTCCACTGCCACATGCTGAGCTGTTATTGATCGGCAGTCTCCCTCTGTCCCACTGTGAGGACTTCTGAGGAGCTGGAGAGCTTCTATTAAGTCAATGCACAGAGGAGGAGGTATAGGTCCTGTCATTGATCTGAGCCTCTTAACATGCAAACAGCCCACAAGCTCATGTACTAAGACTCTACAATGTTAGAGCCATGACAAGTGGAGAAAGGCCTGAGAACTGGGTTTTGTATTGTTACACAGAGAAAGTTATGCAGTGCCACTAACAGCAAATGATCATAAGTTTGTATTTTATACTTTATATTTTAAACAACTAAAATAAAAATATATTTAATAAACTACTGTAAGCAGTGGTGAAAGTAGTTTTCATTTCTTACAGGTGCTATAATGTCCAGTGCCTCACTTTACCATTACGTTTTACACCTTAAAATATAACTACAATGCTGACTCAGCATAAACCCTCTCTTGCCGGGGAGGATTCGAACTCACAACCCCCAGGGGGAAAAAATCAATGACTTACCAGTTGAGCCAACCAGCCAGTAACCAATTAGGCTAACCAGCCGGTAGCTTTCAGTTATTCTCGAAAGGCATAGTGTGGTTGTGTTTTTTACTGAAATAGCGCACCTTACTTTTTTTTTCAAATGTGGGTTTTGGCCACCATTAACCATATTCTCTTAGCGGTGCTGCGTACCGGCTGTGAATTTTATACCGGTGCGCACCGGAATGGCGCACCGGTACAAAATTCACAGCCGCTTTACTTTCACCACTGACTGTGAGGGACAGTAAGTTCCTGTTCCTCTAAAATCAGTACATTGCTGTATTTTCCTCAAACCCATTATATAAGTTATATAAGATGTTAAAGGTGTTGTTGAGGCTGCTTTAGGCTATTGTTCTGAAACAATGAAAAAACACCTTCTAACAAGTCTGGATTCTGTACAGGGTCCTCAACCTGAAATCCACGTTTGCCCTGTCACGTTCGTGGAGACAGAGCAGGAGAGCCTGGCTCAGTCTCCATAGACTGTTGGCGTGCGTCCAAATGTGGACAATGGCACCAAAGATGAGGGATGGGAAACTCCCCAAAAAAGGAGACACAATAAGAAAAGGCTGGAGAATGCAGAACCAGCCAAGGCATCTCCAGCTCCCAGGGGACCTTCATCTATCCAAAGGCCCAAGAATGCACTTGGTTCTTCTCTAAGAAACAGGGACCTAATCTAGAGCCGCTCCTGAAAACCAGAACCCGAGAGGAGAGGAGATGGCGGTATCCACGTCCTAAATGGAGAGTGGAGGTTGCTGTTGCCAAACCCGATGCTGACCACAAAAGATATGCCAAGAAAGCCTGGCATCAGAACAATGGAGCAGAGACATCTCCAGTACCTTAAAACTCTGTCCCAAGAGGAGGAAGGAAACCTTTTAATACTGGACAGGCAACAGAGAGAAGAGTCAATGATGAGTTGTCCAAACAAAACAAAGCTCTTCAAAATTGAAGAAAAAATGATAAAAGGCAAACAAGGCACAGACTGAAGCAACACAAACTTCACAAGTGAAAGAATAGCCTGGTTTAAGAAATCTGAAAAAAACACTGGAAGGGGTCTTCCAGTGTTTTTTCAGATTTCTTAAACTAGGCTGCTGAGGTTAGAAATTATGGGCACTAACTGGTGGAAACACCCTGTCAATTCAGAGGTATCCTCAGAGCCCACCAAACAAAGATATCTTCCAAAAATGGCAGTTGACTGCAAGACAAGTGAAAACAGGGAAGAGACACCAACTTGTCAGTCACCAAATGTTCAGGGCCCTACACCAAAGCCTGAGATTATCAAGGTGTTTCCTTCAGAAACACTAAAAGAACAAAGACCACCCAAGAAAGGCAGATGATCGCCACACTCCCGCAGAAAGTGAAGAGAAGGTAATTGAGGTGTATCCTTCTAATCATCCAAAGGCAGAGAGACCATCAAGATTTCTCCCGAGACAATAACAGAAAACGTTCAGATACCTGGTCCCGCGTCCCAGCACTAAAGAATAAGCCTGCATTTCCTTCCATCTGCCTGACAGCATCATGCATTAAAACATAATGCACGGCTCTGCATTGTTTAACGCTTACCAAATAAACTTACAGATGGTAGCTTTAATGTCATTTTAAAAAATGAACATAAAAATAGTATTTGTAAATTGTAAGTAAATTATTTAAATTTCTTTTTCACGCAGTCTTTTCAGAAATAGAATTTTGGATAGCGATAAAATGCAACATTTGAAGTTGGAGATTTTAGTACAGACTATTCTAATTTTAGGATATACTGTAAATCAGATATGATTGTGTGACATTTTAGTTGTACTCTGAGGTCAACACAAAGTCAGAAAGGAGAGAAGGAACAATGATACAGTTGTCATTGGTGAAACTGACCTATTATTGGTCAGAAAAAACATAAAAAACATTGCTATTCCTGTACATAATTCTTGTATTTTCGACAGAAGCTGAGATCGAAGAAAAGCGCACTGGTGTTTTCATTTGGCCATTATAGCCATTTGCTTGCATACAAACATACTGCATTATCTTGCCATCTATGAATTTACTCAATGCTTGCTTATACATACTGAATATATATATATATAGACACTAAAACTGAGTGAGTCATCAAGTCATTGTGAGGTTACCTTTAGTTGCCATGGTAATATATAAACTTTTGTTACTCTGAAAATTCCTAAATTGTTTTATTGTTAACAGTTATACATTTTATTTTAAGGTGTTAAAATGAGATAAGACAAGTAGGTGATAAATTTGCTTTTAAAAATTACCGTTAAAAACATATTAACCAACCCAAGCCATTTTCCTAACCCTAACCTTAACTTAAAAAACTGTCATATGAGAATCAGGCTTCTAAAGATTGTGAAAAGTGGACTGCTGCAAACTGATTGAAATGAACTAGTTTTGTCCAGCACTTTTAGCCTGTATCCTAACCTTGCTCTAAACATCATTACTTTAATAAATACTCATGTAGCTCACTTCAACATATTATTCAGACCCTCCAGGAATTCGCGATGTTGCGATTTGCAACTTCAACGCAACTTCAGCCAATCCCCGCGAATTCAGGGCGGTGTTGCAATTTTGACCAATCACTGCAACTTTCCCGCAAATTTTACAAATTTTGACCAATCATCGGCGACGTATTGAATGCCGACCAACTTCCTTCTGTGTAGGAGACATAACTGAGATGAGGTGCACGGTGCGTTTGTGTGTGTGTGTGTGTATGCGGCAGAGGCGGTGGGTCACGTGAGTGTGGGTGTGTGCACGTACGGAAATGTGTGCGTATAAAAGCGCGCGCTCACCTGTCACACAGAGGAGAGAGTCAGGGTTGGGGTGAAGCCGTATTTTTTGTTGACCGCAAACCATTCATTCATCTTTCACATTAATCTGTTCATCCTGCTGGTTTTCATGAGTTTCATTTCATCCTGCTGCGCTGTCATAACTGTGTGTGCTCTTTTTGTAATAAATGCACAAAACATGTCTGGATCTCAGCGTATCTGTCACCATAGCCTCCTCTTTGCGCGTCACAAATCTGCGAGCCATAGGACCCAACCTCATATTCTCGGTGGCTCAAAGGTTTGAGTTTGGAAGCCGCAATATTCTGCCTTACTTCCGTGACGAAACAAAACTGCGGCCGTGTCCCAGTTCCCAGAGCGAACAGCTCGGAGCGCGGCCCAAAGGAGGCTCAGTAATTTATTTTCGATGTTGGTAAGGTTGTTTTAGGACCATATCTGTGATCTCTGTGTCTTTGTATTATTCTTTGTCAGTAATAACTCAGTATTCAAAATATTATTCAATTTTAATTACAAAAAGCGAAAATCGCAACTATTTATCGCAACTTTCACTTCCTCCCGCAACAAAATCGCAACAAAAACCTTAAAAGCACCGCAACTTTCATCACAACTTGTTGGAAAAGCTCCCGCAAATTCAGGCATTTTAGCCCGCAACAATCACAAAAAATGCCCGCGAAATCCTGGGGGGTCTGATTATTCCAATCATTTCACAGGTTTATGCATATTACATTCTCCACTGTCTCGACCTTTGAACTTTTGTCTTCCCTTTATATTATACAAGCTACACATCTCTTTAAAATTGTAGTAAATCTGATAAATAGTGTAAGAAATTTAACTTCGACTCATGATTTCATCATTTGATATTTCAGTATTTCAGTATGCGTGGTCTTCTTACAGATTGCAGTAGCTCTGTGCATGTTTTTGTCCCAGCCCTGTGGTCCCTGTGCCCCAACCTCGCTGATCTTTCACTTCCTCTTTCCCACAACCTTCAGCTCCACCGCCAGACAAACCTCCTAATGCATAATTTAGCGTGCTGCTAACGTCCTCAGATTAGACAGAGAAAATTGTTTCGGGAATGCATGAATGTTTAAAGAGCAGTCAGTGAACCTCCGCCAGTGTCTGCAAAGGCCCGTGCTGCGGTCATCAATTTGAGTGCAAAACTACTATCAGAGGGCCGAGGTGACGTCACGCTACAATATTTAGGACGGAGAGGAACAACACTGGGAAAGATGTGTGGAGTATTGGCCTATAAAGAGGTTGTAACAGATTTGAAAATGTAAAAAACACAGGTAGTTCATTTTCAACTATTTGCAGTGGTCAAAAGATTTTCCTCACTTTCTTAATGCGTTCCTAACTCCCAAATGTTTCATTGTGATGAATTTATGCTAAAAAGTGCAAGCAAGTTAACAGCAGTTCATGGACGATAAAATTGCTATAAAATTAGATGCAGACAGAACACAGTGGTCTCATTTGGATCCTTTTATAATAAATCTGAGCTGGGGCAAGACTAATGTAATGTTATTACGAGAAAATTGGTTACAGACCCTTTAATATGAGCAAAAATACAAAATACAGGTTGCATACAGCTTCAAAATGTAATACTTAAAGCTGCAGTTTTCTGGTGTACGGTCTGGTATATTGGACAAGCAAATTCAGAGGTCAGATCTGTGGAACGGCAATCCTCCTTACAGTAAGAATGCATGTTTTTGAGCAATAACAACACTGGTAATGAAAGGAATGCTGAATATACTGTATATAGTGTGACCTTACCTTATACTAGTGAAAAAGTTAAGCAAATAAAAATAGCGTAGTGCTTTCCAATTATACAGGATGGCACTGGTGGTCCATGTGAAAACAAGAACAATAAGGCACAGTGTTAGAAGCAGAAGGGGCTGGGTGACTGGGCTGGATGAGGCCAGCTCTTAGATTTATTGCCAGTCTAGCTGCATGCCTTGGCAGTGGCGCCCATAAGCCCCTCACACAAGAACATCGTTTGTGCGTGGCCATAGATTGCCAGTGATCTCCACACAAACTCTTATCTGCGTCCAGGCTCAGAGCAGACTGTTTACATCGGCTTGTGATCAAAGCACATAAACCCACAACCCTTCTCCGTGATCTAAAACATAGATTGTGGAAAAACCATGACAGAAATGCAATCTGAAGTGGATGATTTGCAAATTTCATTTTTGTCAATAGAAGACAAGGTTAATTATTGGTGTTCGGGCAATTTAACTATAATTTATGGAGCTGTACCTGTTTTGTCTGTCGTAAAAACATGAGAAACAGAAGTGGTTCTTTTTAAACTGGTCTAAAATGATTCCTCTCTTTCCTTATGCAATCCAAGCATCTTTATTATTCACTGCAGCCTATAAGCACTTTTCACAACTTTCAAACATTAGAGCGGAGTTTGGCTGACATAGTAGAGCTGACAACAACTAGCATGGTAACTGTGCATTTACTGATACTCAGACAATAAAATGCTTTATAATTACATGGAAACAGTAAACCCCAAATTTATTTTGACCTCAAGAGCAGCTTATACAATATATCTATACTGGGTCAAGACAATGTATGCTCAAATACATGTAATAAAATGGGAACAGGCCCTTTAAAGAGTAGACAATAATATCCAAAGTTGAGAAGCAACATGTTTCATACACTATATTTCAACTTGTCAGGATAATCCCAGGGCAAAAACAGATCTTTCCACTTAAGGGTTGTCTTGGTCAGGATACAATGCATGGGGGGGGGGGGGGGCGTGTGAAGCACTGCCCTAACTCAACCCTAACCTGAACTTGAGGAATAAAAACACATGTAATTGTATTAATGTAAGATTTAAGTTTAATGTCATAACATGGAACATTCAAGGTAAAGCATTACAAGATAAGATAAGATAAGACTTTGCTGATCTCACACAGGAGAAATTCACTTGCCACATTAGCTTCAGGCAATTTAGTGCAAAAGAAAGTCAGAACAAAAAAAAAGTGCATGCAGACAGATAAGTAATAATAATAAAAATAAGTAAACAAGAGAATGTAAAAAAAAAATTGCACATTTAGACTATACAGTGGAGTTATACAGTCTGACAGCGGTGGGGATGAAGGATCTGCGGTAGCGCTCCTTCTTGCACTGGGGGTGCCTCAGTCGGCTGCTGAAGGAGCTGCTCAGCTCCTCTACAGTCCGGTGCAGAGGGTGAGAGGTGTCGTCCATGATGGACATAAGTTTGGCCAGCACCCTCCTCTCAGCCACCTCCTCTACAGAGTCCAGAGGACAGCCCAGGACAGAGCTGGCCATCCTGACAAGCTTGTTAATTCTATTCCTGTCCAGCTCTGTGCTGCTTATCATCCCCATGGAGACAAGTCAGTGGCAAATCCTCCACCACAAAAGTTACACAGTGCAACTTTAAGTAGTTACTAAGGCATCACACATTCTTAATAAGCTATTTGTTCATTATGAAGTCTTTGGTGATTTTTATTAAGAGTATTTGTAGTGTAGTTATCTTAAAGTAGCACCGACGTCAGTTTTAAACCTACGCTCAATCTAAATTGTTCACCTGGGTCTCTAAAAATGTATTTCATCATGCTAAATTAATCCCTTTGCAAATTATGTCTCCCTGTGAAAATCTGTCTCCAACAGTTATCTGTGTTTTGACTTCGCCTCTCTGCAAGAACACTCCAAGGCCACAGATGTGGTGTTGTTATCATGAACTCTCCATAAACAGTGGCAAACACCATTTTGGTCTATTCACAACACTGACATGAATTGTAAAAATGTTCCCTGTCTTTTTAGAAAGGTCTGATCTCTGCTCTCGGTTCAATCAATTTCATTGATTTCCAATCTGATCCCCCCACACCCCTTCCTTATGTTGCCAAAAAAAAAAAGATCAACGTATGTTATATCTCCAATTGTTTTTCTGTCATTACATGTTGAGTGTATTGCATCTTTTCTACTCTGCATCTCCCAGTCGGCGGCGCGCGCATGCGCAGCGGCCCCTCCCCTAGCCCACACTATCACTGTCCTGCCTGGTTAGTGGGGAAACGAAATTTCGAATTCTCTCTATGTACATGTACATGATTGTTTTCGACAATAAAGCAAACTATGACTATGACTATGACTACTTTTTCATATTATGATCAGAGACTACTACTTACTATTAGTATTGGACTACATCAGCCTCATCTTGAAGTGGGCTATTTTATATGAATCTTTACTGCACTATTACAAATCTGCTGGTATCCCTCTTTACCGTACTGTCTCGTTTCCCATATGGTAAATACCATGCTCGCTCACTGAAAATAAACCACACATTTAAACTTGACGCAGTATTTGGATAAATACTGTTACATAAATGTGGTTTATGATTATACTTGAGTAATAGCCTAAACTCACGTCTTACATATTGGTGTCATGGCTTCTGTTGGTAATTCCCAGTGTGTTTTATGGCACTGACTCTTGCCTCAAGTTAATTAGCTCTAAATGGAGCAAATATATAGACACAGTTTGTCTGGGGTTGCACTATAATTGTTATTTAAGCTATGAAATATGCGCGGTGGTGTAAAAAGGTCATTATGTGTGGAGCTCTTTTGTTTGCTGCTCGGGATAATAATGGGAAATAATGGCGTCTGACCACGGCTGAATCCAGAATATTCATTCCTTTACTTAAATATTCATCACCCCAAAACAACACTGCGAAAACTAAAATCAGAGCTAAGTTAAGATTACCTGAGTAAGTAAAATGATCTACTGATGGAACAAGACGTTTTGCACTTAAAATATGAAAATACATCTGACACTTAAAGGTGCATTGTGTAACTTTTCTGGTGGAAGGTCTGTCAAAATGCTTTTCTTCATAGAGATGTTATTGCTTTGTCTGAAATTTTTCACAGTATGTTATTAAACTTCTTCATGGAGACCAAACCAGGCCAAGTCTGTGTAGAGGCAACACCGCTCACAGTCAGAATGCCTGTTTTTCAAGGTATTTTTGAGCTATAAAACCACTGAGCTGTTTAATGTCTGTGAAACTTTTCAAGCTGAACAATGACATATATCTATAGAAACAAGCAGGTGATGTACTCCCAACCAAAAAGTTACACAGTGCACCTTTAAGATAATAATAACAGCTCTTTTAACTTAAAATAATAAAACAAATGTTGCTTGAACACACTTACACTGAATCTACTCAAAAAAGTCATTCTAACGTTCTTAATTTTAGTCATTGCAACTTATCTTATCTTGCTTTTTGTAGTGAACCCGATTTTTAAAGATCCCATGACATGGTACTTCTTGATGCTTTTATATGGCTCCTTAATGGTTCACTAATACTGTAAATGAATCCTTCTTCAAAATCAACACTCAGTGCATGAGAAAGAGAGATAAGATGAGAAAGAGTCATAAATGTCACTCTGGAACACTCCATTATGGGCGTTGTTGCTTGAATGCAAATGAGGAGGACAGAGATGGCCTATAGTAGGGGGTGGGGGCGTGGCCAAGCTCTCCGCTCCGCTCTGTGACCCACTTCCGTGTTTTTGCACGGGGGGAGAGATGAGAAGCCTTCCATTGAAAAATAAACACATTTCCACAGAAAATAAAATTAAGCCACTGCTGTTTCAGATATCCACAGGCTCAGATAAAGGACTTCCGAGCCTAGAAACACTCGCAAGTTCCTCCAGGCAAATAAAAAAAACGTATTTCGCATTGCGTAGCTCCTCCGCAGTCCAAACTCTCTGGGCGTGATTTACAGAGACGCTGAGTACAGACAGACGGGGGTGGAACTGCATTTGCATTTCTTTTTTCGATCTGACGTCAATAAGGTGCCTTGTTCGAAATCGCCCGTTTGAGCTCTGATTTTTTCTAACGCAGAAAAGGATCGCAAATGCTCAGTTTAGACATTTCGCAACTTTAACGTTCAAAAACCTCAGAAAGTGAAAATTTCATGCCATGGGACCTTTAAATTTGTTTCAGATTATTAGACAAAAAACAAACTTGTAGAATGATCAGTTCAGAGGTCCCATTTTACTCAAGCTTTCGACTGATGCGTGATTGCAGCTTGCAGTAAAACTACATCAATTTCCACAAAAACACATTTAAACCCTTTATAAACCCTATCAGCAGTATTTAGACTAGAAGTACTAGTTAATAAATGTTATTAGAGGAAGCATCACACTGTAACCTCTGATTCCAAGAATGAAGTTGGAACAAAGTGGAAAAGGAATAATTAGTTCAAACACAGTCAACTGGAATTAAGAGCCATTTACATCTATAGGAGCAGCCCGGAGCTCCACAAGGATGCAATTATCATGTCAAGCCGATTGGTAATGAAGTAATGAACTCAAGGCAGGACTTATCAGGGCAGTCAGGAACAATAGTGTCAAGAACCACACATTCACACATGAAGATACATGATTAGACCATATATTCATTCATAAAGTATAGTATATTTAGAGGCATTGTAATTGCTCTGGTAGGGGTACACTTGGTCTGTATGGATATGTTGCTGCCTTGCCTAAAATGTTCCACAGTATGGCATTAAATGTATCTTTATCCGTGTATAGAGAAAGATACGTTTAATGTCAGGATATATATCTGTATGCATGCCTGTATGTATGTAGTGCAGGCTCGTGTATTATTGACCATTACCAACAAGAGATGCACTTCTATTTAAGATTCATCTCAGTCTGTTTTTGATTTTGTGATGCAAATAGCCCCAGCCCTGTCCTCAAGTGTGGTTTATGATCACAGCTTAAGGAATAGGCTAAAATCGTATCTTACATGTTGGTGTCATGGCCACTGTTGGTAATGTAATTATTTTCCTTACACACAGTTTAGATCTATTAAATCCACTTTAATGTTTCGATGTGTATAACTGTATAGCATTCATGTCTTTTGTCTGTGCACATGTCAAATGCGATTTCATGCAAATAAAACACTGGAATGAATCAAAATAACTAATTTTCTAATCCTGAAGTAATCTGGCAAAAGTAATCTAAATCTTTTGATTAGTACATAAAATATTAAAACATTGACAGAACACAATTTGGAACCATTTATGTATTTTTTTTTATGTTTGTTTAGGGTTTAAGCAACATTTTGTGTAAACAAGCAGGTGACACTGCCAGGCCGATTTACTGGTCAGAACTGATGAAAGGTGATCCCGCTCATCGCTTATCAATTTGATAACAGTATTTTTTCTCACTAAGAATGTATGTTTTTCAAGATATTTTAGCCAGAATAATCAAGACATCTTTGTAATCTATATGTCACTATGGACCTTAAGTGGAATACGGCATACAGCTATATAAGTCCAATACAGAGATAACACAGGCTCCTTCACTTGACTACACAAACATACACTAAACCATTGTGCTCTGCCAATGTGGATCAGATATTGGGCCTGATCTTAGCACTAGCACAAGTGTGGTGTGTGGAGCTCTAAATAAGAGGTGTGCCGTGCTTGAATATCAGCTGGAGTGGAACAGACTGATGGCGTGGTTTGGTGCGTTCAGTGAATTGCCAGAATCGTAAAAATAAATATCAAACTAGTTCACTGAAAAACAGAATGTAACATGCTCAGTACTTTTTTTATTTGGAAATACGAGGATGACAAATGCTTAACATTCATAACATGTTCATGTGCCATGCGGGATGTTTGTGCACCGTCCAGATGGCCTTCCACAGCAGAGCACATCCCTTCAGCAGCGGTCAGTAGAGCTTTGTACATCAGCTCAAGAGACGTATAGTTCACATGAGCACTGCTCTGTACAGACACCAATGCATTCTGCTCTGTGAACGCACAGTGCACATCAGTCGCTTGTGAGGGGCAAATGCAGAGTAGGGTGGTCCTTATCCAATGAAAAAAAAAAAAAGTTTAAAATTTTGCTCTCTGACCCCCTAGATACCTAGCATTTAATAAAAAGGGGGTTTGCAAAGTTTCACAAAAAGCCATGCATATTTAAAGGTAGTTCAAAGACCTTGAAGTTTTTGTCATTGTGGCCCTCATTACTGCTAAAGTACAGAAGGTAACACAATTAAAGTCACATTTTTGCAACATTCTGTTCACTCAACAGGCAGATGGCAGTTGTCTTATGAAAGAAAACATGATATTGACTTACAGAAAAAATATTTTATTGATGCAAGTTGCTAAGATATTGTGCTGAAAGCATGTTTCATTTAGAGCAAAAAACAAACAAGCATGTAAACGTGGCCACGTTTACATGTTTGTGTTTATTCAACACCTGCAAATTTCAGTGCAAACTATGTGAAGTCTTTGTCTGAGAGAAGACTCCTGAAAGCTTGATTCAGCAGTGCTGGGCCCAGCAATGGTACACCTTACACTGTATTCCCTCTCAGGCTTGTGTCAATGTCATCACGGCACTACCTGCAGTAGCTGCACTGCCATCATCTTAGGAATTCACCACAGCTTATTGAATTTTAGTTCTGATGGCAGTTATTCCATGACAAATGGTCACATAGCACTTTTCCACATTCAAGGCACTCAAAGGGTTTTACAACAAGGAACCACTTACCCACTCACACACCAGTGTACACAGACACTAGGGGCGAGGTGGCTTGCCCAAGGACACAATGACAGCATTCATCTGTGGGAGCTAGAATCGCACAGCCAAACTGTGGGTTGGTGGATCTGATCGCTCAACCAATGATGTTTTTTAGGTCGACAGCAGAATTCAAACCGCCAGCCTTTTGATCAGTGGACAAACGCTCTTACCAATTGAGATACTGCTGCCCATGGATAGACTAATATGAGCCTCCTTGACATAGGCAAGGTCTGGTGTATAGGAGCAAATGCTGATCATGATGAATAGCGCTGAAATTGCATCAGTTAAAGAAACTTCAGGGCATTTGAGCTACCTATAAATATGAATGTATTTTCATAAAACTTTAAAGACCACAATTTTGGGAAGGTCAGATCGTGTGATTTTAAAAGTTCATAAATAAGGACCACACTAGTGCAGTGTTAAGAACACAAATTCAGTCAGTTCTGTCACGGCCCATCCAAAATTCTATAGTCCTCGTGCCTCTACTGGTGCATACTTGCATTGTTGGGCTCCGGAGCTGTTTTATTGTACTTGTATATAATCTTTGCACACTGGCAGTGCTTTTAAATGTTACAGCGGTCACAGATTGGTTCATGGTTCTGATTCCTGCACCATATATGTACCATTCCACTCCAGCTCCCAGCAGGAAAGTACACCCCGACCTGGACATGCCCCCTCGTTATTGCTAGCACTTAAGATTGGGGGCAAGATCGGGCCCATTATGTTTTGTGGTGTCATTGCCTGTGAACCGTGCTGTCTTATGCTTCATTTTTTATTTCATATTTTGTATAAATGACATCCTCTTCTCAGTATTACAGGGCGCTAATTGAACAAGTTCCATCAAAATGGAAAGTGGTTACAAAATCGTCAAGCATTCATGACAAACTTTTGAATTTTGGTGGCAGGTGTTATAGCAGACCTTTTAAATTCCAGACATTAATTAACTACTTTGACGATGCCTTAAAAGAAGTAGTGTTCAAAGCAAGTATTTTCTATTTTCTGTCACTGTTAAATTCAAGTCTTTTTTATTTGTCTAGTTTGAATTTGTTAAGATAAAAGTGACTTTGTCTTTGATTAGACCGTAATGTGCTGTTATTTTGAGGTTCAAAATGATTTGGAACAATAATCACAAGTTTATAAATGATTATGATGGAGCCTATTATTAAATTTTGTGGAAGCAGTCTTGAGGAAAACTGTTCCCGTATTATTGCTGTAAACAAACCCACACTTGTAGAAACTGGTGAATGAAGGTGTGATATAATATTGTATTGTCCAGTATTGCAGTAGGCTTCAAATTACTCCAACTTAAACATATAATAATATAATAATAATAACTGACCACTGAACACCTCAGGAAAGTACAACTTTTCTGCTGAAGAGTTCAATACTTTCTTGTCTTCATGGAAATATATGGAGGGAATTTGTCAGTAATGTTCCACAGTATGGCATTGAACTTATTTACGGTCGTACAGATGAGCAATTTATGTCCCCAGATCAGAACTTTGGCGAGGAGAGCACATTTTTAAACACATTTCTTTGGCAAGAAAAGTTTAAATGTTGTGGAACATTCTAGAAAAGCAAAAACATCGCTAGTGAGATGAGAAGTTACACAGTGCACCTTTACATACATACAGCTATAATCTTAGCCCTGCTTGTAATACAGACCTTGAAACAATTATCAATGTCATACAGACGAATGATTAAACTAGTGCTGTCAGGCGATTCAATAAATTAATCTAATTAATTACAGGATTTGTAATTAATTAATCGAATTAATCGCATTTTAAGAGTGTGAGAGAGAGATTGAGAAAGAGATTGAGGAAGAAAGAGATTGAGGGTGATCGAGCAATTGAGCGAGCAAATGAACGAACAAACCCACTTTGCGATTGAGTTTGTCAGTTTTTATGTGGTCGTTTTGCTCATTTGTTTCACAAATTCTGTGAGCATGGTTTGGTGGTTTGGCGTAGTGCACTCATGCTTGCACCATCACCGGTAACAATGGAACTTGTCCGGACGTGTTTATCGTTCAAATGATCTGTCAGGCTGGAGCATCTTCAGTGATCGCAAAATTCTTTTTGACAAAAGCAAGAAATCACCACGTTCTTGTTGATGGTCCCGTCTTCGTTCTTTTTATAAATAAACTTGCCATTCAAAGGCCATGGCAGCAATTTGCTCGACGCCTGCCAAATTTAAAATGTGCGCGAAATGAATTGCCACTCATAATTAATTGCGTAAATTTTTATAACGCGTTAATTTGCAGTGTAATTAATTAATGTAATTAACACATTAACACATTAAACTGACAGCCCTAGTTAAAACCATTGCCTAGCATTTGCAGAGATCTACAGGGAAGACTTGATTAGATGAAAAGACAGGAAATTTTGTTCTTTGCTATATTATCTAAATACTGTAATTTCAGCTTTTGCAATTTGACATTTGCATTACGAAGAGAACTAAACGAGTGTGACGTCACCCATAGCGTTCTGTTCCAGTCAAATGAAGCTTGCAATGCTAGCAGTTATAGGAGTGAATTTGGAGCCAGGTTCCATATTAGGAATAGGAATTTTTTTTAACAGACAAAATATCAAAATAAAAACACCTGGATCATGCAGAGTGAGTTCATTTGAACATTTTAAGACCAAAATAACGAGGCTCGTTGTAGCAGTTACAGAGAGGGGTGACAACTTTCAATGTAAAGTCAATTGGAGCCAAAGTCGATGGAGTTGGAAGCGCCCTTATGCTCACTTCCTATTCAAAACGTTGTGGCTAGTGGGTTAGCTAAGTCCATTTATATATATATATACAGTGTATGGTTACAATATATTGAGCAGCCATAACCCCACATTACCCCATTTGGCTTTGTTTGTGTCAACCAAGAACTTACTCCTAAACTCTGTTTACTTTGCTCCCAGCTACATTCATTGAAGTCTCTCTTAAAATGCGTAGCTACTGCAAAAACGTACCATCTCCCTCATGCATAAATACTATAGGGTGAAAAGTGCAGAAACTGACCATCTGCTTGCTCGTAGATAGTCGAAACAGCGCTTTGAGGGCCAAAAAACTGTCTACTTAATACTGCACATTCCTTCTGCCATTTGCAAAACCCACCAAGCCCATTTGGCCTCGGAAAACTGGGTCGCCCCGAAGTTACACCATCGTGTGAGGGAGAGATCTTCTGTAAAATCTGAGTAGTCGTTAAGTAAAATGGCTTATGGCTGCGGGTGACACTAAAAGAAGAATTAAACATTAAACATTGCATCGCTTAAGCACCATTGTCACGAATATATGGAGGACAAAACGATGCACTATTAAAACTAGCAAATAAGACTTAAATGGGATAGATATATACGTATAGCTGACAGTAGTACATTACAGCTGTTATAGTTCTATGTAGGAGGTTCATAACTCAAAGTGCAATAGGAGAGTGGGTGAAAACAGTGTTAATGTTACAGGTGGCATTTTTTCCGAATGTATAGAGAAACTGAAGTATTTATTTGCTCTCTTACGGATAGTATCTTGTCTGTACAGTTCCCAAATAAAGTTCAGTGGAGGACAGGAGCTCACAGCCAGTGAGGAGTGAGTTTCCAGACTTCAGTAGTGCCACGTTGCGTAAGAGAAAAGAATCAGGCGCGACAAGGGAGTTCTGCTCAAAGATAGACTCTAGGATTAAAGTTTTAGAGGTGTGAGTGGAGGGGGCTGCCTTTGCCCAGAGCACAGAGAGACTGCAGTGCTTTAGTCCTGCCACCAAGCCCAAGTCAATTATTTACATCTGAGTCTGTATTGCTCGTTTCCTGTGAGAATGTAAACTTTAATGTACTTACTTAAAGTTGCTCTAACTTAATTAACTTTAACTATTCTGGTGGGGGGTGTGCCTCCTGCTTGTTTCCATCAATATATTATTATTTCATTTTAAATATTCCATACTATGGCATTACACACTCCGCAAAGACCCACATATTTTTGGCAATACAAAACACCAATTTAATAATAAATGTAAGATTCCAAAAGTAAGAAAAGTAATCAGTAACATGATACATCCACATGGGGATTAACAGGTGGTGCACATCCCACCAGAAAAGTTACATGGTGACCCTTCAATGATGATGATGATGGTGATGATGATGATGATGATGATTATTATTATTTATATATTTATTTATTTTTTCAGGAGGTCTCGATGTGATACAGAAACTATTTTTCAAGAAAGACCTAGCCAAGGTAGCACAAGGTAACACAATCAATACAAAACAGTCTAATGACAAAATATCAGATTATAAAACCATTTCTCAAGAAACACACGCACGCACGCACGCACGTACCAACACCCACACACACAAACGCACACACATGCACACACACACACACACACACACACACACACACACGCACACACACACACACACACACACCACAAACATTGCAGAAGATTTTGGAAATGGCATTAGACAATGGTATGGATTTACTTTTTGGCATGACAATCTGAATTATAAATGAATTCAAGTTGAAATAAACACACAATCACAACAAAATCACACAACTAACACACAACTATCTCACCTAAACCATATACAGCGTCTTAGTAGGATTCTTAGTAGCTTTTTTATTGCGTGAACTACTTTAATTTGCAGCTTTGTACCAAGTCATGCTTGAATGTACAATTTCTCAAATGAGTCATTCTTTACTCAGACATAACATATAGTGTTTTCCATGCAAAAGTGAGCTGAACCTTATGTCTAAGCACAGCCCTGATTCATCAGTTCAACCCCTCCAGACTCAAGTGCTGTTTTATGGAACGGGACGAGGCCAGGTTCAAGCCTTTGAAACAGTACTTTAAATAAACACAAAACTCAAGTATGCTAATAACTTGTACTTTAGTTCTTTGCGTGTGTCAGCCCTCGCGACTCTTTTGTCAGTACCACTCACAAGAATAAGCGAAGCCTCGTTGTCACAGGATTCTCTTTTGCTCGGTCGCTGTATAAAAGCCCTGTCATCCGGGTGACTTTGGCGCTATAGATTTTCAGGTCGCTTTACAATGCAGCAGAAGACTAGCCACAGCTTAATACTTCCTCAGAGCAGATTAAGATAAGAATCGCTCCTCCCGTCCTCATTTCAGCGAGATGACAACCTCTGCTTCTACCCTTATTCTGACAAGAGAGACAGTGATATGTGTTTCTTAAGCAAAGCGCCGGTGAATTTTCAATAGGTTTGAACTGGGGTCACATATTTCAGAGTCTAACCTCAATCGCGTATTCTTTACAGCGCAGTAGCTTTGAATAGGTGAGGATAATTAAAATGGCTGGAAGTATTTGGACGAGGTTGCAGTTGCCCCGTGGATCTTTTCCTAATGGTTTTTCTCACACCATTGCACCATGATATGTTCATTGACTGACTCCGGCACATAAAAATCTGATTTTGCCTCCAGTTTTACTACACTGTCAATAGAAGAAATAGACGCCTCCAAGCTGGCTTTGTGATGAGATTTCTGGTTTGCCTGTGACCACAGACGATACACCTTAAGTAAAAATCCAATTCTGTGAAATGAGTAGCAAACTGGGCCAAATGGGAATACAACTGAAGGAAATAATAAAATAATTTCAGAACATTTTTACTCATGAGAAGACTAATGCATATTAAACCAATTCAGCCTCTGCATAGAAGCAACACACATCAAAATACTGTGACAAGGGCAACAAATACAAAAAAGTGTGCATCCCGCTAATGAAACTACAGTATACAGGACATCACATCTGGTTTGTTGCATACAGTTTTGTGTCATGCTTTTGTAAATTTATGGAGAATTGTCATGTGAATTGTCATGTGGGAGCTGAGCATTGCATAGAAACTTACTATCATGTAACCATACGGAGGCTTCAAATAGGGCATAGGAGAGATTGCAAAATTACCGAACCATGCATGGATGACATCTAAAATCTCGTCAGGTATGTTTTTGATGAGGGAACAATGTTATAACATGGTAGAAAGCTCCAAAAAGTCTTTACTTAGTATGCCTTATTAGTTATAATTGAGTTAAGTTTTTGTTTTTAATACGAAATAATTCCATCGCAACTTCTTCTGCATTTAAACGTGGAATAATTTAGGCAAAATCAACAAAAAGAACAACAATAAACACATGCAAATTGGACTAGCTGTATCCACACACTATCCATTCTAATTGACTTGGGTTGTAAGCACACAGAGGCCGCAGGTGGCCCAGTCAACTGCTCATTTGGGGTTCCTAAATATTTACTGGATCAGAGTCTCTAGGCTAGAGCCCTTCCTGTTCTCCAGTGAGTTTTATGGACAGAATGCGTATGGGCGATTGTAAGGAGCCCACATAGTATTGATCAGGCAGTGACATGGCTGTAATGCAGGACACTGGTGCTAATGGAGGAAGATAAAGTAACTATAAACCCGGAGAGAGGCCCAGTTCATCACGGCAAAGCCAGATAGCAGCTGCCCAAGCGAAAACTAACAAAAAGGACTGTGTTTTTATACACAGAGGTAATGCAGTGTCTTTTATGGGTGTTGGGAAGATGGTAGTACCAATATATGCTTTCTACCAAGATTGTGTAAAAAACAAATTGTATTTTTACTGACAGATATTGTGATTGCAGGTATTTTAAATTTGCGATTTATGTTTAAAAAGCGCAATTCTGTTCAAGTTACACATTGTATATAGCTCCAGGGGTCTGAACATTTGAGAGTGAAATATGAACTGAAGAACAATGGGTACAACAGACTTTTTCCATAAAAAGACAAAGGACAGTCTATTACCTATATCTGTTTAGCCATCGTGATTTGATCTGCCAACTCAAATTGCAATTAGATTATGATTGTGCAGTGTTGCTTTTCCTGTAATGTTCCGCAGTATGATATTAAATCGATCTATCACCGTAGAGACAAGAAAAGGCCCAAGGTATTTTTAAAGCTAAACCTGTAACTTAATAATTACACAAATGAATAAGATGCCCACGAAGAACAGGTTGCAAACACTCTTCCTCGTGCTTGTTTCCTGATATTAAAATGTTGTTCTTTTAGCTATAATCTTCAATAGTATGGCATTAAATACATCTATCTCCATGGAGAATGTTCCAAAGTATGATTTTAACTTTCTACGTCCATGGAATCTTCCTTGTGATGTCTTCCCTATGATGCTTTTGATCAGATGCCTTCTCTAATGCTTAAGTTTCAAGTCTGAGTTTTAAATCTAAGTGTGATGATGTCCTAAAATGTACTAGTGTCCACCTCCAGAAAGTTCCATACTGTACCTTTAAGTTATCATGATTTGATATAGGTGAAGTATACCGTAATACTTAATGCTAGTAACTAGAAAAAGGTGAGCGTTAGCGTGATATTGAAGTGATGATAGGAAATTTAGAGGTGAAAGTTCAACTCTTGAGTGGGTGATGGAGTGTGAAGCGTGATGGGCAAGAGCAGAGCAGAATCATATGAAAGTGACAAGAGCTAGGGGAAGGGGAAGGGCGGGGGTTCTTCTGGTGGAATTTCTGCTTCATTTGCACTAATCGATGCTTTAAAAAGATGTTCTAAATATGCAGCAGCCCTGAATATGCATACTGCGATGAGGAAGTACTGGTTCTTTCTGTTTGTTTACCAGGCCCCCTGGGATTGTCTTAGCTCTAAATCGGGGGAAAGAAGCTAATTGCCTTTTTTGTTACTTATAACCTTTAACTTTTGGATTCATATAGCTTCCTGCAATTACACAGTGCGCCAGCGGATATGAAATTCTCCCATTAGATTTCTGTAATATGCAATGGTGGAACTTCACGCACTTTAGAGCAGGTATCTGTACTTTCTACTCCACTACATTTTTGAAAAGGACTGAAAAATAAAAGTATTTTTTTAAATTCTAGTTTGAGACCTGCTGAAAACATTGAGGGTTTATTTTTAACACAAAAATATAACAAATACATATTCAATTCATTTGAATATGTTGACCAACATTCAACACAAATCTGTATTAAAATCACCACATTTGAAGTTTTCTTAGACCTCAAAATCTAAATACTTTTACTGTTACTCTTTAAAGGAAAAGTAACGTTTTTTTTTTTTACAATTTGAGCCTTATTTCGGTAATAAAACAAGTTGTTTTACTCACCCATATCACTTTGGTGTCATATGGAGCATTTCCGGAGATGTTTTAGATTAGCGTTAGGCTAATGCCGTTAGCCTAGCGCGACTCATACCCATAGCTCGGGGCATTCCCCAAGCATGTAATATGCCCCGTGCGGGCTACAAATAACACAAACTTTAGCACTTTTCAAACATGGAACGCATAGCTGTAAACTATGGATAAATCTCGGATTACAGGCCACTTTTGATTCAAACGAAATCGTAGACTAAAGACATGAATGATATGGATGAGTAAAACAACTTGTTTTATTACCGAAATAAGGCTCAAATTGTAAAAAACGTTACTTTTCCTTTAAGTACATTTTACACAGGTACTTTAATACTTTTACTTGAACTGATTTTGACATGTGATACTTTCTCTTGAGTATTTTTTTTGCTCCAGTTTCTGTACTTCAGTAACAAAACTTAGCACCTCTTCCACCATTATGTTCCTGGTGGAAAACCAACACGTGTTTCCTTCGTCCGGATGGATTCTATTTCACAATTACTCTTATTTCTCTGTCTTTTTACCATACAATAGCTGTGAAAGTCCACTGGGCAGTAGCGGTCAGTCACGCTGCTTGGAAAACACTACTGCAATAATTATTGATCCAACACGAATATTTCATTTTTATTGCCTGCAATGGTTTACGATACAGTAACGGTATATGGACTAGAGCCCCACATAACCCCAGGCCTCTCTCCTCTGTGGTAAATCCTCATAATGTTATTTTCTCATATACCACTTTTTAGCTCAGCCCGTTCACAACATACTCTTTTGTTTGTTTGTAGACAGATTGCAGTTGTTCGTAACAGATGTGAGTTTAAGTTTGTTTCTAACTGAGTTCCCCAAGAGTTGTGAGACTGTCTACCAACTCACAGGTTTTCCAATAAATCTTGCCAAAACCTGTCGGCATTTAGCCTCTCCGAACACTTATTTTTGCAGTGTATGTGTTCTGTAAGCAGTAGATAGTTTGTTATTCATAGTGAAAAAAATTCACAAAATATTGTAATATTCTGTAATTTTCTTTATTTTGTGGATTTGCAACCATTTTAGAATATTTCATTATACTGATTTGCTATTGGTTGACAAGTCTGAACACTGAATCTGTAGTCTTATATATGATAGAGCACTAAACTGAATCAATCTTTTCTTTGTCCTTTAATATTTTTGGCAGTTTTTATCACAATACTTTTTTGATGGAGGGTCAAAAACCTTCCACTATCTAAAAACATGTTATTTTGCCTGGAATATTAAACAAAATGGCTTAAAAAGGCAAATTTCCATGGAGACGAGCAGGTTGCCAAACTTCCTTGTCAAAGCCTGATCTCATCAGATCTCAGAAGTTCAGCAAGGAAGGGCCTGGTTAGTACTTGAATGGGAGCCTGCAGAGACTGACTGAGGTGTCACAGTGGGGTGCCAGTGGTAAAAACAGTTGTTGTGTCCTTAGGGAAGACACTTAATTCACCTTGCCAAGTATGAATATGGTGTGACTGTAAGTGATGATGGTGGTCGGAGGGACCAATGGCGCAGTTTGCCCCAGGGCAACTGTAGCTGCAATAGTAGCTTACCACCTCCAGGTATGGAGTGAATGAATAATGCACCAAATTGTAAAGCAACTTATTATTATTCTAAACATGATATAGATATAGATATAATAATAATAAGTTGTGATAAAAGGAGAAATTCAATTTGTCAACTGGACAAAGTTTGTTTGGTCGAAAACGTTTCGCTGCTCATCCGAGAGGCTTCGTCAGTTCTGGTTCTAGTGCTGGTTCGAGACTGTTTATATCTAGCTGCAGGGAGGACCTCACTACACTGAAATAGTTCTGAAACTATCTCAACTAATTTGTTTCTTTTGTTTTTCGAATTTCCCTGGCGTCTAGTTTAGCATACCTATTCACCCTAACGACCCTCTCCAAACCTCTGGCCCTGACTTGTCTGCCCTAATGTTTCTTTTGTCTGTTTTGACTTGGTTTGAGAATCGAATTATAAATGGGAGACATTATGTCTAACTCCCCCATTTCTGTTTAACGAAGGATTCTCTTTTTTGACAAAAATTGCCTCTTTAACTCCCCTCTCAAACCAGTTCTTTTCCCTGGCTAAGATCTGAACCTCACTGTCCTCAAAAGAATGGCCCGTGGCTTCTAGGTGAAGATGTACGGCAGATGACGGTCCACTCTGGCACGCCCGTCTGTGTTGGTACATCCTCTTGTGAAGTGGCTGTTTTGTTTCTCCAATGTAACACTCACTGCAGTCTTCACTACACTGAATGGAGTAGACCACATTGCTTTGTTTGTGGCTCGGTGTTTTGTCCTTTGGGACAAAAACTCGTCCACCCAAAGGACAAAACACCGAGCCACAAACAAAGCAATGTGGTCTACTCCATATTTGCAAATGTGTATAGTCTTTTTGATACTAGTTTTCTCTTGGATTAGTATCTGGAACCCTACATCATTGGTTATATAATTTGATCTGGACACATTGGAAATAGCAGCAAACACTGAAGCATTTTGAGTCTGTTTGAGCCACTTAAATGCAAAGAGAAAATTCCAGACCTTACGTACTGGGTCCTTAGGTATTTACTGCTGCCTCACTGTATGTTCAGTCTGCCTTCTGCCAAGAAAGTGTGTTGAGGGTAAACAACATGAATCAAGATGTTTTGCAGAAATGTTATATCAATAGTATCTGGCCATAAGAAGGAACGCTTTTTCACCAATATCCATGTCCAAATAAGCTTCGCTGGCAATGCTCTGAGTTATATTTTACTATATTTTAGAGTCAAAAATCTGCAAGCAATTTTGAAGTGGTCACTACTTATTATTACACATTGGCCCTTTGATATTGATCATTTTTACTGATCATGCATACATACAAAACATTAAACTGTGATCAATATGAGCATAGCTTGTGACCATAATAATACAAATAATACAAATCAGCTCACCTATTGCAATTCCCACTAAGTCTAAACAAAGCTCAGATTATAGTCTAATTTGAGAAACAGACAGAGAATTGCCTCCAGTTTTACCTCCCAGCGCACTGTTTTTAGGGCAAATATTTATTTTCATAATTCACGATTCCTGACGGAGACGAGTAGAGTTCCCGGCATTATTGGGAACACGAATACAATTATATGTCAAGCTTGTAAATTTTCTGACCCTGTTTTCTCATTCTTACAATACCAAGATGGTTGCCGCAATTGCCATGGTCACAGCATCAATGTTCTCGTTATTATGCCTCATTAGATTTACCGCTTTAATTATTATAGAAAGATAAAATAAAATGCTACATATGGCATGCAGAACTCACTGAGAGTAGCAGTACTAAACAAGAGTGTATTACGCAGACTATTACACATAATAAACATGCACATATTCAGTGGCGGGGGACTCATTATATTTGACTTAAGAGAAGAAGAAATTTGTAAAGGTTGAACGCAGATTTTTTTTTTTTTTTTTTAAGATTACAAAGCAATTACTCCATATAAGCAAAAGTGAATATAAAAGTGCTATTTGCAAGACCACATCACCAGGCATTGCACCTCAAAATGACAGGGTACAATTACAGCTGTCAGCCTTTTCAGTCACAAAGCGTTTGACATCTCCCATACAAATTCAATACATACATCTGCAAGGAGCCCACTGGGACAAATAATAACATCCAATGCAAGCATATGTTTAATAACCACAGTTTTATAAATAAATAGGACATGTGGGTGTGTACAAATACAATGTACAATGAATGTGTCAACATAGCTCCCCACTGACGAGATGTGGAAGGATACAGAATAGTACTTCAATTTGCATATGTGGAAGAATAACCTTTTGTGGAGTTCATTCATATGTATATAGCACCAGGGACAGTTTAGATTGAGAAAAGCCACATGTACTTATTTCATTCACACTTGTTTCTTTAAAGGTGCACTATGTAACTTTTTGGCTGTCATCGGATTGTTTCTATGGATATGTCATTTCTCTGCCTGAAATGTTACACAGTATGACATTAAACAGCGCTACCTTACATTTATTTAATTACAGGTGGTTTTATAGCTGAAAAAACAGGTATTCTGACTGTGAACGGGGTGGCCTCTCCACAGACTTAACCTGTAGCTTGGCCTGGTTTGGTCTCCATGATGATAGAAAGTTTTAATGCATACTGTGACAGACCCTCCACCAGTTACACAATGCACATTTAATCCGTTAATTCAAAGTCATCTTGTCTGAGCACTCAAAAAGTGTCCGTCCGCAATTTGCCAATTTAGTTGCGTCATAGATAAAACACTAGACTTCTCCTGCATAGTTTTTAAGTCTAAACAATCACCAGACATTTGACAGTTAAATTGTGTTTGCAACAAAGACATGGCTCTTTTAGCATAGCATGTTTTTGTATATTTAATGTATACAACATTTTATCATCTAATCTCATTATCTCATGTTTTATATTGATTACAACTCAAATTATGATTAGGCATATGATCATTGCAATGTTCAGCAGTCTTATTACACTTTTTTCTAAGTTTTCACACACATTTTACATACACCTGTAAGGAAACACGTCTTAAAATAAAAACGAAAACTGAAATGAAAGTCAAAAGAGAATGAAAATACTGTAGTGCTTTGCCCCCCTTAAACTCAAACGCAATTTTCAAACAAATCCCTTTTGCTAGAACCACAAGTGAAGCTACACAGGAAACATCCCTTGTAACACTGTCTACCTTTCAAAAGCTTTTCAGATCCTGCATTGATTGAACTTTAGTGAAGCAGAGAAATAACATACGAGTCCTCAAATTGACCACTATCCGCCTTTTCCGTCGCACTATCGATAATCCCCATTTTTCCTCGCGCTGGCCGTTGATATGGATTTCTATTAAGCAAACTGTGGCGCAATATTTTTTTCCCCACTGCAAACTGTTCTTTCGGCATCTCTTACAGCACTCAATAACCCCACGCTCAATTTAACTCTCCAGATATTGGCTGGGGTATACATCTTGGATTAGAGCACTTCTGGTACAGTGAGTAGCAGAATGTCCACTATCACCTTACCTTTGGTCCACTTGACGCCTCTTTTCTCAGCTCTGATACACCCGATCTATAATTCTCCCAGCACCTCTTCTGACCTTCTAGTCGTTCGCTGGAAGACTTCCCCCTGTCAATCTCTGGCCCAGTTCCCCTCCGCCGTCTAAAGCTGCGCAAATTGAGCGTACGCGTCAGATTGGGGTTGTGTGGAGATAGCGGCTCAGACCTTAGCTTGTCTGATGACCTACCTTGGCTTCCATCTGCTGCTTAACTTCTTACAGATATTTATTACAGCGACTATTTCGACCCCTCGCTAATTCCCAACGCTGTGCGCCCTCCCTCTCTCCCTTGCTCTCCGCTTGGCCTTGTACTCCCAGGCTTAGCTTTCCATCAGCTAGACAGTCTTATAATGAGAAGTGGGAAAAAGCATGGAACATTTAAACAAAATGCAATTAAGCTGCCACAAATTATCAGTTGTTAGACTGTATAAAGTGGACTAAAGGAGTGCGATGTCCCCCACAGCATTTTGCTCCAGTCAAATAAATCTCACAGAGGCTAGCAGTTATAGGAGCAAATATGGAGCTGAGTTCATTATTAGGAATACCAGTGAGATCGCAAAATACTGTAAAAACATCAGGAACGCCTGGATCATGTAGGGCGAGTTTTAAGAGCAAAATGAAGAGGCTCACTGCAGCAGAGGTGTGACAAATTTTAACTTAATTGTAAAGTGAAATGGAGCCAGAGTTGATGAAGCCCAAGGCGTCCCCCCATACTCACTTCCTATTTAACTGCTCGTGTTAAAATATATATTTCATCTGTGGTGTATAATGTAACTTTTTGTCAGGTCATCCACTTGTATCCATGGTGATTGCATTGCTTTACCTAGATTGTTCCACACTACAGCATTAAACTGATCAGTCAAGCATTATTTCAATTAAATCAAAAGTTATCACTTTTAACAGGTTCTCCACAGATCTGATCTGTAACTTGACCTGGTTGCGTCATCTGCTTGTCTCCATAGGAATAAATAAGTTTACTGCCATAGTGAGGAACATTCGAAAACCAAATATGGAAATCAACACCTCCAGAAAAGTTAAACAGTGTGAATGGGGCAAATGCTTATTATAATTTAGCCTTTCTGAAAGCACTTCAATAAAAGTAGTGTTTGAGTAGTAGACAAAGACAAAAAAATCTAAATAATCATATGAATCTCCCCGTAAATCTTCTTGGTGACAGTAATATCAAGTTGTCCACTTCCTCTTGTAAATAGCAAAGTGCTTCCTGCTGACCTGGGTGACTTTGTCTTAAATTATCTCTTGCCTTTTTCTGCAGATTAGGTCACGAAAGCGATCCACGGACTTGCCACTTTTCCTGATTGCTATCATCAGCACCTCTCCGAAGGCGTGCGCGATTACAATCTGCTTCGGAGTCTGTTAAAGTGCTACTTGGGAAGTACTCGTAATAAAGCGCCTTTACAAGCTTCAAGAAAAGTTAATCAATACTCTTCATACATTAGTGTAACACAGAAATTGCATCATTGCTCATTACACTTGGACGACTAGAAGAGGTAGAAAATGAGCGATGGGGCATGATGTGAGATACTGTCTTAAAATAGACTTAACAGAGATTCATAACAGAGCATAGCATATGTATAGCTGAGTGAATATGGGTTATGCTAATGCTAAGAAGGGCCAAGGTTTTCTGTTTAGCTTAAAGTACCTGGAGTTGTGTTTTGTTTCATTCACACTTGACCCTGCATGTTTAGGCTGAGGCTGAAAACAGTTTTTAAGCTCCATACACCTTCATTACAATCATTTGGATGGTAAAGCTAATGACAACTAACATTCTAACAGCATGCTTCCTCATTATCGGACAATCAAATGCTGTAATCAGATTCAGAGCTGCTTATTCAAGACCTGCTTATACAATATATCTGAACTCAGCCAAGACATTTTGCTCAAATACATGGGGAAAAACAGGTACTTGATCTTTAACATAATGTACAAGTGATATGAAGAGAACTCCAGACTACTATTATTACTCCAGACTACTACTATTTTATACAATACCATGGGATTTTCTACACACAAGAATAATACAATAACTCTGATATGGTCATACGAATAGCCTAATAGAAATGTTCATGGTTATCTTGATATCCTCTCAAACGAGCATCTAGGAGTTAGGCTAGGAGTTTACAATGACTGCAGTTAACAAACATGTCATCCCAAGTTACAAGTCAGATCAGCGGAGAGGCAATCCCACTCACAAAAAGAGCGCATGTATCTTTGAGCAAAAAGACACCTGTCCATGGAGACAATCTGGCGGCAGAAAAAGTTACTTCATGCAAACAGTACCTTTTTATTCAATTGAAAAAAATAAGAATGTAGCTCTGGAAAAACAAACTGTAAGAAACCACTGCAAAATGATCAGTTTTTCTGATTTTACTACTTATGTGTTTGGGCAAAAGGGACATTTTTGTTTGGGTCTATAAACTACTGACAACATTTCCCCCAAATTGCAAATAAAAATATTATTGTTTAGAGCATTTATTAGCAGAAAATGACAAATGGTCAAAATAACAAAAAAGTTACATGTTTTCAGACCTCAAACAATGCAAAGAAACAAGATCAAATTCATTTTAAAACAACATAATACTAATGTGTACACTTAAGAAGAGTTCAGAAATCAATATTTGGTGCAATAACCCTTATTTTTAATCACAGTTTTCATGCGTCTTGGCATGCTCTCCACAAGTCTTTCACATTGTTCTTGGGTGACTTTATTCCACTCCTGATGCAAGAACTGAAGTAGCTCAGCTTTGTGTTTGTGTTGGCAGTCAACAGACGCTGGAATGGAATGGCTGTAATACATGTAGAGATGCTGCAGTGGTGTCTTCTTTTTTTTTTTCCAGAGCTGTATGTGGAACTTTATTTAAAAAAAAAAAAAAAAAAAAAAATGGACAAAATGTCTTACAAGCTCATAAGAGTGACTGTGCTGATCGCCATGGAAACTGGGGCACATTTTTTCTCGAACCATCTGCATTAGAGACGTGAAGGCCATAGCATATCTCACACACAGAGGAGAGAGGAGGCAAGGAGCTCAAAAAACCTGTGTCATTCACAGTAGTTTTATACTATTTCACTGGTGGAT
This sequence comes from Paratrypauchen microcephalus, assembly GCA_036785185.1. Lineage (NCBI taxonomy): Eukaryota > Metazoa > Chordata > Actinopteri > Gobiiformes > Gobiidae > Paratrypauchen > Paratrypauchen microcephalus. The sequence continues at coordinate 5,579,917 of JAVJIX010000056.1, read as the reverse complement.
ATTGTCTGTTTTGATTTGACAGCTTTCAAACACAAGAATGGAAAATCCCACTAGTCCAAAATCAATACCTTCTTTTGTTTTTTTGTTTTGTAAATGAACGCTGTGTTATGCCGGATCGGGTTTGCTCCACTGCTGCTGTCGACATCTGGGAAAAGTCTAATTATGTAAGAACTATGTATTTTTAGAAGCTTTGGGGGAGTTTTGCAAATTGATAAAACACTACAACAGAAATTAATTGTTTGTTGTGCCAATATTAGGATTACAAGTGTATTACATATAGCTTAATTAGATAAATGGGTAGTTTCAAAACAGGCATGTCTTAAGTCAAGGTGAGACTGTGTTTCTAATGAAGTAACCAAATATAATATAATGCACCCAGATACGAACAGACAAACTAGTAACCATCATTTCCATCATTGGGAAATTGAACCAGAGAGCTTCTGATTGTGGGGTGATACACAAGTAGTAAAATCCTCCAACTATGGTAGGTCAAAATGCAGAGGACCTTAACTTTAACCTTATGAATTCCTGTTGTGAACAGTTGGCTGGGGATTGGTTGCGCTAATTGGCCTACATCTGTTACACCAGATTTTCTAAAAGTGCTGACTACCAATAGAAAAAAAAAAAAGTGTTTGGTGGAGTTTCACTTAAAAAAATCCTATATTGCTATAAAAATGGAATGAAGTAATGGAATGAAGTAATGTAATGGACAGAACATACAACAATGGTGCGGAAACAACAAGCACAAACCAACACTACAGAAGACAGTTTGTTCTAATATTAAGACCCACTCTCTTTATATACTGTGACCAGACCATGGCATTTCTTGAGATGTGTATCCAGACTGTCCCAGAGTTTTACACCACATGTAGACACACAGAAATGTTTACGGGTAGTTTGAACATTATTAGAAAGGTCATGTCTCTGCATGTGTTATTGAATGTCTTCTTTAGAACATAGTATGACAGCAATGACAAAAACAAACTATGAGAACTGAAAAATGAAAATGTTGTATTAAAGCTTTCATGACCGCAAACCGGGTCACCTTTTCTGACAACCTGCTGGTCAGAATTGATGGATGCGTATTTTCTCAGTGATTTTGAAGGAAAATGAATAAAACTGAAATGGTTTCATTTTATGCATACCAGTTTCACATAACACACTTTTTTTCCCCCCATAGAACTTATCGCTACACAAAGCACTGCAACCTTTGATTCATGTTAACTGAACGCGGGCACATGCCAAGATAATGTTCCAGTTGGAGTGTACACAACATCACAGGGCTCCCACTCCAGTCAAAGAAAAGCAGGACTAATGCAGCGGCCTGGTTGGGAGAGCAGGTCATTTGTTACCTTCATTAGACCTGTCTTGGAGCTACTGTACTCTGCGGGCTCAGGCGGATTCACAGCCCTGATAGATGCGCAGCAGTAAGTGGGCACCACGTTGGAAATTGGCCTGTCACTTCTCACATTTCACATCCAAAGATGACCTCCTCAGATGTGGCTTTAAAAACAGAGCTGGAGCCAGAGAGCGGAGATGAGAGCACATTCATTAGAGTGAAGGGGAAGCAGGCATGCAGTCTACATGGGGAGTTAGATCAGGTTAAGGCCTAACTTTGTTTATGTGGGCTAGAAAATCTTCCTGGCGCAAGATATGGGGGTTCGGTAAAGCTGTATAAATGTGCATCATTGTACAGTGGTACCTCACCTTACGAAAGACCCTACATACGAAAAATCCAAGTTACGAAACGCCCTCACATTAAATTTTGGTCTCTAGATACGAAAGAAAATTCAAGTTATGAAACGTGAAATCTGAAAAATTCGAATAATGCACGCTCAGATGCATGCCCCGCTGTTATCCCCGCTCAAAGAGCACCTTTCTCGGACTCTTAGCTCTAGCCCCGAACACGCAAGATTTTCAACAAAATGTATTAAATAGTGAAGCGTGGGGGGAAACACGACTCCGGAAGCAGCGCGGAGACATGAAGGCACCGCGCGGCGAGGAGCACGGCATGCATGGCACCGCGCAGCGAGGAGCACGGCACCGGCTGGTTTGTGGCTCGGGCCACAAACCAGCCGGTGCGAGAAGCACGCACCGCGCGAGGAGCACCCCGAGTCCTGGTCTGCACGACCGGCACCGGGGCTGCGAGCACGACATAGAACCGCGGCGCCCGGACCGCGTCCTCTGGAGCCCGAGCCACAAACCAGCCACACGAAACCAGCAAAGAGCGGCACGTGGTAGTTTAATCCTGGTCCAGTTCTGGTTTAGTCCAGGTCCAGTCCAGGTATAGACCTGGTCTAGACCTGGTTTAGTTCTGGTCTAGACCTGGTTTAGTTCTGGTCTAGACCTGGTTTAGTCCACGATTAGTCCTGGTCTAGTCTCTTAGCCAATCAGGACGCAGAACCAATGTTACACTATTTAAAAAAAAAAAAGTTACACTATAAAAAAAACAAACCTTGGAACGAATCAGGCCTTTTCCATTGAAATAGCTACTCAACTTACGAAAAATTCACGTTACGAAACCACTTCTGGAACAAATTAATTTTGTACGGTGAGGTACCACTGTACTTCAATTTTGTTACTTCTTGCAGTGGTCATGGCTTCTGCTGTATATTGCTGCTTAGTGCAGTGGTTCTCAAACTTCACAACAAATATTTGGCCTCTGATTTCTACCAGATTTAGATTAGACAAGGAATGTAACACAACTATTCCAGGTCTAAATTCAGGTTATGTCTAAAATGGGATTACACAATTTCTATACCGCAAAAAAAGGACAAAGTGGGACAAAACTGTTGCCTGACCAGCCAGCCCCTGGTACATTCTGTTTTTTGTTTTTTTGTTTTTTTCCCCCAACTTTATTTATTGAACATTTTCAGTATTAACAGACAAACGCATTGTATTGAATAGCACTATTACAGCTGTGACAGTGACACATCTGAATGTCATTCACCACATCCCTCGCACCCCTCCCCCACCCACTGGCCAAACATCCTAAAATGTAAGAAAAAAATATATATAAATAAATACATACATAAAAATGTGTGAAGAGAGGAGGTTATTGCCTATATTTTATTCATCCTCCAGATCTTGCGGAAGGGTTATAGAGTCAATGTGACGTAAAAAGGGGTTCCAGGTACTGTGGAATAGTTTAATATAGCCTCTAAGTGAGAACCTCAGTTGGTACATTCTGTTTTAATGGAGAAGGAAATTAACTCTCAAACAACTGTCAACGACAAAGGAGAATCACATTTGTACATTTCCCCATTGCAGATTTACATCTGTAGCAGGTAAATCTGCAATGCGGAAGAGATCCTCTTGAATATTCTTGTATCATTAATAACGGAATTATTGTATTATTTTTTTTAAAGAAGATTTTAATGCTTCAACTGCTGATTCTGCTGAAAACCACTCTGTTTCTCAGTCCTCTGTATATATTTTTTCTTTCTTACTTGTACTTTACTTGGCTTGCCATGTTTGTTTTGACATGAACAGACCATGCTTTTCTCTAATTGGTTAATCCACCTGGAGACAGGATGCAGTGCCAGACCCATCTGCCGTGCGGTTTTGGCTGGCCAGGTAAACAAATAATGTGGATTATATCGACTCAAAACTCTCACCAATGATACGTGTACCACAGTTAGAAAAACACTGCCTTAGCGGGTTGCTTGATTTGTTTTACTCCAGATGCCCTTCCAGAGGCATTCGTGTTAATACCAGTTTGAGATGAACCATGTGAAGAACTGCCTTACCACGCATATGGGAACACAAAAGCCTACAAAGCTTTATGCATTCATTTGATGAATCTCCATACTGTAAGAAGGCACAGCTAATCCCTCCAGCACATAAAGTTAGTGCTAGCATGGTCTGTTTTGATTACCACCTACACATATTCCACACTGCATTTAGCAATAGCAGACTAATACTGACTGTAGGTGTAGCACGCTAATAGACAGATTGATGTGGGCCTTTCGGCGGTCTCTAGGCTTAGCTACCTATAGCATGACGTCTATACGCCGCCGCACAGATCCGCACCATTTGGAAATCTGGAACGTTGCCCATTAACATGTCACTGCTGGCACAAAGTCAATAGTGTCTCGCAATTACTATATTTAGGTTAAACAGAATATCAATGTTGCAGCTGTCAGATGGATGAATTAATAATAAACAAGCGAGGAATACATGTGCTGATTGGATGAAAACCCGGAAGCTCAGACTGTGGAGAAGGTGGGTTTTCTCCAGCAGGGGGGCTGTTCAAATAAGTGCCACTTGTGACATTTGAATATGCAAATGAGACAGAGAACTGTACGATTTACAATAGCGTTAATGACTCTTTAAGTAGATATTTGACTCCAAGTACATTCAGAATATATAACCTTCCATACATGGATAAAGACCTGAGGAGTTGTTTTGTAACAGATTTGTTGAACAGTAAAACACTTTGCTTGTTTGAGTAGATGTCACAGTTATTGCTGTTTTATCCTGCATAAGTCTATCCACCCACTAGTGCAGTTAAAAAGAAAAAAGATTATATTAAATCTATCTATCATGGGGGAGACAAGCAAGAGACATTACAATTGTTTTTTTTGAGCAATAGAAACACATGTAATGAATAAATTAATAGATTTAACAGCTAATTTAATGGTGCACTGCATAACTTTTCTGGTGGAAGGTCCACTATGTGCTTGTCTCCATGGAGATGTTGTTGTTTTGTCTTATTGACTTAAAAACTTGCATTGTTACTGTGAGTGGGCTCGCCTGCCCTAAGATGTAACACGACTCCATATAGCTAAATAAGTGTAATGCCATACTGCGGAACATTCCAGCTAGTGACAGACCCTCTCCCAGAAAGGTTAAACAATGTACCTTTGAGGATTAAAGCCAAACCAAAAAATACAACACCAATATTTCAATGCTGTCATTTAACTTTAAAATACATTCAAGCTATAATTGAGTACTTTTTCACAGTTTTTACGCTAACCAGAAGATGTTGGAAACACGTGGATGATGAATTCCGGTGTAGTTACCCACACTGGGCATGTGATAAAACCGTGGATTCAACAGCAGTGGTCTTCGCAACCTGCCAAAGCTTTTGATGGGGGACGGGACTCTAAACGCACCTTCGATTTCACTTACAGGCAGCTGGTTGTAACTGCGAACATAACTAAACGCTACAATGTCATCTTTTTATTATTATTATTTAATTAGACAAATTATAATGCACAAATTTATAGGCAATTTATAAAAGGAAAAAAAGAAAGAATATAATGACATCTAGATCAAGAAAACCAGGCAATTTTTTTCAGTTTTCCTAGATTTTGTGAGAGTTACTATCGCCAACAGAGTGCAAAGGACATCGTCAAGTGTGCAAACGAACAAGCAGGTAAGAGCAGAAAAAAAGTTGGAAAATAAGGGAGCGCGTTGCAACCAGCTCCGGCTCTCGCCGCGCCGTGCAATGCACACTTTGAGGATTGTGTGTGTGAGGCTGGGTGCTTCAGATGCGCGATGTTTCTGCTCCATTTTGACCTCTGTTTTCTCTGGATTTTAACTTTTTCACCGTTGCTATGTGCGTTGCTATGTGCGGAGGAGGTCGGACGCGGAGGACGCGCAGAGGCCGACGACGTTACTTTTTCGTGCTGTGATCTGTGCGTTGCAACAATGGAATTTCCCCACTGAGGGACTAATAAAGGCATATCTTATCTTATCTTATCTTAACTGCATGTTTTCAAGCGTCAAGCCGGTATTGTGATGTAAGTGTGAATAGAGATTGTTGAGAGCAAACAAACAAATATAAGACCAACGTGATCTTGTTAGGCTAAGACACATGGAGCTTTTTCCCTCTCATCCCTCCATCCCCTCTCCGCCCCTCCTTTCTGTGTCTCTACAGACCAAACATGACCATATTTATTTAAGCAGTGTTACTGTGTGGCTGGATTATTACCCACAGCTGGCCACTTACCGCCTTTTTATTGTACCAACATGTGTAGATCCGTGAAACAATGACAAGTAAAAGCTTTCCTCCCACCGTGTTAGGAGATATGATTCCGGTGTCAAACCTCAGCACAAATTTACATTAATTCTAATCACTGGTCTAATTTGTTTCTAATAAAATTCTGAGTATAAGTGATACTGCTACCACTGCTGTTACTGCCACTCTCTTATACAGCATTCATTCATATTGCTGGCTGGTTTCATATGATATCACAACTTTATAAGCCTGACGTTAAGTTAAAGTGAATATTGTTGGAATTGTGAATATATAGGGAATATTTGGGTCTAGTCACTAATAGAAAGTTTAATAATATCTTGATTTTTGAGATCCTATTTTTCTCTGTTCTAAAAGGGCCCAGATTATGCTATATTCTGATCTATGTTATGTGTTTGAGTTGTGTTTTGTTTCATTCACACATGTTTAACACACAAACCCTCCATTTTTAGTCAGTTCTTCTCTCATACTGGAAAAAAACAACTCTTTTCCACCTAGTGATGTCATGTGGTAATACAGGAAGTGCTCCACTGTGATTTAAAACGCAATATTCACTAGAATCATTTGGATGATTCCAGCCCTAGATTTGCCAATCTTTACTAAACAAAAGGTAAAAGGTAGCTGTTAACCACTTCATGACATTACAAGGTGGAACAGAGTGTTTTTGAGCTTTGGAGACGTAAACAGCCAAATAATGCAGGGTTACTCGAAACAAAACACAACTCCAAATATAGCTGTAAGCAGCAATGTGGGGCCAAGCACCGAAGGTTCATGTAGGCCTCAGCATGTAGGCCGCATACAGGGTTTGACAGGATATAACAGAGTCTGACAGGGTCTAACAGAGTCTGACAGGGTCTGACAGGGTCTGTTCTGACAGACCCTGTCAGAACAGCAACATTTTATGCAAATAAATTGTATTGGATGACTTAATCAAATAGTACACACAGACATTACTTAAACTAAAGCTCATTTAATGGCTGGAAAAATGTCTTGAAAAAATACATTGAACTGCATGTCAAAGTAGAAAACAAATGTAAGGCTCTGTCTTGTCTTTCTGCACAGCATTTTAAACGTTGGATCACACACAGGTATCTGTAGCACATCTTCCAGACCTTTGTCTTCTACCACAGATAGTGGTCTACAGTCTTTAGCCGTGTCTCAATTCTCAGACTGCACAGTTCGGAGCGTGGTTTTAAGGGGGCTCAGATTGCAGTCAAGACTGTGCATACTTGCTCAGTTCTGAGTACAGTCTGTGGACCGCATGGGCATCGGCGAAATGCGACAGGTCTCGCAACTATGGGAAGCAGCCGTAGTCTGAGCCCCCATCAAAACCACGCTCCGAATAGTGCACTCTGAGAATTGAGACACGGCTGGCTTCTGTCTCCATTCCGTCTCCTAGCCGGAGGAAGTGTGCGCGTCAGTACAATTGGCGTCCCAGAACATGGTGCACTGACAAACGTTCCGGCCCAGGTTGTTTGACACGCAAACTACAGATGCGTTAAGATGCATTAATATTTTGAATTAATTAATGACAAGCAAATTAATTAATCGTAATTAACGCATTAATGTCCCACCCCTACTATTAATATTTATTATTATGCGCATAGTACAGAATCTCTCTTACTAAACTAGAATAAAATAGAATAGAAAGTCTTTATTGTCATTATACATAGTACAAGATTAACTAATATCAAGAAATCAAATTACTACTAAAATCACTACAACTATGATGCCTTGCTATCTACAGTATACATTACTAATATGCAATGTGTATGTAATGTTGACCTTACTTGACTGAAAGTAGCATAAAAAATAAAGTTACTTATTTTTTGTACGTATTAAGGCTTCATATTTTTCAATTACATCCATTCTGTAACTACACGGCTTGATTTCAGCCCAGTGCGCATTGTGTAAGCCCTTTAGTGCATGGGTTACAATGGATTACGCTGACGTGAAAGCTTTAGACAATTATCCATCCATCTTAATCACCCTAATTGACTTGTGGCCACTTCCGAGCCTCCCTGAGAAGACTGGGGCCTGCTTTATCAGTGGAGCTCCACAGTTTCTCACCTGCCACCATAAGTCTGCTTCGTAGGCCTGTTTTTTCTGGCGCTGAATATTCATGCAGCCCACATAAATATGCAAAGGGCCGCATATGTGATCACACAGGAGGCTGAGATTACAGGTCTTGGCATGGGTGGCACCAGCAGCAGTGGCAGAAATTTCTATAATCCTTTAAAGAAAGAAATCTCAAAAAAATAAAATAAAAGGGCTCCATACCAGGGAAAAACAGGGTAAAAATGCAGATTCAAGCCAAAGAATGTAAGGCACCATTGTGAGTTAGTGTACTGTAGTAGTTACAATTGACAATGGCATAGTTATTGTATTAGCAGTAACAAAGTGGGTAGAGTAGTAGTAACATTGATAACGCTGAGTAGTAGTAATTGGGTTAATGGTAGTCGTAGACTCACTACTTGTACTTAAAGGGCCCATATTATGCTTTTTTCTAATCTAAGTTATAATGTTGTGTGTTACCTCATCATGTTTAACACAGCAATCCTGCACATTTAGGCTCTTCTTCAGGTCTTCTCTCAAACTGAAAACACCCTTGAAGTGCTCCAAGTGTTTTAAAGTCCATACACCTTCACAAGAATCATTTGGATAATTTCAGCCCCAGAATTCCCAATCTCTACTGTACAAAATGTAAAAGATAGCTATTCACCTGAAAATAATGAAGTGTTACTCAAACATGTGTGAATGAAATAAAATACAACACCAGGTATGTTTTTTTTTTTTTTTAAGAGGAAACATCATGGCTTCATGCTCACAAGAGTCAGTTTTGTGTAATATAGAACCTTTAAGGTTAAAGGGCCTGTACGTGATTTCAAACCATGAATCAGGAACCATGAATCAGGAACTTTATTTTTAGTCATTACATTGGTGGTGGTGGTGGTAGTAGTAGCAGCAGTAGTGGTAGTAGTAGCAGTAGCAGTAGTAGCATCAGCAGCAGCAGCAGTAGTATTGTAGTAGTAATCACACATAGAAGGTACAATAATTTCCTACAGACTTGAACCAGATATCGCCTCACTCAGGGGAAAATTCTCAACCCATATCACTTTTCATTTGCACTAAAACATGAATTGAAGATGTCCGCTTTTCCTGCCAAACTATATCTACCCCTGTGTTTCTGCTACGGGCTAATTGTTTTGTACAAGCCAACCTTTATTAAAACAGTTAACCACACTGAAATGAATTAGGTTGCCATCTTCCTCAGTGCTGGTATGGATCAAGGTGTCAGAGAAGGTAATTGGATCATTGATTTGTTCATTCATCCTTTTATTTGTCTTGTCATATGGACTAAAACTGTTCTCCTCTCCAGAGTGGGTCTGCGTTATAGAGTTGCAGTTTGGTAATTACCTGCAGCCTTATCAAGCTTGAGTTTACCTTCACTCAGCCAGTTTAAAGGGCTCATTATTAGGCTGTTTTCTGGGGTACGTTATAATGTTGTTTCCATATCAAAACCCAGTGACGTGCGGTGAGGGTCATGGGGTCATGGTTGGTGAGGCACTGACGTCATCACAATCAGATTTACAAATATGTAAATCTGCACGTAAACTTGGCCCTGGGCCAATTTCTCTCCCTGTAAGTGACTGGTAGCTTGTAATATTTTTGATGTGAAGCTGAAAATTAATTATTATTATTCAGTGCATTTTCCAGAGCGGACCGAGTAGCGTCATAAATTAAAATAGCGATGTTTTAGCGTGATCTGGTTCTGAAAGTGAGTGGTGGACCGCTCAAGTTTAACAAGGCTTCTTTGCAAATTTTTCAAGTCACAATATCCCATCTGAGTCCGGACATTGTCACAGCAGGTTGAGAAAAGATGGCAGGAAAAGCAGAAAAGAAAATTTCTTATTGGACATCCATACAGCCTTTTCGTGTGTATCACACTGTTTGAAACGAGCAAGTCTTTTGTCCCGTTGTCTGGAGCAAACTCTTTAGCGATGTTCTTCCTTTAATTATAACCGCCTGCTTCGACCGAAAGTCCAGTTTAGAAAATTGCTTGAGCTTTAATATGAAATCTTCCTCCATTTAAAAAGTCAGGCCAGACAAGAAGAAAAAAGTGAAGTTGAATGGATTATTAAACTTGACTTGCTACCTCTAAATTGTAGCTTGCTGTCACTTATTCTAATCCGCTGCCCCAGGAGTTGCCGAAGAATCCTTGGGCCCTGGTGCCTCTCCACACGTCGCTGCTCAGTATTTGAACTATAAAAGTGAAAATTCCGCGATTTTCAATTTTAAAAATTAAAATGGCGAAGGTAAATAGAAAATAACTTTATAGTACAAATCATCAGATAAATATAACCATTTCATTTTTCATTTTACTTTTTTTCTCTGTCATGTCAAAAACATACCCGGAGTTGCATTTTGTTTCATTCACACGTTTGAGGAATCATGGATTTTTAACCTGTCTACATCTCCAAAGCTCAAAATGGTCTTTGCCACCTTGACATTTTCCAGTTAAGATAAGATAAGATAAGATATGCCTTTATTAGTCCCTCAGTGGGGAAATTCCAGTGTTGCACAGCAGCTACCTTTTACCTTTTGTTTAGTAAAGTTTGACAGTTCCAGGGCTGAAATCATCCAAATGATTCTAGTGAAGGTGTATGAAGTTTAAAAATGTTCTGTTTGAGGGAAGAACTCAGCTTAAATATGCAGAGTTTGTGTGTTAAACATGTGTGAAAGAAACTAAAAGCACCTCCAGGTATCATTATAACATGGCTTACAGCTCTCAAAAATTCATTTTGCATAATATAGGACCTTTAAGTATGGCTTTATACCCATATAAAAAAAGTACACATCAAAGAGGTACTTGGAATTACTATGCCAGTGAGATTATCTGTGATAATCATATTCTGTTATTCAGAAATACTGCTATTGTACTACATATTTACAATTTGGCTATTTTCTACTTACTACTAGTTTTAACCAACTATTTGCTAATGCTGAATTATGATTTCTTCTTATATTATTTCTACCTCATCTGTTAAGAATACTGCTGTAGTATTTTTACAACTTAAACTATTTTAGTTTTAAGTTTCAGCAATCGACTGAAATTTGTGTTGTTAAATATATAAATATATAAAACTTCTATACGTTTTATATATTTATATATTTAACAACACAAATCAAATAAATCAATACAATTCCAACTGCTACTACCCTTTTTTTTAAATCCCTGAGGCCCAGAATCCTTTACTCATTTAGAGATACTAAAAGTGTACCATGTTCTTAGTAAGTACTTTTCACCCCAACATGTACTTCAAATTCCTCACATAAAAGTATCCAGTATCTGCAATACAACTTTACTTTCAAGCACCCCCAGATCTCTTGGCCTAAAAGTGCTCATGTCTACAAACAGTGACAGAGGTTGTTAGCATAATGTCCTCCCTCAGACTCGGCAGCTGTTAATACTTGGTTTAAAACAGTCTAACTTTATTTATAGACAAACAAGAGGGGCACGGATTTGCACTGGCTTCAAGTATTCAGCAGAAGTTTTTTTTTTTTTTTTTTTTCGGGCGGTGGGTGCACGCTCATTTGCACACATTTGCATGGCATTAGCACTTCAAACCTACAAACTTGAAAGGCTTCCCTTGTCAAGACGCTAATCTGGCCCTCTCTCCCTCACCGGCTATGTCTCTCGTCCAGGTCGCTGCTCTCTCTATCTCTCTCTCTCTCACAGCCAGTGATTAAGTGAGCCTGGGACATCAATTAGAAAGTTTAACCTCCCGCCGAAGATTCATGACAGAGTTAAGTCTACAGCCCAGCTAGACTTAAGGAACAAGTCAATAGAATGAAGTTAAGGCAGAAAAGGGACATCACAGACTTTTGGAACTTTTGGAGTTGCTGTATTTGTTTTAGCTGTACAGGTGAAGTTATTATTATGGTGTGGGTTTTTTTCAGAGGCAAATTTCACAACTTTATTGACTTGTGTGAGCTTTTAGCCATGTTATAATATTCTTACCTCCACAAAAATGAGAGAGAGAGAAACTAGAGTCGTGTTTTGTTTCATTCAGACATGTTTGAGTAACTCTCTAGATATCCAAAGCTCAAAATGCTTTGTTCCACCTTGTGATGTGATGTCCTGAAGTGGTGCTTCAGTCTTCAGTTCTCTAGAATTACCTTAAATTGCTGCAATTTGAAAAAAATAAAATAAATAAATAAATATATATATATATATATATATATATATATATATATATATATATATAATTTGTTTGTTCAGTTGAGATTGCCACAAAAACTCAGCAGAGGTCTTCAACAGGGGGGTCGCGACCCCTAGGGGGGTCGCGGAGGTACTGCAGGGGGGGTCGCGAAATCTTTGATTTCACTTTAAAATAATCTAATTTTATATTTTATAGTGTAAAATACAGTATTAACCTGTGTATTATTTCCTTGTATTGGATGTACCATAACAGAGTAGCAATGTTTATACATGACACTAAGATCAATTTAATATAAAACACAATTCTATGCCGTATATATAGTAGGGGGTCCCTGGCCCAGTTCGCCATCTGTTTGGGGGTCCCTGGGCTGAAAAACGTTGAAGACCCCTGCTCTACAGTATACAGTACAGTATCCTCTGGTACACCAAGTGGTTTCAACAAGGATAAAACAATAGCTGTAGCTTCAAAGTTGGGCAGTTCCAGATTCAGATTATTATTATTTATTTATTTTTATTTTTATTTTTATTTTTATTTTTATTTTTATTTTTATTTTTATTTTTATTTTTATTTATTTATTTTTTTATTTTTTTTTATTTTTTTTTTTGGGACAAGGATACAATATTATATCAAAGATAGGATTAGAGATAGGATTTCAACAGCGATCTTGATAGGCACGACCTCTTTTGGTGGCTGTTAGTGACATTACATTAAATCCAAAAAGAGTATATTAGAGAGTATATCATCAAAAATAAATTGGTGTAATCCTTCATTTACCCAGAAGTGTTCCAAGTAAGAAAAGGTTTCAGAGGTAGTATTCTGGACAGTGTTTTTGACATCGACATGTTTTGACTGCCATCCAGAAGTCATTTTCAATCTGAAGGCACTGGACTGAGAAGATCCAACAGAGAGACAAATATTATTTGTCTCTCTTCTCCAAAGATGCAGTCAGACACTCTTGCCCTAGTCTGTTCAGGGGTTACTTATTTAGCATAAATGCTAACACTTTGCAGCTATAATTGCAAATGAAAACAGCTTATATACATTTAACGCTTTTGCTATCCAGGGTGAAAATAAACACATCAAATCCAACACAGGAAGAATTCTGTCCAAAAGTTTGGCACAATTTATAAGTAAGAACTATATTTTTTCACCAATAAAACCATAATTTCAACTTTTTTTTGGTCAAATAATGAGTTTTGATGATGTCATGATTTCCAACCAGGAAGTAAAATCTTAAACCTTAAAAATGCCCAAACTGGAAGAATGCATACATTCTTTAACAAAATCTAAAATCTTAAATACAAAGATCTGTGTTATATTGAAATTAGTAGTCTAAGTAGTCATAGGCCCTTTAAATTATAATTCACAATGCAGTGGACAAGACTGAGCTGCATGTTTGCAGTATATACCACCCTTAAGATAACTTGACAGAAGTCTTGCAGAAATGTCAGAGATAGGTCTTTATTGAGCGTTTGTTTGATCTCTCAGTTTCACCTAAACTGTGTGAAAAACGAAAGGTCAAACAAACTTCCCTCAACGCCTATTCATAATAATAAACTCCGACTTCAGTGCCCCTTCTGACCTGGAGTCCATCAGGCCAAACTGTTTACCACACTTTAATGCAAATCCATCTCTTCTGTGAACTCAAGAAACAAATGGTCTATTGCTTGTATTAGTATCTTCACTCTCAAAGTTGCACTGTGTAATTTTTGTGGTGGAGATTTTGCCACTTGCTTGTCTCCATGGAGATGATATATTGCTTTGTCTTGAAAGTTCCATATTATGACATTAAACTTAAATCTTAAATTTAATATAGGTGCTTCTTTTGCCCATAGGTTCAATGCAAAACATCAAAACATGCATTCAAACTGAAAGCACTGAAACATCTCTACAGATCTCACCTGTAACTTGCCTGTTACCATGGAAATAGATATGCTTAATGTCATACTGTGGAACATACAAGGCAATGCAATAACCTCTCCATGGAGACACTTTTTAAAATATATAAAGATGATAATAATTGGCAAATGAATATATATATATATATATATATATATATATATATATATATATATATATATATATATATATATATATATATATATATATATATTTTTTTTTTTTTTTTTTTTTTGGGGGGGGTATAATTTAGTGGTTACTTTAGTGGTTTTTTTTTTTTTTTTTTTTTTTTTACTAGTGTCTATTCCTATTTTGACAGTATGTAAACTAAATAGGGTATGAGGTCATTATTTGTCCCACAATGGCCAAACATTAATGTTGCAATGCAAAGTACGAAAAAAAAGAAAAAAAAAAAAAAGATAAAATCTGAATTATGTAACATTTAAAAATAATAATACAATGATACACTTTATTTATATAGCACTTTTCTAAACAACTATTACAAAGTGCTTCATGTAGAAGTAGCACAATACAGATGATACAAAATTATACATTATTAAAAACATAGATAAAATTGCCAAAAGCCTGTGTATATAAAACAAAAACAAAACAAAACAAAAAAACGTGTACATATATTTAAAAAAAAAATATGTTTTGAGCAATGGCATTTAAGGCAGTTCTTGGACAGAAATGGACAGAAAAATACACATAAACCTAAACATGAAACTTGAAATGTAAATATTTTAAAATTGAGATACAAACTGGTATAAAATAATACAATTAAACTCAACAATGTGCAATTAGAAGCCTAAAAACATGTCAACATTAAACAAGCTTTAGTTTTGTTGACGCAGTGCCCACAACTATTAATTACATTATGTCAGATTTGTGCATTTAAGTTGTCCTTCTGCAGTTTGACTAAATTTGGTCAAGAATCTTTTTGTAAAATATCAACAAACTGTCCACTCCTCCTTATTCACAGAGGAAAACCATCTTCAACCACACCATTACTTTTCTGTGTACATCTGCTCTGCGCACTACATCGACAGTGTTTGCTGGCCTTTACTCACCGGTAAAAAAGTAAAAATAGTAAAGTATAAATTTTAGGTATCTCTACCACATCTGAGAGAAGGTATCTACTCCACTACATTTCTGAACAGGACCGAAGTAAAAGTATTTTTTGTTATTGTTTGAGACCGAGACCTGCTGAAAAGGCGGAGGGGTTTTGAGTTGATCAAGTTGTAAATTTGAACAAACAAATCAATGTAGTTGGTTTTATTGAACAAAATTCAGCACAAATCTATCATTGTCACTGCATGTGTAACCTACTTTTTACTTTTACTTTTTACTTTGGTACATACTTATTTTTACTTAAGCAGATTTTTTTATTTTACTTGATTTTTTTTTTTTTTCGTTTTTTTTGCGCTGGTATCTGTACTTTTATTTAATTAACAAGATTGAGTAGATCTTCCACCTCTGCATTTACCTAGCTGCTGTCATGGCAACTAACAATTGTAAAACTGAATAATCCGAAATGTGAAAAGTCCTCAAAATATCACATATAAAAGGAAGATAAAACTCACTTTACTCTCCCAGCAACAAACAAATCAAAGCAACACTAAAACATGACATTTGAGGTGAAACAGGATTTACAAATCTAACTCTTTTTTCTAAGTTGCTTTTGTTATGAGTATGAGCCAAAATTATGTGGGAAAAGAAGAAAAGAAAGATTGAATCTTTTATTGGAGTGAACACAATACTCAATACAGCCTCAGTCCTCCGAGGTGAACTGAAATAAACCCAACTGTTGTGTGAATCTTAAACTTTTGGGCAAGTGGGAGCAGTCAGAACAGGAAGTATCAGAGACACTGTAGAAAATGATCATGTTTAAAGTCCTATATTACACAAAATGGATTCTTGTGAGCTTTAAGACATGTTATCATTTTATTTCCTCCTCAAAAACATACCTGGAGTTGTGTTTCGTTTCATTCACACATTTGAGTAATCCTTTATTATTAGTCTGTCTGGAGAGACAGACTTTATAAACCAAATATAGAGCCAAATAGTATTGTTTGAAAGTTTGACCAGATATCTTTGTTGTTAGATTTTATTTAGAAAAGAAAGCGCTATTCTCGCTGATTTTATACTGTAGATAAATCAATAGTTTACCCTAATGTCTTTATTATCCAAATACTTTTCCCATTAACTAAAACATAGTGTTGAGAAAGGGACAAAATAGCTTTCTGAAAATATATATTTTATAATCTCTATGTAATTGCAATATGTTTATTCTTCTTTGAAATTGTCCATGACAGGGTTGACATATTTTGCAGTTTTTGTGTACAGTGTCTGCTTGCAGTTCATTTATAAAAAGTGTGGGAGCTTGACCAACATCTATTTCTAACAGCTAATATCTACTTAATAGAATAAATGTGAAGTTAAAAGGAACATCTCTAAAATGTTCTCTAAAATGTTCTGTTCCACCTTGTGATGCTACACTTTTTAGTTTTTGTACTGTAGAGATGGACAATTCCAGAGCTGAAATCATCCAAATGATTCTAGTGGAGGTGTATGGAGTTCAAAAACACAGTGGAGTACTTCCTGTATTACAAATGACATCACAAACTGGAGCAGAGTCTTTTGTGTTTGAGTGAAAACTCAGCCTAAATATACAGGGTTTATGTGTTAAACATGTTTGAATGAAACAAAACACAACTCCAGGTATGTTTTGATGAGAAAACAACATTAGACACACAGATCAGGAAAATGATAATATGGGCCCTTTAAGCTTTTGTCATTTTCAATTGGTAGTGGAGAACATACTGTATGTTGCAGGCTGATTTCTGACAAGAAAGTCAACTACATGATTGATTTTCAAACTTGCATACCTATCTAGACCAGAATTCAGATAATATGCCTAAACTTTTACTTCTACTCAATATGTTTACATGCAAAAAACAACAACAACAACAACAACAACAAAAAACAGATAACTCACCTGGTCCAATTCAAGAATTTTCCAAAAGTTTGTAAAAAGTCTGTAACTATAATTGAAGTGTCATGGCTCAAATCTCTCAGTTTCCAATAACACATCTGGAGAAGCCTGTTCATACTTGGATATTTGCTACTGAGCATAATATTAGACATGTTACATTAAAGTGAAAGTAAAATCTACAGTACCAGAGCTTCAATGTGTTTATTTGTACAGCAGAGAGAAAATAACTTCGCTAATAATTTAAATTCTCAACAAAAATTAGATCTTGCCAAAAGTGTAGTTACATGTATGATAGCTGTAGCAGTCATAGTTGTAGATTACTGTAATTTACTAAATGCACCTGAATGTCTCTTGCCTGAATGCCTCCTGTTCACACTTATTTGGTTGTTTGACCTGCATGTGGACTGGAAGAGAGTGGTCTGACAGATTTCTGGGCAAAGATGAGTTGAATTTAGTACACTTTAGTACACCCAAAAACATGCTCCAGGTAAAATCCTCCAGCTTAGGTCCTGACCAAGCCGAGCAAGAAGATCATGGAGATGGGTCCCCGGGCGCCTGAAAGACGAGCTGCCGACTGCTCCTGAAGGATGGGTCAAATGCAGAGAAATAATTTCCTTACAGGGATTAATAAAGTGTGTCTTCTTGTTCTTCTTGTTCTTGTTCTTCTTCTTCTTCTTCTTCTTCTTCTTCTTCTTCTTCTTTTAAGGCTCATTTATGCTCCACGGATCTTAGTATGGAGCTGTAAACGAGCTGACCACTGGGGGCAGTAGTGAACACAGTTCGTTAGTGGAGGCTCAAGATTTTAAAAAGTGACTAGAACTAAATGCAAAACAAATAAGTGCGTCCGTCACCTAATTTTCTTGGCTTTTTTTCCAACAGATGTGACCTTAAAACTGCTGTTGTTGCTGTATTTGGTCTTTTTTGGTCTCAAACTGACTGTAATCGCTCTCTGGTGGTTATTTAATTACGCTTGGAACTATGCTCAAATGTTTTTACGTACTAAAGTGGAGCATAAATGAGGCTGTGTGTATCGTATGTAGTGACTGATTATAATACCAGACAACCACACCAGGAGAGGCCCATTGCAATTAGTTAGAAACACTAAAATACAACCAATATGCAAATCAAATAAAGTGCTTGTAAGATTTTTTTTACTAGACAGAATACAATTTTGTATTTGTAATTCAGAATTTCAAAAGTTCAGCAGGGAAATGAAAATATTTTCATTCACTATTTACTCCCTTCTGCAAAATCTCCCCTAAGGACTTCCTTGAGGCTTACTGGCTGACAGCTCTACTAAAAATCCAAAATTTTCCACTAGCAGTTACCAAATGTAGTTTTTACAATTTCCATTAGACCATTAGACTCTGATCATTTTTACTGGGTTTTAAAGGTCCTATATTACGCAAAATTGACTCTTGCTGTATGCCACTTCATCAAAAACATACCCGGAGTTGTGTTTTGCTTCATTTACAGATGTTTGAGTAATCTTTTATTATTAGTCTCAGCTTTAAATGCTCTGTTCCACCTTGTGATGTCATATGGTTGTAGTTTTCATGATTACAGCTACCTATTATGTTTAGTTCAGTAGAGATTGGCAATTCCAGGGCTGAAATCATCCAAATTATAGTGAAGGTGAGTGGAACTGGGTGTTTTCTGTTTGAGAGAAGAACTCTAAGCCTAAATATGCAGGATTTGTGTGTTAAACATGTGAATGAAACAAAACAAAACTCCAGGTATCTTTCTGATGAGGAAACAACATTATAACATAGACACATAGACCAGAAAAAAAGCATTATATGGGGCTTTCAATCTGAGAAGGAGTATACAAGCTTGTGGCCCTTAGAGTTAAATGAAACAGCAGTCAAGAAGGTGCCTGCACTAAAAGCAAAGTAATTAAATGGCTCTTTTAGTATTCACAAAGGAAGATTTTTGCTGCTCTAGCTAAATCCAATCTGCAATTAGCATGCTTTTGTATTCCTATGTATTTTTAAACACCACGGCGATGGCTGTTCATTTATTTGCCAAATCTGCTTTAGTCTGATTTGCTGAGAATAACTTGGCACCACTTCCACCAGTGTTCCATTTGCCCAGAACATTTCTTAGAATAAACCTCAGCTGCTGTCCAAAACAAACAGCACTACAAATGTCTTTTGTTCCTATATACTCCTCAGCAGAAGTGGGACAAGCTCTTACAATCTGTATTTAAATGGACTGTGAGAAAAAAGTGAAGCTGATACTACTACTACTACTACTACCACTACTACTCCTGTTAAAACTGCTTCTATTGCTGCTACTATGACTACAATGGCTTATACTATTACAGACTATACAAGACTACACAGTTTACTGCAAAATACTACAGTCTCTACTCCTACTCCTACTCCTGTACTAGGACTAATATTACTATACAATTTGACTCATCTACCTTTTCTAATTCAAGAATTTTACTTCTGCTGAAATAAAAATATTCCTTAAAATGGCTCGCTTTTTAATATTCAGACTGCAGAAGTTTCGAGAAGTGTCACCTCACCTGGAGTCTGTGGAGATAGAAAAGTTGATCTGGAAAGTTTGAACCATACTTTCTAATCAACAGTCTCCATGGAGATAGAGACATTTAATGCCATACTATGGAATATCCGCAACAACATTATAGAAAAAAACAGTCCAAATGAGAGTCTTATAGTTTATAGAGATGCAAACGTGCACACTGTCTTTCAATACAATAAAAGCATATATAATTTTATTTTATTTTATGTACTTATTTAATTTTTATGACATGTCCATTTGAATTTATTGTTAGAAACAGCATACATCATATTTTTTCCATGTACTGCATCTATCCATTCTTGCTGTGAGGGAGGAATGACTTACCTTCTTATCTTCTACATCTCTACAACCGCCTATTATGTCCCAACTGGAAACCCACAATGCAATAACATGCATGTTCCATGTATCAACAAGGAAACACTACTCTCTCTCTGACATTTGATTCAATCTTGTGTGTCCATCATATCTTCTGCTGTGACCCATAATGTCCAGCTTTATACAATGGAGTCAATGGAGTGCAGTGTATAGTGTGTGTAGATTTGCATTTAGATAGGACGAGCAGACATATGTGGTTACATCACAGACTTACAGGGACATGTGAATCAGTGTGGCTGGCTCTGCTCCTTCATCCCCACTATCATCGCATTACTGTGAACATGCAAAGGGAATGAGGAAAGCACCAACTCTATTTAGACGCACAAGAGAACATTTGAGGAGAATAAGGAAAGTGTGATATCAGAGAAGTTTGAAAATGTTGTGGTTTAAAGGAAAAGTAACGTTTTTTACAATTTGAGCCTTATTTCGGTAATAAAACAAGTTGTTTTACTCACCCATATCACTTTGGTGTCATATGGAGCATTTCCGGAGATGTTTTAGATTTGCGTTAGGCTAACGCCGTTAGCCTAGCGCGACTTATAGCCATAGCTCGGGGCATTCCCCGAGCATGTAATATGCCCCGTGCGGGCTCCAAATAACACAAACTTTAGCACTTTTCAAATCATAAAAGTTCGATGTCTTTAGTCTACGATTTCGTTTGAATCAAAAGTGGCCTGTAATCCGAGATTTATCCATAGTTTACAGCTATGCGTTCCATGTTTGGGTCCCAGGAGCTGAGAGCACACTCCGCGCATGCACACTGGCGTCCTCATCTACTCGAAACTATGGCTAAATCTTGGATTACAGGCCACTTTTGACCAAACGAAATCGTAGACTAAAGACATCGAGCTTCTATGATTTGAAAAGTGCTAAAGTTTGTGTTATTTGGAGCCCGCACGGGGCATATTACATGCTCGGGGAATGCCCCGAGCTATGGCTATAAGTCGCGCTAGGCTAACGGCGTTAGCCTAACGCTAATCTAAAACATCTCCGGAAATGCTCCATATGACACAGTAAGTAGTGAGTAAAACAACTTGTTTTATTACCGAAATAAGGCTCAAATTATAAAAAACGTTACTTTTCCTTTAAGGTGCGTCCCATTACTCTGTCTTACCCCTTCCCCTACCCCTTTATCTACGTCTTTGTCTTGGCCCTCGATACCGAGCTGAGAGGGCTAGACTGTTCCCCTAAGAAATGGGATGCCACTCGATTACTGTTTGCGTCATCATCCCTTGCCTCTACCTGGCTGCTACGTCTACAGAGGCGACAACAATTGATGCAAACAAACGTAAACAAATGTCAAGGATTATCGGGTACCTCAGCTCGACAAAAAAACTAGCTTGTTTATACATGAAAGTTTGATGAAAATGATAACGTCGGCTAAACAGACATCACTACACTTAAAACAGCAACAACAGTTCACTAAAAGTAACGTAGAACATAAGCGATATAATTGTAAACCTGCTAAACTGTTAATCGATAATTACAACTGCTGAAAATACATTTGTGAGACTCCTTGGCTTGTCGATGTGACACTGCCATCCTGATCCCAAAACCTGCCTGAGCTTGTAGGCGTACCCCTTCGTTCCAAGTCTGGTCGTTTCAAGGGTTATGTAGCCCGAGGTCATAGCCGTAGCCCTTGATCCAAATTAGAATCGGGACACCCCTTGCCCTCACATGAATGTGCAAAACCAAGGGGTAGGGGTAAGACGAAGGGGTAAGACAGAGAAATGGGACGCAGCTTATGTAGAGTTATCAAACTAAATCAATATTACAAATAGTATCACTCATTTGAGCATGTATCAATACAAAAAAGTCACCTTCATGGGACAAAAATGAACCTTTCCTGAATAGCTTTAAAATGATCTTCAGCTGTATCAGGCCAAGTGTAAGACCATGATTTTGAGTATTTGGGCATGTTCCTATGGAGATGTTATTGCTTTACTTGCAAAGTTCCATAGTATGGTATTAAATTGATCAATCTCCATAGAGACAAGCAGGATACACCACTGTCAGAGTGCATGCTTTTAAAGGCATTTTTGAGCAATGAATACATCCAGAATTTAATAAATGTACTTTATATTTAAGTTAAAATTGAATCCCATATTGTGAAACATTATAGGAAAAGGAATAGCATCTCCATGGTTGCGGACCCCCAACCTAAAAATTACACAGTGCGCCTTTATGATACCATTGAGCAGCATGGACCTCTGCTAAAGCATGACTTTACAATACAGCAAAGTTAAAAAAAACAGGACTAAAACCAGAGAGACATAATTTAACTATGAGTGATTATGCTCCAGCTCTGGAAAAAATAAGAGACCACTGCAAAATTATCAGTTTTTCTGATTTTACTACTTATAGGTATGTGTTTGGGCAAAAGGAAATTTTTGAACTTTTAAAACTACTGACAACATTTCCCCGAAATCCAAATAAAAATATTATCGTTTAGAGCATTTATTTGCAGAAAATGACAAATGGTCAAAATAACAAAAAAGATACATGTTTTCAAACCTCAAACAATGCAAAGAAACAAGATCAAATTCATTTTAAAACAACATAATACTAATGTTTACACTTAAGAAGAGTTCAGAAATCAATATTTGGTGCAGTAATCCTTATTTTTAATCACAGCTTTCATGCGTCTTGGCATGCTCTCCACAAGTCTTTCACATTGTTCTTGGGTGACTTTATTCCACTCCTGGTGCAAGAACTGAAGTAGCTCAGCTTTGTGTTTGTGTTGGAATTCAACAGACGCTGGAATGGAATGGCTGATTTCAGAAAAAAATGCAGTGGTCTCTTATTTTTTTCCAGAGCTGTATGCTTGATCCCAGACCCCAAAATGTCCTCCACCACAAAGAAGCATAAAAACAAGTACCATCGCCATAGCAGTTACCCATTCAAAACAACTTTTAAACTTTTTGAACAGTAAAAAGTCCTCAAGATGTCACCCAAATCAGCAATTCAAACCCAAGAAAAGTTGTAATTACTCATCGTCAATACCATTAGACCTTCTTTCTGCGCTTTTGTCCACTTCGGTGCCCCAGTAGAGCAAGCTTTGTGATCTCGCCTACGTCCGTCCGTCTCCCTCTGTATCGACACGTATGTCTATCCCCAGTTTACTTGTTGTTTGCTGGAGAACACGCTTCCCGCTTGTCCTCCTAATTGATCTGGGCCTCATCCTGGTTGAGACGGAACAATGGGATCTTTTTCTACTGGTGTGTCTCCTTTCATTTGGTGCTTTACTTAATTAAATCCAAATTCAATTCAGGAGCACTCCATCAATATGCCTGGACACTTTTCCTGCTGCAGATCCCGGTACAGACTCTGGGGCATGGAGAATGGAGAGATCAGGGAAATAAGAGAGCTTTTATACAGATGGTTGAAGAATTATCAGTCTGCTTAAAACGAGTTTCCTTTGGGAGCTGTTCTGTGACAGTGTTCTTGCTTTGTTGTTCTTCTTTCTGTCACTATATTGCATACAGTAAATATGAGCGTGAATAAATAATAGTTTGCTGGTTAGATTTCCAAAGAGAATTGTTTACAATAGTGGAATGATCTGTCAACAAGCCTGCTCTCGAACGCAATTAAAAACATACTGTACTGTACATCAGATTCTCGAATTCAGATGGGATGTGTACTCATAGACGATCATATCAATAACATTAAACAAATATACCATGTCTAACTGAAACTTTATACTAATTTGATTTTCATATTAAAGGGCCGATATTACGTTATCTTCTGGTCTAGAAAACACAACTCCAGATATGTTTTTGAAGAGGTAACAGCATTCTAACATGGCTAAAATCTCACAAGAGTCAAGTTTGTGTTATACAGAAACACCATTTATCTTTAGGAAAGGGTATGAACAACTGTCTTGCCTATATTCTACAAAACACTTCACAGTATGGCAGTAACTATAGAATTACACGTTTTTTTTAAGCTAAGAAATAATTCGCCTTGACAAACAGTACAACAACAACAACAATAACTGAGTGCACTCCCCTGTAAGCAGATCTGAGTTGTAAATTGGACAGGTACTTCAAAAGAGTAAAGTTTAATGCTATTCATGAGTTTTATAATGATAAAAAAGTTAGGACGGTTGCCATAGAAATTACAATATGATATTACGAAAGGTCAACAATACTAAAAAGAGCACCATATAAGAGGAAGATAAAATGACGTATACTGTGGAACATTGTAGTAAAAGCAAGGACATCTCCATGGAGAATAGATGGTGATGAACCCTCCACAAGAAAAGTTACATAGTGCACTTTTAATTAACTATAACAAACATATAACATTACCACATATACCTGCAACATATTTACACCTTCACTAAAATCATTTGGATAATTTCAGCCCTGGAACTGCCAATCTCCACTAAGGCTACGTTTATATGATGACGGTCTGAATAGATGCAAAAGTGTGGTCGCGTCTTCACTTTTTATTTCGCGTTTAGATGACCGTTTTCAGGAGGAAATCTGCGTGCATACGGTGAAGCAAAAGTGTGTGGAATTCGATTGGGTATGCATGCCAGGCAGCTAGGTAGTGCTGTGATACATTATCACTATGTCCGTGTGCATGTGTGGAATCTTCCTTCTTTTAATCTGCGCCGCGAAAAGCAAAACAAAACATGGCTACTGGTAGCAAAAAAAAATGTGTGTGGTCAGACAGTGAAGTTCAACTATCGCTTCAGACCACTTTAGACGACAAAGCAACGAAGGCGCAGCAAGGTTATAAATATATGGCTCGATGTGACGTAAACGCGCATGCAACGTCAGCAGATTTGACCAGAGTTTTGCGTCTTGGGCAGTATAGACGAAAACGCCATGGCGGAGTGTATTCATGTTTTCCACTTTGGAGGGCGGTTTCAGTTTTTTGCGTTTTTAAGCCCCCAATACGCACCGTCGCACGTCACCGTCTAAACAAAAGGCACTTCCGATAAAATATTTTGTCATTTTTACCCGTAAGCGTTCTCATGTAAACAGGCCCTAAAAAGGTTAACTTGAAAACTACCACTTCATGACATCACAAGGTGGAACAGAGCATTTTGAGATTTGGAGATGTACAAGGAGGTAACAACATTATAACATAGCTTAAAGTTCACAAGAGCATAATATAGGAGCATTAACATGTAAACTAATGAACATTTAACTGAGCTCATAACAGTTGGCCCCAGTGACTTCAATCTGAAAATGCTTTTTAAATGGACTGAATGGATTTCTTTTTAATACCGCTATCCCTTTATTTAACCAATTTTCCATTTTGCCCTGTATCTGTCAGTCTCCTCTTCACTTGAATTTTCCATAGTCTGAACAGATGTGCTCCCCCTGCCGGAGTACACCTTCTCACAGCAGGCCCTTCTTGTGCGCTGTCCAACTCCACACATCACCATCCAGTAATCCACACCGTGACAAGCCAAGAATCCAGTCTCCTGTATTTCCACGCTTATTCCAAAATGTCCACCCACACCCTCTCCTGAAACATATCTGCATCTTATCATGACAGAGTGCAACGCAACAGAAATCGGGTATAGACACACAATTTCCATGCATACATTTAAGTCTGTTGTCATAGTGATGAGTTGGGCTTACATTGTTAAGAACGTACATCGGTGAAATGTAGCGGCTGTGTTCGCTCGGCTCCAGAAATCGCAATGACATGACAAGTGCTGCGGGCCACGATGTGTGAGATGGTACAATGGTACAATGTTTACAATGGGATATACTGACACTGGTTTAAACAAGGAAGAATAACAGTAAGTCTGAAACTGGGTAAAGTAAGGTATAAGGTACTGTAGCACATATTGGGTACTTGAAAGGTGTTGTACTGTTAAAAGGCCTGTATTACACTATTTTCTGATCTGTTACAATGTTGCTTCTTCATCCAAAACACACCTGCAGTTTTGTTTTATTTCATTCACGTTATTACACATTAACACACAAACCCTGCAAGGCTGAGTTCTTCTCTCAAACAGAAAACACTCTGATGTCTTAAGATAACACAGGAAGTTTTCCACTGTGTTTTTAAACACCAATCATTTGGATAATTTCAGCCCTGGAATTGTGTTTCTCTGCTGAACTAAAGGTACAAGGTAGCTGTTAACCTAAAAACTACCACTACATGTCATCACAAGGTGGAACAGGACATTTTGAGCTCACAAGAGTCCATTTTGTGTAATTTTTGTGTAAAACTTGTTTGTGAAGAGGTTTGTCAATCCACAAGGGGTCAGCAAAGAGACATTTTAGTTTGGTCTTGCACTATAAAACTTTTCTGAAAGAGAATGCGCCATCTACCTCCCTGTAGCTGCCTTTGCATTGCCTGGAATGTTCCACACTATGGCATTAAACTTTTCGTGGTTGCATTTATCCAAGTGTTTTTCTTGCTAAAATACACCGAAAAACATGCTCGTCTCCATGGAGACAGATACGTTTAATGTAATTCTGTGGAAGATTCCAGGCAACGCAATCTCTTTAGTGACAGGCAGACCAGAAAAGTTGTATAGACCTTTAATTAATATTTGTGTTCCATCTTTTATTCCTTAATTTAATTAATCTTATATCATTATATTCAAACTTACCATGTCACACATCATACATCATCACTGAAATCACTGAAAGATTTTATTTCATTTTTTTCCCCATAATCTAATCAAGTTGTAAGTCTGGATTGATTAACCTGGGGGTTTCTAATTGCCTATTGATACTTTGCAGTGACATCATACTGGGGGTGTATTTCTATGGTGGAATGTTTGTAGATTGTCCGAAAACTCAAAAACAGAACATTTTCAGGAGTCTGTGATCAATACAGGAGTCATGTTCTGTTTACTTGTTTGATTTTCAACAAAAAACTGAGAATAAAAATTGCCGGATAATGATAGGTAGCTTGTCATTGTAATGTTATTTGAGAGGAACATTTTTAACATCACAAGCTCCAGCTAAATCAGCTCTTTCTGGTCAGATTGTGTTAAAACAAAGCTCAGATTAAAGTCTAACTTGAGTAAAAGAGCTTCAGACAGAGAGAGCCTTCAGTGGCGAAGTATCCATAGAGTAACTAACCTTTATAGAAGATACAAATACAGAATATATATTACAGATTCCACTTTGCCATTACACTGCAGTATATTCAAAGTCCTCTGTCTTAAACCAATTACAAAATGTGTGTACAGCCGGTGTTGCCTGTGTTACATACAAGCTCCGCCGCTCTCACTTACGCGAAAAGGACTTAATAACCTGTAAGCTGCTCTTTATTGCCCAAAATTGGATTCCACTTTTATGCTTGACTTTTATTGGCCAATATGGTTTAGCAGCAAAAAAAAGACATGTATTTAAGAGCTCTGTGTGGCAGAAGCAATCGTAAAACTGGCAGGATCCCGCGACAAAATAAAAAAGTGCCGTATATGTAAAAAAGTAAATCAAAACACATACTTTTCTAGGGTCTAATTATGCCGGATTTCCTTGACAACTCGCCTAAACCTATCCTCATTAAAGACTCTGTGAAGCAATGCAGTTTTGGTTAGCCGAATGCAAGATTTTTATTATTGACGGCAAGGGAAATCTAAAATAAGGCGTGTAAATTGAACAATGGGGAACAAATTAACCAAGTTTTATATTTAATTGATTTAAGCACTTAATTATAGCAACTCCACAAGACTCTCTACTCACTCTACATTAACATCCAGTTGGAATGATTGGATGGGGTCAGACGGAATAATAAAGTTAGCAATGGGAGGCCTTGCTAAGCTAAAGTGGGAAATAATGTGTTTCTTAAATGGAAACTGGCATTTGACTACATAACTTATATGTGCATTACAATTCCTGCTAGTCAGATTCAACCTGAAGTACTTCAATGTCCAGAGAATACGACATCAAATATATTCTACTTATGATAAAAGGAGAAATTAAATTTGTCAACTGGACAAAGTTTATTTGGTCGAAAACGTTCCGCAGCTCAGTTGCTTCGTCAGTTCTGGTTAGAGTGCTGGTTAGACACTGCTTATATCTAGCTGCAGGGAGGAGCTAACTA
The DNA here is from genome assembly GCA_036785185.1 of Paratrypauchen microcephalus. Classification (NCBI taxonomy): domain Eukaryota; kingdom Metazoa; phylum Chordata; class Actinopteri; order Gobiiformes; family Gobiidae; genus Paratrypauchen; species Paratrypauchen microcephalus. The sequence goes on along the minus strand of JAVJIX010000056.1, from coordinate 5,551,860 downwards.
TACTGACATTATTCTGAAACTATCTCAACTATTTGTTATATATATATATTCTACTTAATTAAGTTTATTTATTTGTTGTAGATTGTTTTACACATTTGGAAAACGTCTATTTTATTTGGATTTTTGCATCTGGTGGCATTATTCACACCTTATTAAAATGTTATGGCCACAGTGTCTCCGAAAAATACTGCATTTGGTCAAAGTAAAAATGTCCAATTCAAAATATTAAGTAAAAAGGTGCTTTGAGGAAAGCTAAAATCTTTTGGTGTAAAATAAGTAGCTGGCGGGCCCTCCAACAGAGTTCTTTTCTCAAACTGAAAACACTCCTACCTTGCGATGACATGTGGTAATACAGAAAGTGCTCCGCTGTGTTGTTAAACTGCATACACTGTGACTAGAATCAAAGTCAACTTTATTGTCAATTCTGCCATATGTGTTCGACATACAGTGACATTCTGTTTCTCTCTGGCCAAGCAGTGCAAAAAAGACAGTGTACAAAATATAATATAAAGACAATACAAAAACTATCTAAGACACAATCTAAAAGCAGTGCAAAGAATAAATACCTATTTACAGATGTAGTAAAATGTGTAATAGTGCAAATGTGCAATCATTCGAATGAGTTCAGCCCTGGAATTGCCCATCTCTACTGAACAAAAGGTAAAAGGTAGCTGTTAACTACCGCTTCATGACATAAGGTGGAACAGAGCATTTTGAGCCTTGGAGATGTATACATAATGCAGGCTTACTTAAACATGGCTGAATGAAACAAAACACAACTCCAGGTATGTTTTTGAGGAGGAAACAATATTATAACCTGGCTTAAAGCTGACAACAGTCAATTTTGCGTATGGGACCATCAAATGGTGCATAAAAAAGTTAGATATTTGTTGTGGCAGAAAACGCAAAGCTCAGTGTGCTGAAACTTTGGTAGTGTCCAGTCAGCTCTGAGTTAATGGACCTGTGTAGTGGATGTAATGTGGCAGCTGCTTCTGGTCCAGAGGACGCACACACAGTCAGGGCCAACAGGTAGGACACCCCCTGTCTCTAATCATGCCCCCCTATTCCCCAGCAGCTGGGCGGGCCTAAAGGGGACGCAGCCCATTGGCTCTGAGCCCAAAGACCCCTCCCACACACACACACACACACACACACACACACACACACACACACACACACACACACACACACGCAAACACACACAGGATGGATCTTGGATTAGTGCGGTCTGTCAAGGTCTGATGCTGCACTGACAATTTAATCACTCACAAAAAGGGAAATAGAGGAAGGAGAAAATGTGCTCTTAAAAGCTCAGATGTCTTTACACAGGTGCAAGAACTACAACATATATGCAGGTAAAAATACTGTAGCAGTGAAGTACAAGTACAAGTATTACAAAAACCTGCTATCACATGTCTCAAATCTCCTAACATTCAGAACAAAATATATTAGTAACATTAATAGTAATTAGTTTGGTGTTGTTTTTCGCCCTTTTTTTTATGTGTAAGCAGCCATGGTTGTTTTTGACGCAACCAGACCAGGCATCTCTCTGATTGGTTAATCCACCAGCCAATCACAAGACAGGCTATGGCTCCAGATCCACTTGTCTCAAGTTTTGTCAAAGCATGTGATTTTGGCTGGACAGGTAAACTACATGTCCGAACTGCTAATACAACACCAATAAGCAATCCATGGTTTTCACAGTTGGGCCGTTGCCATAACAATTTAAAACAAAATATCATTATGAAACCACAACTTACTTACTGCAATACAAAACTACCGTGTCTATTATTAGTAGCGCATTTCTTACCACAGCTACCTATACAAACAACATGACAAATAAACGTCACTTTTAAAGCTCTTCCTCTTTGTGGCTGTGAGTTATTTTGTCATATGTGATTTTCTTAATACTCCTCTTCCTCCTCTCTCCAGAGTCCTGTCGGTATAACAGCACATAAACAGGGACCCTCCACCAGCAGCCTCACCCTCGGCATATAGATGGAAATAGCTGTCTTTTCATAGGGGACCTTGGCTCTTTTGATTCTGCCAGAGATCCCCCATGCTTTCTCATCAGGCTGGCTGTCCCCCGAGGCCCCTATGCACACTCAACACTTCACTTATATGAAAAAGTGCTCGTACTAGCCCCAGTCCACATACACACACACACGAGAGGGTGGAGGACATACGACAGAATCAATGCTCATTTGAATACGCAGCCATAACTCATGTCAGAGCTGATTTATACACACCGTGCACTGATTCTAATGAGTGCTAATAGTAGTACAGTGGTACCTCACCTTACAAAATTAATTCATTCCAGAATTGGTTTCGTAACGTGAATTTTTCGTAAGTTGAGTAGCTATTTCAATGGAAAAGGCCTGATCCGTTCCAAGGTTTTTGTTTTTTTTATAGTGTAACTTTTTTTTTTTTATAGTGTAACATTTGTGTTCTGTGTCCTGATTGGAATAAACCAGGTCTAGACCAGAACTAAACCAGGTCTAAACCTGGACTGGACCTGGACTAAACCAGGATTATCCCGGGACATGGCAGTGCCGTTGGAGGAGCGCGTTGCTCGTGTCTCTGTGCTCCTTGCGCATTCCACGCTAGAGGTAAGAGGCTGAGAAAGACGCTCTTTCAGCGGGTATTAAAAGCGGGGCGGGCTCTGCTTCTATGTGACTTCCAGGTCTAGACCAGAACTAAACCAGGTCTAGACCAGGTCTAAACCAGGACCGGATCAGGTCCAGACTTGGGCCAAATTGGGACCAGACAAGGATTAAATTAAATCACCCCGCGCGGGCCCGCAGCCCCGAGGGGGAGGCACGGCCCGGGCGCCGCAGCTCCATCCCGCGCCGTGTCGACGTCGCTTTTTGATCCTTCGATGTCGGCTCTTCCTATCATTGTGAAGCAGAATTCACCAAGCGTTGGATTGTTCACTCACTAAGGGAACGTGAGCGGGGTTTAGACCGTCGTGAGACAGGTGAGTTTTACCATACTGATGATGCATTGTTGTTGCGCGTTCGGCGCTATATTGAGCCGTGTCCCCCCCACGCTTCACTATCAACACATTCCATTGAAAATCTATGAAAGTTCAAGTGTTCAAATGAGAGAGAAATGCGAGAAAAGCCCAACTCCAGTCTGAGAAAAGCGTAGAATGTGTGTGGTGAGGCATTTACAGCCCTAAAACATGTAGAACAATTGCAAAATACAAAGTTGTCCTACCTCACGGACCTCTCCCACCCCGGGCCACCTCTGGAACCTAACCCCATGTGTGTTGATAAAGTGTATTTACGTTTCGGGGCGTGCATCTGAGAGTGCATTAATTGAATTTTTGAGATTTCGCGTTTCGTAACTTGAATTTTCTTTCGTATCTAGAGACCAAAATTTGACGTGAAGGCTAACTTGGATTTTTCGTATGTAGGGTCTTTCGTAAGGTGAGGTACCACTGTACTAGTAGGTAATATAAGTGAGTAGTGGTAGTCGAGGTTATTGCGTATTTGTGGTCGTTATGCGTAGTAGTTTCATTAGTAGAAGAGTAACATTAGTAGTAGGATCCAGCTTTTGATACTATGGCTTTAAGTGTCTGCTGAACAGATATCTGCGCAGAGACAGAAAACAGCATTTATTTCCTTTAAACAAAAATAAAATAAGACAAAAGTGATCTGTTATTTATCTCTGAACTACAGAACAGCTCTGTATAAACAAGCTCAAACATTATGAAACTTTATGGGCCATCTGCGACCAGGAAATAGTCTATTACACCAAGTCATATGTCCAACTAGAATATCAGCGAGCCGATGTTTGGAAGCCGATATCTGATCTAATACATTTTCCAGTATCAGCGCAATATCCGATAACAGTATCAGTACTGAAGCAGTACTTGGGGCCCATGATAGTAATAGTGATAGGACACTTTCATCACGGTAGGTCTACTTGTTATATTTAAAGCTGCACTATGTAACTTTACAGGTGGAGGGTCTGTTTTGCCTATCTCCATGGTGACACTGAAATGACACCAAGTTTTTTTTGTTTTGTTTTTAGATAGGAAGGTAGGTAGAAAAGGCGGCACGGTGGCTGAGTGGCTAGCGCTCACGCTTCACAGCAAGAAGGTTCCGGGTTCGTCCAGGCCTTTCTGTGTGTGTTCTGTGTGGAGTTTGCATGTTCTCCCCGTGTCTGGGTGGGTTTCCTCTGGGCACTCCGGTTTCCCCAACCAACCCAAAACATGCACCATAGGTAAAATCCTCCAGCTTAGGTGCTGACCAAGCCGAAGCAAGAAGATCATGGAGATGGTCCCCGGGCGCAGTAATGTGCTGCCCACTGCTCCTAAAAACAGGATGGGTTAAATGCAGAGTAGAATTTCTCCAGTGTGAGATCAATAAACTCGCTTCTTCTTCCTCTTCTTCAAAACAATTCTGATGCTGTGGATGCAGAAACCATTAGTTGTATTAATAGTAACTGCTCACTGCTCCTGAAGGATGGGTCAAATGCAGAGAAATAATTTCCCTACTTAGTAACAGTATTAATAGTAGCAAAAAATGTATTAGTGGTTGCTGCAGTCTCAATTGTGTTACTTTCACTTCATGAAAGTATGATTTTATGAATCAGTCTTGTAGTTGAATTGTTGTTCTTTGATCTCGATGTATGCTAAAAGTCAGAGTCTGAGTGGACCTACAGTATATTTGCGTTTATTATAAACAGACATCACTGAGCTGTGCACTGTCCAGTGACTTGAGTCTGACAAGGACCCCCCGTGTTTATTTCAACTGTTCATTCTGAAAATATATCTGCTGTACTTAGAACTCCTACATTCACATTTGTACTCTCATTTGCATAAAGGCACATATATATATATGTGTGTGTGTGTGAAGCTTAGCATGTAAAATGGAGTTTCGTGATCAGTGAACTTCTAATCAAGCATCTATACACCTGGGTCTGGTGTCAATTCTTAACATGTATGCATGTTTTTCTGAAATCAGCATCTCTACATGAATTACAGCCATTCCATTCCAGCGTCTGTCGAATTCCAACACAAACACAAAGCTGAGCTACTTCAGTTCTTGCACCAGGAGTGGAATAAAGTCACCCAAGAACAATGTGAAAGACTTGTGGAGAGCATGCCAAGACGTATGAAAGCGGTGATTAAAAATAAGGGTTATTGCACCAAATATTGATTTCTGAACTCTTCTTAAAGGGATATGCCACCCCCAGGTCAAACTTGGGCATCTCCCCACAGTCCAGAGACTAAAATAAGTGATGGAAAGCGTTTTCCTGGTCACCCAGCCATTGTCCAGGTCTGTTAGCACTGACCGCCGCGGTATCTGCAGCTACTCTGCGTTAGACTGGAGTCTAACGTCGCCAGAGAAAGAACTCCCAACGTGGTGCATAACAGGGGAATCCCTGTTACGCACCACGTTGGGAGTTCCCCTGTTACGCAGCGTGGTGTGTGCTTCGGCTCTGTTTTTCCGCACTGAAAAATAGTTCCCACCCAAAATGACCAAGTCAAGCTCTCCGTGTTGATTTGCACATTTATTTGCACTCGATATGAATGCGCACTACACAGAAAGTAATTGGGAAAAGCATCGAGCAAATTAATTCCTTTTGGCCGAAATCTTTCTCTGGCGACGTTAGCCTCCAGTCTAACGCGGAGTAGCTGCAGCTGCGCGCGGCGGTCAGTGCTGACAGACTCGGACAATGGCTGGGTGACCAGGAAAACGCTTTCCATCACTTATTTTAGTCTCTGGACTGTGGGGAGATGCCCAAGTTTGACCTGGGGCTGGCATATCCCTTTAAGTGTAAACATTAGTATTATGTTGTTTTAAATGACTTTGATCTTGTTTCTTTGCATTGTTTGAGATCTGAAAACATGTATCTTTTTTGTTATTTTGACCATTTGCATTTTCTGCAAATAAATGCTCTAAATGATCATATTTTTATTTGGAATTTGGGGGAAATGTTGTCAGTAGTTTATAAACTCAAACAAAAATGCTCCTTTTGCCCACATACCTATAAGTAGTAAAATCAGAAAAACTGATCATTTTGGAGTGGTCTCTTATTTTTTTCCAGAGCTATCCCTTCAGTACTTTCATTTGACCACAGGTATTAAAATAACTCCAATAGTGGTAGTAACGCCAGCACTAAGTCTTGATTCTACTTTATTAACCCTGTAAGTAAATCATTCCTACATCAATCCTCATTTGAATAATCCATAATATTTCATGTCAGATTTAGAGTCCCCAATCCAACGTGATAATCTGTTTGAATAATTCACACGGGCCCATCACCGCCGCCATGATAGGTACCGCTTATTCTAATGTCCGCTGCTTGAATGCGCCAATATAATAGAGCATTTACATGTAACAGCCAAAGCCGAGTGACTCAACAACTATTTCTCTCTGCTCTAGCCTTGCACTAATGAAGGGAGAAGAAGTAACCATGGTAATAGGAGATAGCGCTACCTTGAGCCGTGCCAGTGTTTGAAAGCACACAGACACGCACAAAGCCAACGAGCACACAATCCATCCACAGCAAGGATAGAGGAGAGAGGGAACAGAAAGGAGAGCCACGAATATGTACCTGAATATAAAGGCGTCGAAGGCCGAGCAAACCCGCTGGCCTTTGTTTCACTCTTTGCAAAAGAGATGCTTTGATTTATGTCCATTTCAAGCAGTTCAGGATGCAGCTACAACGCAATAGAGTTTTCATTACGATTATAAATACACCGAGGTTGATGGTAAGGGAATACTTTTGCTCAAGTACACTGTTGATAGTGAAATGGAAGGACATACAGTACTATATATGAAGGTTATGTTCAAGTCTATTGTTTGTGCCAGTCCTAAGTTAGGATAACTGTATGGCCATATTGT